>CAHIKZ030002280.1:3115000-3172500 GCA_903632075.3 Acanthosepion pharaonis | reverse complement strand
ATTCGCTTGCTTAAACTCAACGTTGATTCTGATTCCGCAGAACTGGGTTGGGTGTGAAAAAGTATTTGTTGTTAACATTCTTTTTTCATTCGGTTTTTCCAGTTACGAGTCGTTTTTTAAAGCTGATCGTTTTGTGTTCATTTTGTTTAGTTCTTTTTTCGTAACAGATTTAATGTTTAGTATAGAGCTTAGAAAAATTTGCAGTGTGAGATAAGCAAGAAGTAAGGCATGTAGCAACATCAGCACGGCAAAGGGCACTCCTTTAAAGGCAAGGAAGGGCAAAAAAAGTGATAGCGATTGCTGTATGAGTCGTACGATTTTTGAATCAAGCACGGGCAACGCCGGGCCATGCTGCTAGTCATTCAATAAAAAGAATAACATTCTTTTCCATTTATATCACGCAAGTCATTCATTATAACTATTTTGCCTTGAAACGTATAAAAATGTAATGAATAAATTATATGACTGAAGAGGTGTCCTATGGATTTATGTGAATAAATAAAGACTTTATCAAAAAATATTCAGAACCTTTTTAATCAACTTAAGAGTTGATTAAAAAAAGATTCTTATTATAAATTACAAAAATAAAATGTTACTTCTTAACAGTTGATAAATAACAATATCTATTTTCGTTCATAATTCTCTCTATATATATACATTCCCACAGACGAAACATCGCTATTTCAATGGCAGTTGTTCCGACGAGTTACATACCTTAGTTCCACCAGTTCAGACCTTTAGAGCTAGGTCCCGCCATGCCACATACACGCGGTCGAATCACCCACAATCCTTTCGTACTTTCAATACTCCCAAAAGCAAGACAATAAAGCCGCTAAGACGCAAGGAGTTACTGAGTGTTAGAGAATATGAGAACAATATACTCTTAAGTCGAGAGGACAATAAAAGAACACGAATTAAGAAGACATGATATAATTATTGACATTGCTTTTACTATTGGTAAGAAGGAAATACAACTCAGACATCTTCTTTCCAAGAACTGCTACTTTGAGGAACAGAATCACGCGAGGATGCTTCCCTGATCTCTAGAGAGCCTCTGTACATATAGGGTGAAACGTTATCTATCCTACATTGCCTCATAATCTTCACTTATTTCCTCCTTTTACGTCCATAAAACAACCTCACTGATTAAATGTTCACTCAGCAATGTAAATATTCACTAAATTTAGAAAAAAAGTGCATTTTAAATGTGTAGATAAATATATACAAAATTATATAAAGCAAAGTATAGTGGTAAGTAGAAAAATATAACAACAAAAAAGAAATTAAAAAAATCGTTGCTCTTCAGATCCATTCGAAGACAAAAACGCATAAATATGGGTATAACGACAAAAAAGGGGAGGAAAGCTACCAGAGATACATTACATTTAGACCCAGCAGCTATTTTTCTGTTTACAGAGGAAAGGCTGCTTAGACTTGATATAAGTAGTCTCAAGAACACTCAAATCGTAATCCGAATGGATTCTGTTAATTAGAGTGAAAAAATAACTTTTACGGAGTGTAATTGTTTTTTCTTATCTTTGCTCTTCCAACCCATTTTATATATATCAGGGTTTCCAAAACTGGGTGATATTCAACTGTTAGGTGGACGATGAGTAATTGTACAGAAAATTGTTGGCGACTGGAAATTTTTGTTGAGTGATATAGGATTTTGAGTATCAAAACGTTATTTCAACCCGATAAAATATTCAAACGAGATATGAAACAATCTACATACCCCCCCCCCCAAAAAAAAACAGGAGGTTAAATGAGAATTACTGGTTCTCTCTGTGCCGCCACAGGAAATTTTTCTCCCCGGAATCGATACTTCAAATATACAAATCAACCATTCGCCCTTGCATGGAGTATTGCTGCCATATATGGTCTGGGGCCCCTACTGTTTGCCTCGGGGTTCTTGACAAGATCCAGAGATGGATATGTAATATAGTTGGCCCTGATCTGGCGTCACGTCTACAGTCACTCTCTCACAGACGCGCCGTCGCCTCTCTCTGTCTTTTCTACAAATACTTTCATGGTAATTGCTCCGATGAGCTGCTTTCACTGATTCCCAGACTTCATGAATCCAAGCGCCCTACGAGGCTGGCATCCCGCTCCCACCCTTACACTGTAGAAACTTTTAAATGTAGCCGTCTCTTCTCTTCTAACAGCTTCATACCTCGCACCTCTCGCCTGTGGAACACCCTTCCCAATTACTGTTTCCCTGAGAGCTATAATCTCCAACTATTCAAATGTAATGTCAATCGACATCTCCAGTTACCTTGATCTATCCACTATCCCTCTCCTCATCCTTTCTTCTATCACTCCTATCTGCTCTTGCTGCAAATCTTCTGCAACCCCTGCATCCTAGTGGCTTCACGCCTTGCTCGGGGCGTAATGCTTAAAAAAAAAAAAAAAAAAAAAAAAAAGGTAGAAATATCCCCGAAAACAACGAATATTTTGGTATTTTCTGTAGTTTTGAGAAGGATCATTAACATTGAAATAATTCTTCAGATGAAATCATTCTTTTCGGATATAAACCAGATAACCGAAACCAAGAAAAAAATTGCCATTAAAATTAGGAATTGACCTCAGAATAATTTTTATTTAATATAAAATAACTTTCACTTATTTTCATAACATTGGCCATCTCGAATTTATCAAGGTAGGAAAAGTGCCCATCAAAATATAATCTACTCATGACTGTATACTTTTTAAATATTTACTATACAGGTGAGCGGTGGAAAATTTTGCCGTGTGAAAGTGGGGTGATGACACAGCAAAAGATTGGGAACACCCTGTAAATATTCATATATAGTTTTAAAATGTACATCACAGCGTCCCCAGAACGAAAATTATCTTGCTCTTTTGTAAATAAGTTAGACTTATTAAATAATTGAACAATTTTGCTCGAAATATTTTTGAAGATTTTACTATTTAATGCTAAATGTTATATAGGAATAAAATAAAATGTCGCTGCCGACACTTGAGTTTGAACATAGATCGCCAGTGAGAAAACACAGGCGATCCCATTATTGAATCAAGTGGATCACGTGACCATGGGAGAAACGCATAAGTCGGAATTCGCGAGACGTCTAAATGATCTCCATTTCTTTTCTATCCTCTATTGCTATACGGACCGCTATTCTTTAGTCTATTCACTATACTATTTCTCTATTCGGATCAGTATATGGTGGTTACTATTCGAGCGAGTATTATCGAGTAAGTGCTATTAGTGCGAGGGTTATTCGTCGGACACCAGTATTGTTCAACGGCGTTACTACAGTTGTATCTGCAATTACAAAGTCTCTACTACAACGAGCATTACGAAAGTTACAACACTAAATATGAAAGCAAAATCCATTAGCATTTCACTTTAACGCTCATCCAAGAAAATTTTTCGAAACTGTTTCCGTCTTCTATGTTCTGGAACTGGGATATTATTCTTTTCACATTGGATTTTAAATATTTTGTATTTAACGTTTTTCGAAACATACTGGCAGTTGGATATTTCGACATTTTTGTTTCTCCCTCTGGACGATTTTTCCCACTCTACGAGCTGCTTTCTATCTAACCCGGCTGCCCTTTCGGAGTGATAATGCTCGAGTATCACCCTTAAATGCCACGCCTTCCGTTTTTTTTCTTCTAATTTTAAATGTGCAACTCATCGTGACCCTTTCCCCATCCCGACTTTTGCCCAGTTGAGATGCCCAAGGCTTGAAAGATATTTTACTTGCATTTCACCTTGGAAGCAAAACATTATTTTCCACTAGTTTTTTTTTTTATTTCTTGCGTTTTATATGTTTGGTGTTGTTTTTCTTCTCTTTTTTTTTTTCGCCCTTCTTTTCTTCATTTTTTTTTTTTTGTTCTTTTTACTTTCTAATTTTTTCTTTCTTTCTTTCTTTCTTTATTTCTTTCTTTCTTTTATTCCCTCATCTTTCTTTCTTTTTATTGTTTCTTTTCTTTCTTCTTTTCTTATGTACTTACTTTTTCCTTCCTTTCTATTCTTCTTACTTTCTTTCTTTATAATTTATTTGTCTTTCCTCGCTTTTCCTTCAACTCTTTTATATTTTTCTTTCTTTCCTGTCATTTATTTTGCTTTCTCCTTTCTTTTTCCTTCTTCTTATCACTTTCCATGCTATCATTTCTTTCTTTCTTTCTTTCTTTCTTTCTTTCTAGCTAACTTTTCTCTCTTTTTTGTTCATTCATTTCCAACTTTTCTTTCTTTCTTTCTTTTTCTTTCTTTCTTTCATTCTTTCTTTCTTTCTTTCTTTCTTTCTTTCTTTCTTTCTTTATATTTTTATCTCTCTTCTCCCACGTTTGACTTATCGTTTCCTTTTTTCTATTTCTAATTTGTTGCCTTATTCCCAGCCTTTCTTTCTTTCTGTCTTTCTTTCTTTCTGTCTTTCTGTCTTTCTGTCTTTCTTTCTTTCTTTTCTTCTCATATTTTATCTCCTTATCCCTTTCTTTTTTCTTTCTTTTTTACCACATTATTTTACCATTTCTTTCTTTCTTTCTTTCTTTCTTTCTTTCTTTTTCTTTCTTTGTCTTTTTCTTGTTTTCTTTCTTGTGACTTTTCACTAAATTTTGTTTCCTTTTTTCCCAGTGAATTCTTTTCTTTTTCCTTCTTTCTTTATTCGTTTTCTATGATTCACTATTTTTTCTTTTTTAAATTATCTTTTCTCATTTTCTCTTTTGTTTGTTAAATCAACTGTTTTATTCTTTCTTTCTTTCTTTCTTTCTTTCTTTCTTTCTTTCTTACATTTCTGCCTTCTATTTTATTTCGTTAGTTCATTCATCTATTCCTAATTACTTTCTATCCTTCCTATATTCCGTAGAAACACAGAGAGAGAGAATTAATTTAAATAGGATGTACTTCAATTTAATTCTATTGCTGCTCCTTCTTTCCTTACTTACTTTCTCGGTTACTAACTTTCTGTCCGTTATTTTTCCTTTTCCTTTTCGTCTATTATAAGCTCTTTCCTCTTCTTTTTCCGTTGTTTTCACTTACTTCCAACTTTCCTTCTTATTTTCTTACGTCCTTGTATTCATTCTTTCTTCTTTGCCTTTTTCTTTTTTTTTTCTTTTATTCCTTTTTTTCTCTTCTTTCTTTCTTTCCTTCCTGTTTGTTTTCGTTAATCTCTTGTTCTTTCTCTTTCGTTTTTCTATCTTTTTTTCCTTCATTTCATCTGTATCATACAAAGGAAAAACAAATTGTTTTCTTTTCGTTCTTTTCATTGTTCTTCATTCTAAGTGAATTTACTTTCTTCTTCGGCACACACACAGACACACTCACACACACATACACACACACATATATGTTGTAACCTAGAAAAGGTTACAGAATAAGGAATAACCAAAACGGAGGTTGGAAATGAAATGGTAATCCTTACAATACAGAATACTCGCCAGCGGCGTGAGGTAGGTAAACCACTCCTAGTAGTGAACTACTTAGACACCATATTACCCCCACCCCCTTACAATAGTGTCCAACATATTTATGAGGATTGCGACATACCCATTAGCGTTCATAAGTACGATATATATATATATATTAATTAAATGTTTCATTAAATAATATAGACAAATTTTGTCTATTTATTTTAAGCAAAAGCAAACTAAATCGTATACTACACTAAATCTAGTATATCCAAATTAATTATTTGCAATGATTCTTCCCCCCCCCTTCCCGTTAGAGACTTGCAAAAAACCAACATCGTTTACAAATTCAAGTGCCCTTTGGAAGATTTTATCTCCAATGGATTAAATAATATTTGTGTTGGTCACGCCACAAACTCGCTTTCACGACGCTTGACTCTACATTTGAATGATAACTCTAACATTTTTAGGCATTTAAAACAACTTGCCTGGGCGCGTACTCAATTCTGGAAAATCCTTATTGAAAACACAACTATATTTAAACATGAAAACAATAAACAAAAACTAAAAATTCTTGAAGCTATATTGCTTCAAGAATTTTTAGTTTTTGTTTATTGTTTATGTATATACATAAAACAGTTGAAACCTAACCTGAACAAAATAAATCTCCACAAATATACTTAAATTCCTATAATTGATAACTGAAGCCATTGGTTTATAGCAACGGCTTCCCATACTTAATACTTCTCGTTTTCACTCTCGCGTGGTCATGTGTGACGTCACGAGCTGTTTCGCGATTTTCGCTTCCGCGTCTCGTATACACAAGTTAGTCGTTACTTTGAAATTTTTCATGCAACAAAAAGAGAATATCATTATTGTTTCGTCCGTGTATTGTTTTGATATATTGAAAAGTAATTGTCATCTTTGATAATGGCTTATGTAAGCTGAAAGCTTAGCTTGGATTTAAACGTGTATTAATGTGGGGATTTCCTTTCGTCTTTCAATGATAATATTATTAAGCTTATCAGACAATATGAAAGGAACTTGCTTAAAATAAATATACAAAACTTGTCTATTTAATGAAACATGCATTAATGAAAATTGCTGCCTATATATATATATATATATATATATATATATATATATATATATATATATATATAATTATTAATTAATTAAAATGAAATAGTTCGCTTAGCTTTTGCCAACCCTTACTCTGAGGTTTATGGAAGTTTTCATCCAATCTTTCGTGCATCGATTTTATTTTCAGATCCTATTTTTTCTCTATAGAAAAAAAAAATTATTTAGACGATGGCGTAAATTGGTTTAAAATATTTCTGTTAATAATGCAAAAATTATTTTCTATTAGAAAATCATTTGAATCTATTCTGTTATCCTTAGGAATAGAGTGTCGCTGCCGACACTTGAGTTTGAACATAGATCGCCAGTGAGCAAACACAGGCGATCCCATTATTGAATTAAGTAGACCACGTGACCGCAAAAGAAGTGCATATATGTAGGAAGTAGCTGACGACTAGCGATCGTCATTTCTAGTCTATCTTCTATTACTATTCGGATCGCTATTTCTATTCTATCCCCTATTACTATACAGATCACTGTTCTCTATTCACTATACTATTTCTCTAATCGGATCACTATACGGATTACTATTCGAGCGAGTATTATCGAGCAATAACTATTAGTGCGAGTGATATTCGAAGGCGTCTGACGCCAGCATTATTCAACGGTGTACTATAGTTGTATCTGCGTCTCTACTACAACGAGTATTCAGTCAGTTATGTGCCATACGTGGTACACGCTTAGGCGATCATGTATTTTTCGATACATGACTGACGAGGCAGATTTTTTTTCCCGCAGTAGGTTGCCATTTCTTTCTGCGCTAGATCAGTTGCCATACGATTTGTCCTGCTATTTACCCATAGCTGGCAGGGAGAAGAAGAGGATTCATACCTTTTCCAAGGCTAGCCGGCATGATTCATAATTTTCTGACCATGTGTGGAATCGCTGTCACGTCAAGTTGTTTCAGTTCGCCGGGTTAGACGTGGTCCGAGACGATTCTCAGCACACCTATCACAGTGTAATTTAATACTTTTTGTGATGTCAACGAACACTCGTTGTCCCTTTTGTGATGCCAACGAACACTCGTTGTCACTTCAGTGGATAGCGGTTCGGGTTGAGGAATCGGAGACCCGAGTTCGAACTCCAGTCGAATCCATTGCATTCACTTACGTGCATACTCCGCTCGAACTGCAATTATTCACGTCACTTTTTCATTAGCAGCCTAGCCAGTGTTCACGCTGACTTACCAGGTAACAGGGTGCAATTATATAAGTCGTGGCATTTCCATGATGTCTGTACATTTACATGACGGAAGTAATCTACGACAGTTACCGAGAATCCACGAGACTTACCTCGAAGTGATATACAATATTGGCGATGAAATACCTCAACTATCCAACAGGGCTAACATAAAATACAAAATATATTTTTGAAAAAAAATGCCTTTTCAACGCACATAATAATTATATTGCACTGATATAATAATACAGGAGAAATTATAGTCTTCCACAGAGCGGTTGCAAGCGGTAACTGTTTCTACAAAATATATATCCGGATAACAAAAATGATATCGAGCTTTTCCTTTGATAACATCTTCCACTAGATCCAAAAAGTAGGCATACCAAATATGAGAACACTACATAAAAATCTACGTTTATCGAACAGATAAACAAATTCTACCCAAATATGTAAATATATATAAAGTTATGAATGTGTCTGTATATGTGTATGTGTAATGGCCGTTACAGATGCTTAAAAAGAAGAAAACTCTATTCTGTTTAGTATTTTGTGCGTTTGTTTTCGAAAAGTCAATGTTTTTCCTCACATATACATTTTTATATTGGTACGCAAGTTCGATCTCTATCGATAGACACATTTTCATAATTAAGACTTTCGATTGCCCAGGCCAATAGACATATATTAAATAGTTTTAAAAAATATGGAAAATCTATTCAAACACGAATACCCGCTAAATATAACGTTTATATTTGCTCAAAACCAAACTTCATATATCAATATTTGGATATTTGTATACAAATTTATTTAGTCACTTATCCGCCATTTTGTTCTAATACTTATTGTAACACCATCTCCATAAACGGTACAGATGTTTTGCTGTTTGTACATAGATTTTCTTTTCGAGAATTAAAAGAGCATCAAGTGACAAAAACGCATTTCATTTTGCTCCTGTTTTAGTTTAAAGTAAAACCTTTAAAATTCACAATCCACACTCGCATCATATAGATTGTTCAGGGTCAATGGGTACTATCCACGAACCCCCGATTGGTGGTCCCGGGCAAGTTATTTGTAATCTTCGCTATCTTATCAATATTTACATTTTTTCTACCTAAATTTATATACGTTACAAATTAAATGAAGCACAACTAACTTGTATTAAAGGATGACAAATTTTCTCGGATGTTGACGTCATTCTTAGATTTTTTTTTATTCCTTCCAAATCTGTGAATGTATTTTGCCCATGCTAAATTTAAGAAAAACACTATAAAAATCCACTATTTTTTATCCATAATGTTGAAAGTGAAATAGTCTTTGACTTTAAAAAAAAAAAATCTCAAGTTGATGTTAAAAATGACCGAAAAACATTGCTGATTTATTTAAGACTAGCAGCATGGCCCGGCGTTGCCCGTGCTTGATTCAAAAAATCGTACGACTCATACAGCAATCGTTATCACTTGACTTAAAATATTTTTGCCCTTCCTTGCCTTTAAAGGAGTGCCCTTTGCCGTGCTGATGTTGCTATATGCCTTACTTCTTGCCTATCTCACACTGCGATTTTTTTCGAAGCTCTATACTAAACATTAAATCTGTTACGAATAAAGAACTAAACAAAATGAACACAAAACGATCAGCTTTAAAAAAGGACTCGTAACTGGAAAAACCGAATGAAAAAAGAATGTTAACAACAAATACTTTTTCACACCCAACCCAGTTCTGCGGAATCAGAATCAACGTTGAGTTTAAGCAAGCGAATCAGCCAATTGGAGTAAAGTGCCATGCAGATTTAAATTTTTCCCACTTGTGACGAATGCAGCTATCAATTTTTTTTTGCATGCTAGCATGCTAGTTAACATTCGTGTCAGTCAGATGTTGGCTCTCACGCTGGCCAATAAAATCTTCCTGCCTATTCGTGGCAGCCAGCTATAGACTCTCACTCTGGCCAGTAGAAAATGGCCGCAAACTACATGAAAACTGCTGTAGAAGCATGAAAAAATCGATTATTTCCACTATCGATGGGAGTTGGGAAATCCAAAGTCGATGTTGGCCTTCCTGCCAACTTGAGAGCATGTACATGTAAATTTTGGTGCAAATCCGTCGAAAATTGCGTCCGTGCATTCGTTACACACACACACACACACACACACACACACACACACACACACACACACACACACACACACATCCTGCCTTTTATAGATAGAGATGAATGATCTTTTAAGACATGTCTGTAATTTCTTTTTAGATGAATTGTATCTATTTTCAATTTTTCTAGTTGAATTGTTCACTTATATTGCATATGAGCAATTTTTTTAAGCGTTTCACCCCAAGCATGGCGGGAAGCCACTAGGGCGCAAGGGGTTACAGAAGATTTGGAGCAAGATCAGATAGGAGTGATAGAGGAAAGGATGAGGAGAAGGATAGTGGATAGATCATGTCGATTGACATTACATTTGAATATTTGGAGATTATATCTCTCAGGGTAAATGGAATAGAGAAGGGAGTTCCACAGGCGAGAGGTGCGAGACATGAAGCTATTGGAGTAGAAGAGACGGCTACATTTAGGAGTTTCGACAGTGAAAGGGTGAGAGCGGGATGCCAGCCTCGTCGGGCGTTTGAACTCGTGAAGTCTGGGAACCAGCGAATGCAGCTCCTCGGAGCAATTACCATGAAAGTATTTGTAAAAAAGACAGAGAGAGGCGACGGCGCGTCTGTGAGAAAGTGACTGTAGACGAGATGCCACATCAGGGCCAATTATATTATATATCCGTCTCTGGATCTTGTCAAGAACTCCGAGGTAAACAGAAGGTGCTCCAGACCATATATGGCGGCATTACTACATGCAAGGGCGAATGGTTGATTTGTAGATCTGTAGAATAAAATTTGTATTTTATATAAATATTACCTTATGAAAATTGAAATGTAATAGAGTGATGGGGTCCCCGTATCATAGCTTCGGAGGAGGGGCCCTATCAGAGGTCGTATTGAGATCTTGCACTGGCCCTAAGATTGTTCATTGCTCGATTTGTTTGGTTTTTTTTTGTTTCTTCCTGCTTATCAACCATTTGCAGGTCATTTAAAACCAGGAAATATTTTTAGATTGTAAGAATGTTTTGAAGATAATAATGATTTACTGATACAAGTGCTACTAATTAACCCATAGCTGGGGGGAGGATTTATACTTTTCCCAAGGGTATTTATGTGTAAGTGAATATATGACAAAGCATAATTTACCCATCACTGCATGCTTTTGAATATTTGATATACGGGGTAGGTGCAGTGAAAAAAATGCCCATATGAATGTGAGAGATGGCGCTAAAAATCTTGAGAACTCCTGGTTTATACTAATAAATAATAACTAATAAAGCTTCTGAGTAGCCTCATCTATTAGAGCTGCTAAACAATCCCTGTTGTAGATGCCTTCACAGGCACATTTGTATTTGTTCAACTCCTACAGGGCCAAACCTGTGGTTTAAACTGCAACGATGCTGAGCAGACCTTAGTTACAGTTTCTGGGGGAGAGCGCATAATATGACGTGATCGACAGTTTTGTTTTTATGTATTTAGTTCGTTTTTTCGACAAGGCTAGTACACTCAAACTCTCGGTCACAATGACTTGTGACATCGTGCTAACGCAACCATCGACGCCTTACGAACGGTTTCGTCAATCCAATTTTACCCAGAAGGCTTAGTAGGTCAACTCGTTTTATGGTTTTTAGACACTTCCCAATAATCATATAGACTGAGGTCGCCTCCCCAGGTAGATAGCATCAAGGTTACCTCTCTGACAAATGAACCATGGTGACTTTCGAACACAGGTCTCATGGACGGAAAGCGAACTTTTACACATACATATATATATATATATATATATATATATATATATATATATATATATATCAAGATCACTTGATAAGACACCGAGAGTGTTGAAACAAAATGGCTATTTTTGTAGTGATTTTATAACATATTTATGTTATAAATTTTTTAAATAAATGATTATATATATATATATATATATATATATATATATATATATATATATATATATATTGGGTGTAACAGTAAAATTGTCCAAATCGTGTAACAGCACGGGTTAATTATCCATCCAACAAAAAGTTTAAAATCTAAAAACCCACTAAACTAACCGAGTTTCTTTTTTTCCAGGTTTTCAGATAAAACGTTTAGTCATCTTGACACCATTTGTCGTAAGAATCGCTGAAAAACCCTTTGAGCTATTCAACTAGAAAGGTTGAAATCTTTTTGTTTCAGCCTCACTATGTCTTCCTAACTGAGCAATAGTGAGAGGAAAATCATCCAGGCCTTTAATAATGGTACCAACATTCGTATTCTGGCCTCCAGCTTCAAAGCCCATTCAAGAACCATCAAGCGAACGGTGAGCTTAAAAAAGAGGGATCAGTAGAGAGGAAAACTGGATCAGGAGTTCAAAACATCAAGAGGTTTCAACTTAGAGCCAAATACATTCTTATTGTTCAATGTAAAGTGTAATAGTTTTATAAAAACCTCGGAGAATTCCAGTAAGATATCTTTAATCATTTCTAAGATGCAACGGTTGAAACCATAATCTAATAATTGGACAAATTTGCTGTTACACGATTTGGACAATTTTGCTGTTACACGATTTGGACAATTTTGCAGTTACGCCCGGTATATATATAAGCTATTAAGGTACTGTCCTCAAGTTTAGAGTATATTTACAAATGAAACAATCTCTAAATTTGCAAAGGTAATTTTTTTGTCTGATGTTTTCCTTTTCTATCAAGATTAGAAGCCCGGAGAATATATTGACCGAAGTCTTGGCAGGAAAAAAGACAGAAATATTTAATTTGTAGGTTGAAGAATATTTTGCAGGTCAATATGTTGAACGCGAATGTCGGATAATGCATTAACTGAATACTTTGTGAGAAAAAAAAAAAAAGATGAAAATGTTTAACTTGAAGCCCGGAGAATACATTAGCCGAATAATAGTGTGAGAAAAAGGTCGCGTTACTCGTAACACACAAAATATGTGTCATTATTAACCAGGTCAGCATGAAAATCTTATATATTGTCTTTGTTGTCCCAAATAAGAACGAGGCTATTTTAAATTCAATAATTTTTTTTTTTTTTTTTATGATGGACTGGGAACTTTCGTTGAACAGTTTCAAACCGAAGTTAGAATAAAAACCGGTTTAAAAAAAAAAAGAAAAAAAAGAAGTTGACTTCAAAGCATGTCTGATAGTGACAAAGAAGAAAAAGAAAAGAAAAAAGAACGAAGAAATTAGAGAAAGAATGAATTTAAGAAAAAAAAAAGATAAAAAGAAAGAATGAAACAAAGACAGAAATAATAAAAGAAAAATAAAATGAATGAATATAAAAAAGAGGGCAATGATAAAAAAAGAAAAAAAAACATGAATTAATGTATAAACGAAAAAAACAATTAAATAAAAAAAGAATGAACAAAGGAAGCATAAAAAGGAATAAAGGCGTAAAAAAAAAAAGAATGAATGAAGGAATAAGAGAGAGTAGGAATGAATTGATGAAGGAATAAGAGAGAGTAGGAAAGAATGAATGACAGAATAAGAGAGAGTAGGAAAGAATGAATGAAGGAATAAGAGAGAGTAGGAAAGAATGAATGACGGAATAAGAGAGAGTAGGAAAGAATGAATGAAGGAATAAGAGAGAGTAGGAATGAATGAATGACGGAATAAGAGAGAGTAGGAAAGAATGAATGACGGAATAAGAGAGTAGGAAAGAATGAATGAAGGAATAAGAGAGAGTAGGAAAGAATGAATGAAGGAATAAGAGAGTAAAAAGAATGAATGAAGGAATAAGAGAGAGTAGGAAAGAATGAATGACGGAATAAGAGAGAGTAGGAAAAGAATGAATGACGGAATAAGAGAGAGTAGGAAAGAATGAATGAAGGAATAAGAGAGAGTAGGAAAGAATGAATGACGGAATAAGAGAGAAAGGAAAAGAATGAAAGAAGGAATAAGAGAGAGGGAAAAGAATGAATGACGGAATAAGAGAGAGTAGGAAAAGAATGAATGACGGAATAAGAGAGAGTAGGGAAAAGAATGAATGACGGAATAAGAGAGAGTAGGAAAGAATGAATGACGGAATAAGAGAGAGTAGGAAAGAATGAATTAAGGAATAAGAGAGAGTAGGAAAGAATGAAGGAACGAATAAGAGAGAGTAGGAAAGAATGAATGAAGGAATAAGAGAGAGTAGGAAAGAATGAATGAAGGAATAAGAGAGAGTAGGAAAGAATGAATGACGAAATAAGAGAGAGTAGGAAAGAATTAATGAAGGAATAAGAGAGAGTAGGAAAGAATGAATGACGGAATAAGAGAGAGTAGGAAAGAATTAATGACGGAATAAGAGAGAGTAGGAAAGAATGAATGACGGAATAAGAGAGAGTAGGAAAGAATGAATGAAGGAATAAGAGAGAGTAGGAAAGAATGAATGAAGGAATAAGAGAGAGTAGGAAAGAATGAATGACGGAATAAGAGAGAGTAGGAAAGAATGAATGAGGGAATAAGAGTGAGTAGGAAAGAATCAATGACGGAATAAGAGAGAGTAGGAAAGAACGAATGAAGGAAATAAGAGAGAGTAGGAAAGAATGAATGACGGAATAAGAGAGAGTAGGAAAGAATTAATGAAAGAATAAGAGAGAGTACGAAAGAATGAATGACGGAATAAGAGAGAGTAGGAAAGAATGAATGACGGAATAAGAGAGAGTAGGAAAGAATTAATGAAGGAATAAGAGAGAGTAGGAAAGAATGAATGACGGAATAAGAGAGAGTAGGAAAGAATGAATGACGGAATAAGAGAGAGTAGGAAAGAATTAATGAAGGAATAAGAGAGAGTAGGAATGAATTAATGAAGGAATAAGAGAGAGTAGGAAAGAATGAATGAAGGAATAAGAGAGAGTACGAAAGAATGAATGACGGAATAAGAGAGAGTAGGAAAGAATGAATGACGGAATAAGAGAGAGTAGGAAAGAATTAATGAAGGAATAAGAGAGAGTAGGAAAGAATGAATGAAGGAATAAGAGAGAGTAGGAAAGAATGAATGACGGAATAAGAGAGAGTAGGAAAGAATGAATGACGGAATAAGAGAGAGTAGGAAAGAATGAATGAAGGAATAAGAGAGAGAGGAAAGAATGAATGACGGAATAAGAGAGAGTAGAATGAATTAATGAAGGAATAAGAGAGAGTAGGAAAGAATGAATGAAGGAATAAGAGAGAGTAGGAAAGAATGAATGACGGAATAAGAGAGAGTAGGAAAGAATGAATGACGGAATAAGAGAGAGTAGGAAAGAATGAATGAAGGAATAAGAGAGAGTAGGAAAGAATGAATGACGGAATAAGAGAGAGTAGGAAAGAATGAATGACGGAATAAGAGAGAGTAGGAAAGAATTAATGACGGAATAAGAGAGAGTAGGAAAGAATGAATGACGGAATAAGAGAGAGTAGGAAAGAATTAATGAAGGAATAAGAGAGAGTAGGAAAGAATTAATGAAGGAATAAGAGAGAGTAGGAAAGAATGAATGACGGAATAAGAGAGAGTAGGAAAGAATGAATGACGGAATAAGAGAGAGTAGGAAAGAATGAATGACGGAATAAGAGAGAGTAGGAATGAATTAATGAAGGAATAAGAGAGAGTAGGAAAGAATGAATGACGGAATAAGAGAGAGTAGGAAAGAATGAATGACGGAATAAGAGAGAGTAGGAAAGAATTAATGAAGGAATAAGAGAGAGTAGGAAAGAATGAATGACGGAATAAGAGAGAGTAGGAAAGAATGAATGAAGGAATAAGAGAGAGTAGGAAAGAATGAATGAAGGAATAAGAGAGAGTAGGAAAGAATTAATGAAGGAATAAGAGAGAGTAGGAAAGAATGAATGACGGAATAAGAGAGAGAGTAGGAAAAGAATGAATGACGGAATAAGAGAGAGTAGGAAAGAATTAATGAAGGAATAAGAGAGAGTAGGAAAGAATGAATGACGGAATAAGAGAGAGTAGGAAAGAATGAATGAAGGAATAAGAGAGAGTAGGAAAGAATGAATGACGGAATAAGAGAGAGTAGGAATGAATTAATGAAGGAATAAGAGAGAGTAGGAAAGAATGAATGACGGAATAAGAGAGAGTAGGAAAGAATGAATGACGGAATAAGAGAGAGTAGGAAAGAATGAATAAAGGAATAAGAGAGAGTAGGAAAGAATGAATGAAGGAATAAGAGAGAGTAGGAAAGAATTAATGAAGGAATAAGAGAGAGTAGGAAAGAATGAATGACGGAATAAGAGAGAGTAGGAAAGAATTAATGAAGGAATAAGAGCGAGTAGGAAAGAATTAATGAAGGAACAAGAGAGAGTAGGAAAGAATGAATGACGGAATAAGAGAGAGTAGGAAAGAATGAATGACGGAATAAGAGAGAGTAGGAAAGAATGAATGACGGAATAAGAGAGAGTAGGAAGGAATGAATGACGGAATAAGAGAGAGTAGGAAAGAATTAATGAAGGAATAAGAGAGAGTAGGAAAGAATTAATGACGGAATAAGAGAGAGTAGGAAAGAATGAATGAAGGAATAAGAGAGAGTAGGAAAGAATGAATGACGGAATAAGAGAGTGTAGGAAAGAATGAATGACGGAATAAGAGAGAGTAGGAAAAAATTAATGAAGGAATAATAGAGAGTAGGAAAGAATTAATGCAAGAAAGAGAGAATGAATGAATAAAAGAAAGAAAACAACGTAGGAAGGTATAATACATAAAGGAAAAAAGAAATAAAAAAAAGCAAGAAATGAATTAAACGAAGAAAAAGTAAACTTTAGATCAAGCCAGAATTTATATATATATATATATATATATATATATATATATATATATATATATATATATATATTTATTTTTATACGTGCAGTACTTAATGGAAAGCGGTCAATATCAGTGATAGAGCTAAAATATTCAGTTGTATGGATGTGACCCTCTGTTTCATGCTATTGTTTTCGTTCTTTTTTTCTCAAGTAGTCTGATGATCGCAAAAGCGTGAAACTCAGGATTACAAACTCATACCCATACAACTGAATATATATATATATATATATATATATATATATATATATATATATATATATATACAGAAGGTGCCTGAGGTGCGGAGTTTCTTGGTTACGGCGTCACCTCTGATAATATCGTAACGCGGTGCTAAGACGGAAGACGGTGTTGTATCTTCAGTGTCTGTCGGCCATAATGGATTGGGCCACATTCTCTATCTCTTGTTTGTGTCGTTTTTGAGGGGAACATTTTGTCCTTAATTATTGCTGCCAAGCGTAAGGTAGACGCGTGGGTCCTTAAGTAGGTGAGTTCCGACCTACGTCGAAAACCAGGTTATGTTGCGTCGTTGGAACGGATCTCCGACGTAAATCGAGGACATGCAGTACATATATATATATATATAATAAACATACCAAACCTTTCTGGTACCCCGGTTTCCACCAATAGATGGTTTCTTCAGGCTCTACTCTTTTGAGCACTTTAAAAAAAAATATAACCGCTTCCCAGACAAGACATATTTCCTTGCAGTTTTATTTTACTATATATATATATATATATATATATATATATATGCAGAATTATAAAGTGAATTTTATTTTAAATTTTCTTGATAAGATGCTGAAATAAGAATATTTAGATAAAAGAGATTTTTATAACGTTATGGATATATATATATATATATATATATATATATATATATATACTTACGCAACAAATCTTAATTCAAACCTGTTTCATTGTATAATATAGACATTTTTTCTATTTTTATACTGACCTTTTGATCTTTTCCTGTCCTCTAATCAAATTTTTTTATGTTAAAATGAAATTCATCAAAAAAGCCGACGTATTTTTGTCCAACCGAAGTATTTTCGATCATCTTCAGTGGTAAATTATAGGAAAGTTTGACTATTATTTATACCGCATTTATGGATAATCTGAAGAACGTTTACAGTATTCATATATATATATATATATATATATATATATATATATATATATAGGAGCTGAATTTATGGCTTGAAGATTGCGTCTAAGCATAAAACAGACTGTCGCCGCTAAGTGTTGACCTCAATGTCCACTTTTATATTTATATTTTCTTGCGATTTATCCCTGATTGTTCGAATTCCATTCAGGTTAGTAACCGTGGAAATACACACAGGAAAGGCATGAATCCATCTGCTTCCCCCAGTTATGGGCAAAACATCGAAATTCGGGTTTAAATAACCCACAAGTGGTTATGATGTTTGGCGCAAGTCTTCCGAATAGCTGTGACTTGTCTAGAATATCCTCACATTTATCGCCATTTCGACATCAGATTCTAGCGTTAAATGAAAATCAGGATTACGTACAAAGCTGACTCCATAATTTATAACGTTTACCTAGTTTGTCACATGTTTAAATACAGAATGGAATAAAAATACGAAGATCGTGTCACCTTAATTTTCTATCTGTGATGCCGCCAATCTTTCTAGTCATAATTTGAAATGCTGAATTTGATCTGATGCCAGCGCTAATCCGTTAATATCTCAGCCTGAAAGACGATCCCGGCGAGTTTTCTATAATTGGCGCCAATGGCTTGCAAAAATTGCAAGTCTCGGCACAAAATGAACCAGCAGAAGACATGTGAAGAAAAATGTTTTAGAAAGAATTACATTACAAGATGAACGCAAAAAAAAAAAAAAAATCATATCAGTAGATATTGCAAAAGTAGGGGAGATAATTCTATCAGGGTTATTTTCTGGCCTCGACTTGTTTTTATCTGATGACCAAATATGTGCGGACAATTTCGCTTAGTGAAATAAGATCTTCTCAGAAGTAGTCTGAGGTCGTCAAGTCTCCCAGATTCTGCCAACGGATTTATCTCTGACACAGCTGATTCTTGCTGTACTTTCTCTGTAAACTTACTATTCAAACTTATCAGTTTTTGTCGGCCAACACAAACGCCGAGTTCTTCGGAAGCTACACTTACTTGGTGGCTGATAAAACAATGAATTTTTTCTCTTGATCGATTTTGGAGCCTTGACATAAGCGAAGATTCTGAACACTAATTACACAATTCTTTTTTAAATTAAAGTGCCAGTAATAATAATAATAGTAATAATAATCTATCTATAAAAGGCAGGATGTGTGTCTTTGTGTAACCAATGCACGGCCGCAATTTTTGACGAATTTGCACCAAAATTTACATACACATGCTCCAAGTTAGCGGGAAGGCCAAGTCCGGTTTTGCATTTCCCAACACCCATCGATAGTGGAAATAATCGATTTTTTAATGCTTCTACGGCAGTTTTCATGTTTGCGGCCATTTTGTACTGGCCAGAGTGAGAGCCTATAGCTGGCTGCCACGAATAAACAGGAAGATTCTATTGGCCAGCGTGAGAGCAAACAGCTGACTGACACGAATGTTAACTAGCATGCTAGCATGCAAAAAGAATCGATAGCTGCATTCGTCACAAGTGGGAAAAATTTAAATCTGCATGGCACTTTACTTCAATTGGCTCATTCGCTTGCTTAAACTCAACGTTGACTCTGATTCCGCAGAACTGGGTTGGGTGTGAAAAAGTATTTGTTGTTAACATTCTTTTTTCATTCGGTTTTTCCAGTTACGAGTCCTTTTTTAAAGCTGATCGTTTTGTGTTCATTTTCTTTAGTTCTTTTTTAGTAACAGATATAATGTTTAGTATAGAGCTTCGAAAAAATCGCAGTGTGAGATAGGCAAAAAGTAAGGCATGTAGCAACATCAGCACGGCAAAGGGCACTCCTTTAAAGGCAAGGAAGAGCAAAAATATTTTAAGTCAAGTGATAGCGATTGCTGTATGAGTCGTACGAATTTTGAATCAAGCACGGGCAACGCCGGGCCATGCTGCTAGTAATAATAATAAATGTGGCACATGGGAACATCAACAATCCCTGTCGTAGTTGGATCCCTCGGATTGGTTGGAAAAGATTCCAGCAGACTAATTGAAGGGATTCCGGGAAGCGCATGCCTTAAAGAAATAAAAAAAAATGTTCTCACGAGTACAGCCCACACCTTACGAAGGGCTTTATCTATATAAAATATGCTTTTTGTTTTTGTTTTTTATGTCAGTGGAAAATGTCATGAAGATATTTCTAACCTTAGATCTCTGTGCGGGACCCGGAAAAAATGTGTACACACCAGAAATCAAAGGAAATATAATAATAATAATAATAATAATAATAATATAGAATATGCTACTGCGAACAGGGGTTGAGATATGACTCTCACGACCCGTAAAAAGATCTAAGAAATATCGAGAATATCAATAATAATACTAATATTACTACTACTAATAATAATAATAACAGTAACAACAACACTGTAGCGTGGAGGTGGAAAATATCAGGAACATCATTAGATGGAGAACACCCATAACGCAAGATCTCCGGTTGATTTCGTTTGTTTGTTTTATTTTGTTTTGTTGTACAGCTTATCAACCTCAATGGGTTATTTAATGCCGACAAATTTTTTATTGCTGGTAATATTTTTTTAGCTTCAAAAAATCTATTTCTGGTAATATTTTTTTTCTTCAAAAATGTATCGCTTGTAATATTTTTATTCAAAGAATTATAGCTGGTAATAATTTTTCTTCAAAAACTTATTGCTGGTAATAACATTTTTTTCTTTTTTTTTTTTTTACAAAAAAACTATTTTTACACTTTCATAGTGTTCTGACTCTAGTTTGGGGGTTTAACTATTTGCCCATAGCTGGGACCCTGACAGGTGCTAGCACCTCGGGTCAGGGTGAGCGTGGGAACACCAGCAATTAAGAGGTGGGTCTACGCGCCTCAAAACCTTCTGATCACAGGCCCTGCTGTCGGATGTAGTTTATCGTCTTACCCAGGACGGTCTCCGGTTGAAAACGATAAAACCTGCAGAAGGAATTAATACTAATAATGATAATAATAAAGTTGGACATCTTTGATAAAGAGCGGGAATGAGAACGTATCGAGGGAGTTTTTTTGGTTTGGTTGAAAGGTTAGGCAGCCAAGAGGAGTTAGGAGTCACATCTTGATACTTGGGAATACTCTTAATGGAGGACCGTCTTAGTGGACTAGGTTACTCGACTTAAAGCCCCCCCCCCAAATTAGGAACCACTTGCAAAGTTTTGCGCTGCTTTTATCACCATATTGCTTACATTTAGTTATGGTGCTGGTCTTCCCTTATGAGAATAACGGCTATGGTGATTATATTGGTTTTGAACATTTTGTGGCACATGGGAACATCAACAATCCCTGTTGTAGTTGGAGCCCTAGAATTGGTTGGAAAAGATCCCAACAGACGTCCATGCCTCAAAGAAATACAAAAAAAAAAGTTCTTTCGAGTACAGCACACACTTTACGAAGGGCTTTATCTTGTATAATATTTTTATTTTTGTTTTGTCAGTGGAAAGTGTCATGATGCCATTTCTAACCTTAGGTCTCTGGGCGGGACCCGGAAAGAAATGTGTAAACGCCAGAAATCAAAGGAAATAATAATAATAATAATAATAATAATAATAATAATAATCTCGAAAATGTGGTATATGGGAACATCAACAATCCCTCAGAGTTTGTCTATATTTCTGAGATGAGGTATTATGTACAGTATTTACATTAGTCGGACTATTGTCCTCATCTTTGTCGCCATATTTGTCACAACGTTTCGGCCGTTGTACGCTCCGGCCTTCTTCAGGTGGTTGGAATTTCGAACTGAACCCTTTATTTCGATCACCGGGGTAGACTGTTCTAATTCCACGTGCCATGTTTGATGGATGTCAGTTATCAGTTATCTCCTGCTAATTTTCCCTCTGAAAGTTCTCCACTGCCTTAACCAGGAATTGAACTCACCTTCTTTGGGTCTGTCACTGGATCTAACCAACGCCTTTATCCACTGTGCCATGTGTCCTTGAGTACATCTGGGTATGAGTATTATAAACCTAATGTTTTCAGCATCATTTTTACCAGTGCTCATATTGCAATTTTTGCTGTTATCATTGCATGTCTTTACCAGGTTAAGGCAGTGGAGTACTTTCAGAGGGAAAATTAGCAGGAGATAACTGATAACTGACATCCATCAAACATGGCACGTGGAATTAGAACAGTCTACCCCGGTGATCGAAATAAAGGGTTCAGTTCGAAATTCCAACCACCTGAAGAAGGCCGGAGCGTACAACGGCCGAAACGTTGTGACAAAGATGAGGACAATAGTCCGACTAATGTAAATACTGTATCAACAATCCCTGTTGTAGTTGGAGCCCTAGGACTGGTTGGAAAAGATTGCAGTAGACTAATTGAAGGGATTGCCTCAAGGAGATACAAAAAAAATGTTCTGACAAGTACAGCCTACACTTTACGAAGGGCTTTATCTATGTAATTTTTTTTTTTTGTTGTCAGTGGAAAGTGCATGACGCCATTTCTAACCTTAGGCCGGGCGAGATCCGGAAAGAAATGCCAGAAATCAAAGAAAAAAATAATAATAATAATAATAATAATCTGTGCCAAAGAACATGAAAATAGTAAGCCACTTTATTCAGAAATAAAGGAAGTCAACAAGTTCAAAATGAAGATCCAAGTGCGTGAAGAAATACAAGTAAAATAGAATACAAAGACTAGAATTGCAAAATATTTAAAGAAAGAAATCAAAGGCAAATGCAACCGACCAAAGAGAAACGATAGCAAGATAAACCGCTTCACGGTCAATACTCTGCGCGTACCAAACAAGCTGATGGCGGCAAAGCCCGTACCTATCAGTGGCTATGTAGTGCAGGGTTAAAAGCTGAACCCGAAGATTTTATTCTTGCTGCGCAGGACCAATGCTTGCTAACTAGAAATTAACAAAGAAAAAATACTGAAAAATTGTGTTCGACCAAATTGCAGATTCTGTGATAAATATCCAGAAACGATTGACCATCTTTTATCAGGTTGCGCAGTATTGTCACCCACTGAATATAAAATATACCACGACAGAGTGGGCCAATATTTCCACTGGAAAATTTGCAACACTTAAGGAAAGGAAACTGCAAGAAATTAGTATGAACAGCACCGAGACCTAGTTACGGAGATAAGACCTGTAACAATTTTATGGGACTTTACAATACACAGACAGAACAATCAAATTGCGATTGGAGACCTCAGAGACAAAATGTGCCTCCTTATTGACATGGCAGACCCTGCAGGATGCAATGTATCTTTGAAGATCTTCAAAAAACTATCAAAATACAAAGACCTTGAAATCGAAATCTCAAAAATGTAGCGCCTGAGGACATCAACAATTCCAGTTGTATTTGAAGTACTCGGATTGATTGGGAAAGATTTCAATAGACTCATTGAAGGAATCCCTGGTAGTCTATGCCTTAAAGAAATAAAAAAAAATGTACTCATGAGTACAGATCACACCTGACGAAGGGCTTTTATCTATGTAAATTATGTGCGATTTTTTTTCAAAACTGCTCAGTGGAAAAATGCCATGATGCCATTTCTGACCTCAGGTCGGGAACCGGAAAGAAATGAGTACACAGCAGAAATCAAAGGAAATAAAATAATGATTTAAAAAAAAGAAACTTCCACACTTCCAGCGGAAGTCTTCGTAACTGGATTGCGCTTTTTATACAAGCATAATGTATCTTTGTCTATATATATATATATATATATATGTGTGTGTGTGTGTGTGTGTGTGTGTGTGTGTGTGTGTGTGTGTGTGTGTGTGTGTGTGTGTGTGTGTGAAAATATAGAAAATAGGAAGGAACTGGTTAGGTAAATAATCCAAAGTTCCTTAGTATTTTAGTTATTATTTTTTTAAAAATAGTGCTCGATACAAAAGTAGAGCATAAACAGTGCTAGAACATGTAAAACTTGGGATGACCCATGCCCTTTGTGCCTACATGAGAAATTGCACATTATTAAGCTTCTAAATAATAATAATCTATTAAACAATAGACATGAGTTAACGGTTTTCTGTCGACATCATCAGATTTATGGTTTGAATTATTAGCTAAAAACAAGCACACAATATTAATCCATAGCCCAATCATCAGATTCATGGTCTGAATAATTAGCTAAGAACAAGCATACAATATAATAACTTTCATAATCCATAGCCCAAATAAGTAGTTTAAATACCCTACAAAAAAGATAACCCTTTATGAAGTCGTCAAAAAACAAACGTTACGGCAGTTTTTTTTATATGCACAAACCCCTTTCATAAAAAAAAACTGAAAAATAAATAAATCTCCATAGATGCGCATGCCAGACTAGGGTGAATACATCTTCCGTTTCAAATTCAGACACCCCCACCTTTCCCTGACTTGACATCTATGAAAGTAATTCTATACTGATACTTATTATTAACACCCAACACACGCCTACACAATTTAAACAATTCGCCCTAGCTGTTACCATGGAAATTTTGATTTCAATTATTAAAACACGTAAATTTCAGAAATACGTTATTCCAAAAAAATTTCGCTTGAAAATGGAACAGAGCTTACTTTAACTCAATTTAATTCAAATAATTATGTTGAAGTTTTCGGCTCTTGTTTTGAAACATGAGACCTCTTATGTCGCGAGTTGGAATCATATTTTAAATAAATAATTATATATATATATATATATATATATATATATATATATATATATATATATATATATTCCTTAAGGAACTGTGTTCCTGATCAAACCGGACTCATAAATAATTACATCGGTTACACAACCACATGCTTATCCAGACGTCTTAGGTTACACCTATCTGACCACAACTCCATTAGAACCCATTTAAACACACACACAGATTTACCCGATTCTATTAGAAACATATTAGTAGAAAACACAAATATATTAACTGCATCCACCTGCAAAAAAAAAAAAGACTAAAAATAATGGAAGCTTTAATAATAAAAAGAAAAAGCCAACTCTTAACAATATTAACTACGAACAAAGCCACAATGTGCTAACCATTCGGAAATTAAAAAACATCCCTACCACACACTAAGACATACACAGAACGCACACACTCAATTAAGCTGAAAAATCGAATCATCCTTGATAATGGCTAAAGGTATAGCCGAAAGCGCTCGAAATATAAAACATCTGGACAGTTCTTACACACCCTTTGTCCAGAAAAGAAAGCTCTTGTTCGGACACAAGAAAAATTAAATAAAAAGCTTAATCGTAGTGCCTTGTCTGTCGTTTGTAATAAAACATGCATAAAGGAAGGATTGCTGCCTAAGTATACAACTATATATATATATATATATATATATATATGTGTGTGTGTGTGTGTGTGTGTGTGTGTAAGAATCATATTGACTAATTACGTATTCCTTCCTTTTTTTAGTGTGCTTATCCGGCTATGTTCCTGTTTTTGACGAATTTTTTTGAGTGATATTCTTACTTTTAAATGAAAAATCTATCTTATTTTTTCTATTTTTTAATGAATTCCTTAGTGACCATTCCATTAATTTTTGGTAGGCGGTAGGGGGGGATCTACCCCATAAAGTCTGATTATTATCCCCTCTTACTGGCGTCGACTAACTAGTCGAACATTTTAGCCTCTGGCCGATGCCACACTGCGTTTCAATATGTAAGCTTTTTATTTTATTTTTTTAATTGTTTTTTTTTAAGTCTGACTTCATTTCCACTTTACTTTTTTTCCTTTTCCTTTTAATTATTTTTTTTTTTAATAGCCTTTTTTTTATTAGTCAAACGACACGAAAATAGAAAAAAATATTCAATTATGAACGAAGGTTGTAAATGCATTTAGTAGATTCTGTAGAAAACCAAAAACAGAACCCAAGAAGCAACTGTTGCAGTAAAAATTATGTAAAAGAAATCCAAGGATAAATCTCTTGAACAGATGAAACAATGCTGTCATGGCAAGCCTTTGCATGGCCAATATACAGAACGAGCTAATGTTTTATTATTAAAATGTTGATAAAGTTAACACTTATCAATGGTTACGAGTATCTGGATTAAAAGCAAATATCATACATAATAGTGTGGATTCAAAATGCAGTTTCTGTGACAAATGTCAGGAAACCATAGAGCATATAATCTCAGAATGTTTTGTACTTCCGCCAAATGAATATAAAAATCGTTACGATAGAGTGAGGCAATACTTATACTGGACAATGTGCAAAAACTTGTGAAAAGATGTTAATAAACATTGGTATGAACGTCAACCAGCACCGGTTACAGAAATCGAAGACATCACAATTCTCTGGGATTACACCATCTTTACAGACAGGAAGATTGAAGCAAATAGGCCGGATATAATTGTCAAAAACCGAAGAGAAAAAAACTTGCCTACTAATTGATATGGTTACGTATATTATTTACCTTATTCGAACTGTTATCCTCATCTTCATGGCCATATTCACAACGTTCTTCAGTGGATAAAGGCGTTGGTTAGACCTACTGACTAAACCCAAAAGAGTCTTGAGTTCAATACCAGACCACAGCAGTGGTGAACCAAAACTTGGAAAGTTGAGTTAAATGGAAATAATTGAGAAGTCCGGAAGAGGCATGGCACGTGGAACTAGAACAATCTACCTCGGTGGATGAAATAAAGTGTTCGGTTCGAAATTCCAATCATCTGAAGAAGGCCAGGGCTTACAACGGTCGAAACGTTGTGAATATCGCAATGAAGATGAGAATAACAGTGCGAATAATGTAAATAATGTAAGCAATCATAATCTCAGTGATAAAGACAGATAATTGATATGGCTTGCCCTGCGGACTGTAATAGCAACCAAGGAATTTGAAAAACTATCGAAGTACAGAAATCTGGAATTCGAAATAGAAAAAAATGTGAAAATTGAAATCAAGAATAGTAACAGTCATAGTAGGTGCGCTTGGAATGATAAAAAAGGAACACAACGACACATTAAAAAAAATCACAGCTTAAGAGAAATATAAAAACTTGTCTTGATAATTCCAGCCCACACACTAAAAAGAAATTCGTCCATGTAACGCTAGTGATGTTATGGGAGTTAGAAAAAACAAATCATGAAATGTCGGCCATAACAACATCACACTACCTGCCTTAGGTCTTTCTGCAGACTTGGTAGGTAGTGTGACCAGAGCACAAATCAAAAGATAATAATAACAATAATTATTATTATTATTATTATAACAACAACAACTACTACTACTATTACTACGACTACTACTACTTATTATTATTATTGAGTAAATAATGGTATTATGGCCCGGCACAAACAGGGATAGTTTAAATCAGTGTTTCTTAACCCTAATATTTTGCAAGATGTCGATCGGGGTTCCGTGAAAAAATGATACATTGCCTCATGTATTTTGGAGTCATTTTTGTTTAATTTTATATTCGTAATTTTACTATACACTTACGACATTTGGAAAATTCTTGTTTATTATAATAAATTGTAATAATATTAGTTATGTTTATTTTTTGCGTGTTTACACACTTTTTTTGGTGCATGAAAACCTGTGAGGTGTGAGGCTTCATAAACAAGAATTATCATTTTATTTTTGCTTTGCCAATAAGTTTGACAATAAAAGGGAGTAATTTTTTTTTCTCCATAAACCAGTTATCGGAAAAAAAATGTATTATTTTTACCACGTGAATTACTATAAAAATATAAAAGGTATAGATATTAATAAGAGTATATAATCATTTTTATGCAACAGTTCCCTAAGATATGAGAACTAGGGTGGAATAAAAGGAAAAAAGGCTGAGAAACGCTGGTCTAAAGCATCTGTGTAAACATTAGAAAGTCAAACTTTTCATATAACCCCCAGGTAATATTTCGCGGGTAGAAGAGGAAAAAATTTCAACTGTCATTTTTTGATTCAGAATATAAGTGGCCTTTTCGTTTCCATTTTGCTTAAAACTTCATCATTTCTCACATGTTCCGTGCATGGTATTCTCATCATCATCCTGTAGAACAAGGGTCGGCAACCTACGGCCCGAGAGCCGAATCCGCCCCGCGAAGGCATTTTGACCTGCCCGCGAGCCTGATTACTAATGACTATTTTTAACATGAGAGACGAGGCTTTCGAATTCGACAAAAGACCCGCCATCATAACACGATCCGGCCCGCGGGGTCGAATGAGTTGCCTACCTTTACTGTAGAACTACATCTCTGTTACCACATGTCTCTTTTTTCATCTGTGAGGAAACTGCCCAGCATTCACTGAAACAATATTATTGAAATTCTTCAGATTCTTTTTCTTCTGTGTTCCTTCAGGATGTTGGCGATCATGGCTCTCCAGAACTCCCTGTCCTTTGTAAGCTCTTTTTTGAGATTTGTCTTTTTGCTATCTCTCATAATCCATGTTCTACCAGCTATTTACACAAGCTCATTAGGTAGGCTTTCCATTGTCTCTTTTGCCTTTAATAAGTCCAATGAATGTCACATTTTTCAAGATCCCTTTTCTAATTATATTTCCTAGTAATTTCAAATATCTCTTTCTGATTCTCACTATAAGTGCCCGTTTTTTCTCTATTTTGCTTAAAACTTCCTCATTGCTCACATATTCTGTGTATGGTATTCTGAGCATCCTTATATATAACCACACTTCTGCTAGCTCGAGTCTCTTTTTCATCTGTGAGGAAATTGTTCAACATTTGCTGCTATATATGAGGACTGTTATTACATCGCAGTTCAGCAATTTTTATTTGGGTCCTAATGAAATTTTCCTGTTTCTTAATACTTTGTTTAGCTTTTGAAAGGCAATTTTCATTATTCCAATGCAACTTTGGATTTCTGTGTCTCATTTTCCACTGTCTATTAAAAATACTTCCCACTTAAATTTCTGTACCTGTTCGATTTTGATGTCTCCAAATCATAGTTTCATTTCTGACCCTCTTCAATGTACCCCTGTGGATGTCAAATTTTTCAAGATCTCTTTGCCCATTATATTTCCTAGAAATTTCAATTGTCTGAATCTCAGTATAAGTTTCCTTTTCGTTATCATTTTACTTAAAACTTCCTCATTCCTCATATGCTCCGTCCATGGTATTCTCACCACCATCCTGTAGAACTACATCTTTGTTGCCACACGTCTTCTTCGTATCCAAGTAAATTTCCGAAAGATTAGATCTTTTCTTATGGCCATATTAGGTTGAAACAGCGGTTCCCGTACGATAACAGAAGTTAAGCAATGTTGAATCTGGCCAGTACCTAGATGAGTGACCACTTGGAAATGCCTGGTGTTGTAAGCTTGGGTGTGCAGATGGTGTAATGAATAATAGCTCAGAATTGTTATACGAAGAGCAGAGTTCTAATTCCCGTATTCACTTAGATTCAAATACCATTTGGAAAAGGTATGAATCCACCTCTTCTCCCCAGCTATGGGTTAATTAGTAAGACGTGTATCACTAAATCATTATTATCTCCAAAACAAAAAAATAAAATTCTTACAATCTAAAAATATTTCCTGGCTTTAAATAACCTGCAAAGGGTTGATAAGCCGTAAAAAATGAATCAATCATGTCGTTCTTTATCAAATGATTCTACGTAGTCTATTGAACAAAGCTTTGCGTCCTTCTTCATTTGTATTGCTCGCTCTGGTATCCATCTAATATAATTATTGCATTTCTTGTTTCGGTAAATGATTTTGCTCTGGCGCACGTAATGAGAAAAGTGAGCTTGGAAAATTTGACACTCACAGGACATAACTGAAGGCTAGAAAAACAGAGGGAAACAGCAAGTAATTTACCTAACCAGCTTGTGTAAATGGATGGAGGATCATGAACTGGAAGTGATAGCAGACAAACATTACTTAGAGCTACGAAGGAGGGGACGTTGTGAAGAGCCATGATCACCAACATTCTAAAGGGAGGCGACACATAAAAGAAGGAAATGTGATGGTGCTCATATGCGAAAAATTACAATCAGTTGTGCTCAGATTTATTCTGCACAAGTACCAATGGCTTGGCAAATTTACAGACAAAAGGAATTCCGAGTTAACAAGATTCATATATAACTGGGTGTATGGCCGTCTTTTCTATGCATTTATACGCCGGTGTTACCACTCGGCAGGCGTATTTGAGATTCATATCTCTTCCGACTCGCTGGTCTGAAACTTGTGTTCAAAGGCACCCAATTTTTCAAGGACTAATAACAATCCTATACGTCAAGTTAACAAGTTCCAAAAGGAATCTAAGTGTTTCCTAATTAACATCAAAGAGTTGTAGTTTAATATGGTAATCAAGGTTTTGGTTCAGCGAGATAAAGGATCTCAGAATGAGAAGCAGATTTTATTCGTTTCCACTTTGAAACGTGCGAGATCTGACAGTCAGCAAGATGGTTTTCCGGCGCACATGCTTAATTAGGCTGTTTAAAGCAATGAGGGGCGTTGTTTTTGATGGCTGTCGTCGGTTTAATAAGGCCATGATTGGCGAGAGAAGAGAGACGTGAAAAATAAAAATGGCTCATGGCCCTTTTGAAAGAGAAGAAACATTTCCTCGGGCTATAGATCTGATTTACGTAATTATTAGTAATCAGACAGGAAACGGGAATTCCCCAGATGATATGGAGTCATGTATGTGCGTATTCGTTAAACGGAAATAGACATGCGCACATTGATAGAACGGAAATAGACATGCGCACATTGATAGAACGGAAATGGACATGCGCACATTCATAGAACGGAAACAGTGTCGTTCATTGCTCATCTACTAAAAACGTCTTTTTTTTTTTTTTTTTTTTTAGTATGGCCGTAGTTGCAAGGCTAAAAAATAACACTGGACAGACTTAAATATCTAAAATTACTCGTGCGCCAAGATTCAAGGAAGATAAATCATTGATCAAATTTAGAAAGAGGGAGAAGAGACTGTATTACTAGAGTGTTGACTCCTATGTCCACACTATCTGTAACTGTAAACGCCGATACTGAGCACTCTTCCCCCTATAAATGTAGAAAATCTCTAGTATGTATTTACTCTTCATTAAAATAAAGGTTATTTTTGAGTATACATTTGTTTGAGTTGACATTCTCGTATTTTTTTTTCGTACTATAAAATTAATATTCACTGGCATTGATATATAAAGTTTTAATAAATGAAGTGCACCTGTCGGTTGGTATTACTGTAACATTCTACGTATAGGTCAGTTAATATTAATTTCACTGCTTGAAAATAAAAACAGGAATATCTGTTAAAACATATGTATTCCCTAAAATAACTTTTATAATAATAAATAATAAAATCTAATAAAAAATAATTATTTTCTTAAATTCTTTCTCTCTCTTTCTCTCTCCCCCCCTCTCTCTCTCTCTCTATATATATATATATATATATATATATATATATATATATATATATATATATATATAGTTAAACATAGAGAGCCAGACAAACCTACCAGGGTCTCACCTAAGCGGATCGTCAGGAAGGCTGGTTTTCGAACAAGTATAATTTCTTATACTTATAAAATTACTACTACTAATATATATATATATATATATATATATATATGTATGTGTGTGTCTCTGTGTATCTGTGTGTGTTTGTGTCTCTGTGTGTCTGTGTGTGTAAAAGTGAACACTGAAGTCAACTCTCAGAGGCGATAGGCTGTTTCATGCTACATGCAATCGTCAGACCTGACGACTGCGTCCAGCACGAAACAGCCTGTCACCTCTGAATGTTAACTTCAATGTCCATTTTTATATTTATATTCACATACGCTCTATCTCTGATATTGAGCACTTTATCCCATAAATATAGCACACCTAAGAACTATATTTCTTCATATATACAGTGGGTAGCAAAAGTATTTAACACATTGGTTTTTCTTACATATCTCAAAAAATAACAGATCAATTCCAACGAAACTTATAGGAAATATTTAAACGAACATTGTCGATCAAAACACAGAAGGAAAATTTAAAACCACTGTTTTGAGAAACATTTATTAAAAATATATAAAATAACCCATATGCAAAAGTATTTAACACCAATGCAAATATTATGCTAGAAGAGACGTGTCGTCATGATTCCTACCCATATTGATATGATGTGATATGTCGATCAATGACAGCACTGCACGACACTAAACCGGCTATTAGATAACATCTCTGAGACACTGCAGCTATTCTGTTGCCACTACTGCAAGAAAATGGTGAAAACAAAAGAATTCTCGTACGACATGCCAAGAAGATCATAAAGAATCACAAAGATGGTAAGGGATATAGAAAAATCGCTCAAGATTTGAATTTGCTTGTGAGTACAGTTGGTGCTGTTGTTCGAAAATGGAAAAAATTCGATACTATTGAAAACATTCAAAGGAGTGGTCGTCCCCGTATCTTAAATGAGGCTAATGAGCGATACATTTCCCGTACTGTGAAGAAAAATCTATTTTCAACTCGTCGAGAAATTCAGAATGATTTGAAAAATGCCAGAATTTAGTTAGTAAAGATACAATTAAAAGATCACTGAATTGTGCAGGTCTCACTTCAAGATCACCGAGAAAGACTCCATTACTGAAACGCCGACATGTACAAGCCCGTTTGAATTTTGTAAAGAAATATGAAATTGAATCTAATGATTTCTGGGAGAAAGTAATTTGGTCGAACGAAACGAAAATTGAGCTTTACAGACGAAACATGCGCACTCATGTATGGAGGAAAAAAGGAGCGGAATACGAGCCAGCAAATACCATCCCTACAGTCAAACATGGGGGTGGAAATATTATAATGTGGGGTTGTTTTTCCTCAAATGGAGTAGGAAAAAAGAAAATCATCGAAGAAACAATGAATGCTGCAAAATACACTCAAAGTTTGTCAACTCAACTCTTGAACAGTGCCACATCTTTGGGATATGGTCGTGATTTTGTATTTCAGCAAGACAATGACCCGAAGCATACTGCTAAAACAACTAAGAATTGGTTTAATAATAATGACATTAATGTCCTGGAATGGCCAAGCCAGTCACCGGATTTAAATCCAATCAAAAATTTGTGGAAACTATTGAAGTTACGAGTTCATAAAAGAAATCCATCGAATTTAAACAAATTGAAGAAAATTTGTGAAGAAGAATGGGTCAAAATACCAACAAGTACCTGCAAGAAACTAGTTGAAGACTACGGGAAACAACTGGAGGCTGTGAAGCAGAACAGAGGCTATTGTACTAAATATTAGTAAAGTGTGTTAAATACTTTTGCATATGGGTTATTTTATTGTTACTAAATGTTTTTCAAAACAGTAGTTTTAAATTTTCCTTCTATGTTTTGATCGACAATGTTCGTTTAAATATTTCCTATAAGTTTCGTTGGAATTGATCTGTTATTTTTTGAGATATGTAAGAAAAACCAATGTGTTAAATACTTTTGCTACCCACTGTATATATATATATGTGAGAGAGAGAGAGAGAGAGAGAGAGAGTGTGTGTGTGTGTGTGTGACCCATCTAAATACCACAACATTTTAACCGACTAAATAACTGACAATTACAAAAACTACAAACATCACAATAGAATCTTTGAATGTGATAACCGATGTAGCCAATAATATGACTATTGCTGATAGAATTCGGAAAATACGTACTAAAAATAACTATATCTATACTATAAGATCACAAACCCAATTTCTATAACAACACTCAAACTAGACTTATAAATACCACGAAATCAAAACTAGGCATAATCTCTAAAAATATAATTAAAAAAATTACTGACCAACTGGTTAAGGCTACCGAGGCTAATCTTTGTAATGATTCCTCTGATAACATTTAATGGTTCAATAACATTAGTGACAAAAAGAAAGCCATCTTCATTAAGTTTGATATTGTTGATTTCTATTCGTCCTTTTCTAGAGGTCTATTAATTGACTCGATTATCTTTGCGAAGAACTACATGGATATAACGAATAGTGAATTCAATATCATTCTTGCGGTCAGAAAATCGCTCTTATCACTTAACAATTCCACCTACTTCGCATATATATATATCCAAATTCCCTCCAAATCTTTAAAAGCACTTCCGCAAACTTATAGCTCCGATATATGGACGAGTTTAATACACCAATAATTCCAAATTATCTCTCTTCCATCTTGTTAAAATTACCTTATGATTGTTTTTTCATGTTTTCGTTAATTTCCGTGGATTCCCGTTGAATTAAACTTTGACCGTGTGACCATTAGAATGTAGGTCAGCTTATCGGTTTCAAGGCTCTCCAACCTCCAGAATATAATTCTTGTAATGGTGCCTTCTTCTATGATATCTCTCACTAAGTCCCCTATAACGCCCCCTCTACCTTTTTTCCCTAACTAACCAGTATCCCACTTCAAACTGATACCATAAACAGTTTGAAAAATCCTGCGAATTTTAAAATTAAAATTCGTAGGTGAAAATGGTCAGTAACTAAAAGTATTTTAATTCCAATTGTGAAGAAAATTTGGTCTGTTTAATAAAAATAAACATTGAACGCTCTTTTGTGAGTTAGTTTTAACATATTTCAAACTCTCTGTTGTGTTAATAGGATTCGCCTGGATTATACCAACGGTTACAACCTATATATATATATATATATATATGGTTGGATAGATGTGATTTGTGACCCTGGGTTTCACGCTTTTGTCTGACGATCGCTAAAGCGTGAAACCCAGGGTCTAAACTCACATCTATCCAACCAAATATGTTAGCTCTATCTCTGATATTGAGCGCTTTCTAATAAGTACCGCGCATATAATATATAAGTAATTATACATATATATATTTATTTATATTTATATACACTTTTCACACACACACACACACACACACACACACACACACACACACACACACACACACACACATATATATATATATATATATAAACAGTGCGCACATCGCAATCAATACGGCATGGTGCATCTACAATAGTAAACACTCTTTCTTTAGATATAATAGAATCTTTTCTTGATGAGAAAAACAAGTTTAAAAGAACGAAATGGAAAATTATGGTCAAGTTGAGATAGTCACAAGAAGGTGCTAAAAATTTGCGTCACGATCTTGGAATTCGTTTTTTTGTTGGCTGTAGGCATTCGAGAAGTTTTTAATGCAAACTGAACGCGGCTCCTAATCTGCAAATTAACCAATCTATCTAAAGATATCTAAACGCTGTCTTTGAATTTCACTTAAAAAAAAAAAATTATCTTGATGCCATATGAGATCTGGAAAGCTTCGAACACCGAACGGTGAATTTTTAAATATTCTCTAGATTGACAACTAAAAAAAACCATCCAAGCAAAAGAAAATGTGTAAAATGTTAAAACATAGCAAAGAACTGAGAATTACTAATGAAGATAATTAAGTTGTCACTGAGAATGGAGCTAAACACCTTAATTAGAAAAACCGAAAAGAAAGTAAAATTCATCAATTACAGAAGTGGAAAGAAGACGCAATCCACAAAATTCAATTCAAAGCAACTTCCCAGTTGATGAAGAACAAATCGTCAAGGTAAATAAGATAGCATTTGTTAAGGGACGCAACTCAAACAAAACTTCGGGGGAAAATATGATTGTAATTAGTTTTGTGTCCTTTTTAATTAGAATCCGAATTAATGAAGGAACAAAACGATTCTGACTCGAGATTTTTATCGCTGTCTTTCTTTTCTAACCTTTTGGTAAGCATTTCACACGAATATTTATTTGCTCTCCGTAAATAAGAAATACGTGTGATATTAGCCAAATTTCATTGTTTAATTCTATATTTATTGACTTCCTTACACTTTGGCTTTTATGCCTTCCTTCCTTCTTTCTTTCCTTCCTTATTTCTTTCTTTCTTTCCTTATTTCTTTCCTTCCTACCATCCTTTCTTTCTTTCTTTCTTTCTTTCTTTCTTTCTCCAGCTCACCTTATTTTGTTACTTATTTCTTTGTTGTATATTTTTTTTCCTTTTTTTCTCTTTCGTCTTCAGCTCACATTTTGTCACGTGCTTATTTCCTTCACGTCATCTTATTTTGTTAATTGCTAATTTCCATCTTTCTTTCTTTTCTTTCTTTCTTTCTTTCTTTCTTTCTTTCTTTCTTTCTTTCTTTCTTAGCCACCTTCTCCATATATGCTTCTTTCTTTAAGCTCCTACATTTCTTTCTTTCTTTCTTTCTTTCTTTCTTTCTTTCTTTCTTTCTTTCTTTCTTTCTTTCTTTCTTTCTTTCTTTGCCTCCTTCTCCATATATGCTTCTTTCTTTTAAGCTCCTACATTTTTTTTCTTTCTTTCTTTCTTTCTTTCTTTCTTTCTTTCTTTCTTTCTTTCTTTCTTTCTTAGCCCCTTCTCCATATATGCTTGTTTCTTTAAGCTCCTACATTTCTTTTTTCTTTCTTTCTTTTCTCCATTATGCTTGTTTTTTTAAGCTTTCATTTCTTTCTTTCTTTCTTTCATTCTTTCTTTTTCTTTCATTCTTTCTTTCTTTCTTTTTCTTTCTTTCTTTTGCCTCCTTCTCCATATATGCTTGTTTCTTTAAGCTCCTACATTTCTTTCTTTCTTTCTTTCTTTCTTTCTTTCTTTCTTTCTTTCTTTCTTTCTCCAGCTCACCTTATTTTGTTACTTATTTTCTTTGTTGTATATTTTTTCACATTTTGTCACGTGATTATTTCCTTCACTTCATCTTATTTTGTTAATTGCTAATTTCGATTTTTCTTTCTTTCTTTCTTTCTTTATATTGTTACTTGTATGTTTAGTTTTTTCTTCATTTTTGTTTCTTTTTCCACCATGTTTTCATGTTTTCTCTTTCTTTCTCTCACCATGACTTGTTCTCGCCTTCAGCCAACTTTATTTAGTAACTTTTTATTTCCTTTCTTTTCTTTTCTTTCTTTCTTTCTTTCTTTCTTTCTTTCTTTCTTTCTTTCTTTCTTTCTTTCTTTCTTTTCTTAGCCTGCTTCTGCATATATGCTTGTTTCTTTAGCTCCTACATTTCTTTCTTTTCTTTCTTTCTTTCTTTCTTTTTTTTCTTTCTTTCTTAGCCTCCTTCTCCATATATGCTTGTTTCTTTAAGCTCCTACATTTCTTTCTTTCTTTCTTTCTTTCTTTTTTTTCTTTTTCTTTCTTTCTTTCTTTCTTTCTTTCTTTCTTTCTTAGCCTCCTTCTCCATATATGCTTGTTTCTTTAAGCTCCTACATTTCTTTCTTTCTTTCTTTCTATCTTTCTTTCTTTCTTTCTTTCTTAGCCTCCTTCTCCATATATGCTTGTTTCTTTAAGCTCCTACATTTCTTTCTTTCTTTCTTTCTTTCTTTCTTTCTTTCTTTCTTTCTTTCTTTCTTTCTTTCTTTCTTTCTCCTTACTTGTCACTTGCTTATTCTCTTATCATTCTTTCTTTTTTCATCTGCCCTCCTTATTTTGTTACGTTTTATTTCCTTCCTTTGGTTTTTTGTTGTCTTCTTCTTCTTTCTCTCTCTCTCTCTCTCTCTCTCTTTTCAGCTCACCTTACTCGTACCCTGCTTATTCCCTTACCTTTCCATTTTTCTTTTATTATTTTGTTACTCATTATTTCCTTACCCTTTCTTCTGCTCGCTCTCGCGCTAAACTTATTTTCTTACTTTTCTTTTTCTTCCTTCTTTCTTGTCTTCCTTCTTTCCTTTTTTTTCACAACTGACCGCCTTTCCTCTTTTTTTTTCCTTTTTATCTTTTATCTCCATTCTGACTTTGATGTTCACCTGAATCGTATTCCCACAAAAATGTTCCGCATTTACTTTTGTGTCACATTTATCTTTAATTTAATTTTGTTTTTAAATTCATCCCCATCTCATTTCCACGATTTCTTCTTTTCAACAGAGTCGGAGAGTGACGGACGGCAAATCCAACTCGCAGACCGTTATTCGAATAATGAGTTCGATCTCCACAGAGTTCGGATGCACTAGCATTTACCTAGGCAGCGGTCCTGGATGAAGACAACGCTTTGAATAAAGCAGTTGACTAAGTGGAATTGAACGACATGCGTACAGAACTGATGATTAATGAATCCAAAGAAAAACTAAGAAGAAAAACTAATAATTGAAATAAGATAGCCTCGTCTGTTTTTGTGCTAAATACGCCTTCGATAAGCAATTATATCTCTATCTATAAAAGGGAGGATGTGTGTGTGTGTGTGTGTGTGTGTGTGTGTGTGTGTGTAACGAATGCACGGCCGCAATTTTCGACGAATTTGCACCAAAATTTACATGCACATGCTCCAAGTTAGCGGGAAACCCAAGACCGACTTTGCATTTCTCAACTCCCATCGATAGTGGAAATAATCGATTTTTCATGCTTCTACAGCAGTTTTCATGTAGTTTGCAGCTATTTTGTACTAGCCAGAATGAGATCCTATAGCTGGCTGCCACGAATAGGCAGGAAGATTCTATTGGCCAGCGTGAGAACCAACACCTGACTGACACGAATGTTAACTAGCATGCTAGCATGCAACAAAAAATCGATAGCTGCATTCGTCACAAGTGGGAAAAGTTTAAATCTGCATGGCACTTTACTCCAATTGGCTCATTCGCTTGTTTAAACTCAACGTTGATTCTGATTCCGCAGAACTGGGTTGGGTGTGCAAAAGTATTTGTTGTTAACATTCTTTTTTCATTCGGTTTTTCCAGTTACGAGTCCTTTGTTTAAAGCTGATCGTTTTGTATTCATTTTGTTTAGTTCTTTTTTCGTATCCGATTTAATGTTTAGTATAGAGCTTCGAAAAAATTCGCAGTGTGAGATAGACAAGAAGTAAGGCATGTAGCAACATCAGCACGGAAAAGGGCACTCCTTTAAAGGCAAGGAAGGGCAAAAATATTTTAAGTCAAGTGATAGCGATTGCTGTATGAGTCGTACGATTTTTGAATCAAGAACAGGCAACGCTGGGTCATGCCTCTAGTTCAACCTAAATACGATTAAAGGTAGATAAAGTTGTAACCAGAGTTAAATTAAAGTGATTCAGTTGTTTAATAAGACTTGAGTTGTACTTGTCAAAATATTGTGAACAGAGTGCATTTAGTCAATGATTTCATTTAGTCGACTGCTTTATTCAAGTCAACACGGCCCTTTGGATAGTGAATTCTTTTCAAATACTGTGGATATACTGCTCGAAGTTCATGTTTTGCTCTTCTTTTTGTTTAAGTAATCTCGGCTGTTCCATTCATTAAAAAGAGCCAAGTATTGTCAGTGTGATAATTACGGCGACGTCAGTGATAGACAAGATTTTGTTAGAAAATATCCTAGCCTTTCTTGGAACGCTGGGATTCAAATTAATCCAAAGTGATATCTTGTGTAAATCAAACATTTAAAGGTTCAACCGTTTTACACATGACGTCACGAAGACAAATATTTGAATTAAAAATTCTGGATACTTTCTTCGTAAGTTCGACTGCTTATACATCAACTGGAAAAAATCTAAAAATAAAATTAAATATGCAAAACTTCTAATTCTATAATAATTTATTACATGGAACCTTAAAGTGGTCTGTTTTTATTTAAATTATCTGCTCTGTATTTACATTGAGCTCTCTGGATTTTATCCTCCTTGGGTTTCCCCATACGGATTACCTAGTTTTTCATAAACTAACTATCTCTCTCTCTCTCTCTATATATATATATATATATATATATATATATATATATATATAGGCCAAACACCTGGGTTCATATATTCAAAGTTCATACCGTCTTAGTTTTAATTAACTCCTCCTAAACTAGGAAGCTGAAACTATTTAAACCATTGTTATATAGTGTCCATTTCTTTTTAGAAAGGAAGTTAACCTAAAATAAAACTTTATACAGCAATGAATGAATTTCATTATTATCATCATTATTATTAAATATCAGATAAAAGCCTCCAGGAAGAGAATGTGGAAAGAAACAGTCTCTAAACTCTGATTTTTTCACTTCAATGTTCCCTTTTATACATATATATATATATATATATATATATATATATATATATAAAGATGAAGAAATATAGTTTTTTAAGGCATGCTATATTTATGGGATAAAGTGCTCAATATCAGAGATAGAGCGTGTGTATATATAAATTTAAAAGTGAACATTGAAGTCAACACTCAGAGGCAACAGGCTGTTTGATGCTAGACGCAATCGTCAGGCCTGACTATTGTATCCAGCATGAAACAGCCTGTCGCCTCTGAGTGTCGACTTCAATGTTCACTTTTATATTTACATACTCTATCTCAGATATTGAGTACTTTATCCCATACATATAGCACACCTTAAAACTATATTTCTATATATATATATATATATATATATATATATATATATATATATATAATTCACAAAATGTGTGTGTGTGTATGGTGTGTGTGTGTGTGTGTGTGATCGGATGTTGTTTATGAATTTTTCATCCGATTTTGATGAATTCTTTTTGTTTGATAATTCTTCAGTGCCGGGTTTTGTCCAAATTGTTGGCGACAATGGCTCTCCACAACATCCTGTCCATTATAACTCTCAGCAGCGTTTTATTATTTTACTATCTGTTCTAGGATATATATCTTAAATAAAAACTTTAATAAAAATAAATAATTTAAATGATTACAATAATATCATTTATTATTATACAGTTCCCTTTTCAGGAACACCTCCGCATTCAAATTGTCCCCTCCCCACCCCATTTGGGGATGTGCCTCAGTTGCACCCAAATGTTGTTACTAATAATATGGATTTTCGGGTGGGCTGACTTTAAACTTAAACTGCTCCAATAGAACGGCAAAAATTCCCAGTAACGAAAGACCCGGTCAAAGACGAGTTATACTGCTATATATATATATATATATATATATATATATATATATATATATATATATATATATATATATATATATATATATATATCAGTCTGTTCATATCTATAAATTTCGATTTCTATCTATCTATCTATCTATCTATCTATCTATCTATCTCTAACTTGGCTTCCTGTATTATTTGATATATATATATATATATATATATATATATATATATATATATGTTTACCTGTGTTAACGTTATATGGAAGTATATGTATCTCTCTCTCTCTCTCTCTCTCTATATATATATATATATATATATATATATATATATATATATATATATATATATATATATGTATTGGCCAAACACCTGGGTACATATAGTCGAAGTTCATACGGTCTTTGTTTTAATTAACGCTTCCTAAGCTAGGAGGCTGGAACTATTCAAACCATTGTTATATGGTGTCCATTTCTTTTTCGTAAACGAAATTTTATATAGTAATGAATTAATTTCATTATTATTATCATTAATATTGAATACCCGATAAAACCCTCCAGGAAGAAAATGTGAAATGCAAAGTCTGTCGCCTCTGAATGTTGACTTCAATATTCACTTTTATATTTACATAGGCTCTATCTCTAATATTGAGCACTTTATCCCATAAATATTGCACACCTGAAAACTATATATATATATATATATATATATATATATATATATATATATATACATATATACATACATACATACATATGCTTGTGTGCGCGAATGTTATCTTAAATATCCACATCTTTACTCGAAACAAGAACATCCATTCTTGCCTACATCCAGACATATTTTGTCGCCTTGCAAAAATTCAAAATAGCGAATCGACGTATCGTCCATTCTGTGGACGATTTCACAGGGAGAACACCAAAAAGCTCGGAATTCGCTATCGTTGCCTGCTGTCACTTCTAATCTGGACCTTTTTTTCTGAGAAAAAAATAATCTGAAAGAAAAGAACGAACGATAGAAAAAACAAAACAAAAGGTGGTGAGGTCGGGAAGCGAAGGCTAAAAGCGACGTTAGTGGATGCGTCGGGTTGGAACGTATCCGGCGAGAGGAATTGGGCTGACGAAGCCGGGCCGAACGGCTAGGTTTTGGCGCGAAGATAACATTCGTCTCGCTTCACATATCTCCAGGCCCTTCTCCAGCATCCACCCGCCGCCAACACTTCAATGGCTGCTTTTGGCTTTTCGTTTCTCCTTTGCTTTTATCGTTCCTGAAATGTACAAGAATTCTTACCCACTTCAAAAAGAGTACGGCATTTTGTCTATGAGAAAACGATAATTCTCTCTCTCTCTCTCTCTCTTTCTCACTTTGCCCCTACACTCTCTTTCACACACATAGGCACTCAAACGAATAAATTTCATCAAGCAAAAAATATGTCTCCAATATACCAATTCTGCAAACAAACCCCTTCATTAGAGCTGTCTTTATACCTGCCTGATTCCCACTCTCTTTATATAGGAGTCTTTTGATATCTATTAATCTCAGTCTTTTCATATCTATCTATCTATCTATCTATCTATCTATCTATCTATCTATCTATCTAATTTATAATCTCATAATCTGTTGCCACATCATATATCAGTCTCTTCATCCCTCAATAATTTACATATATGCACATATATATAGGCACATTTAAGTTCTCACGTGAATTGTCATAGGCAACATAAGAAATCGATATATACATACACACACACACACACACATATATATATATATATATATATATCTATCTGTGTTTTTTCGCCTGTCTATCTATCTATCTATCTATCTATCTATCTATCTATGTCCATATATTTCTATATATCAATCTTTGTTCATATCTATCTATCGATCAATCTATCATTCTATATAATTTCAAATTTATATATGTACACAAATATATGGGCACATTTAAGTTCTCATGTGCATTGTCATAGGCAACATAAATCGATCTTTTTATGTTTGTTCGTCTATCTATCTATCTATCTATCTATCTATCTATCTATCTATCTATCTATCTATCTATCTATCTATGTCCATATCCTTCTATATATCTTTGTTCATATCTACCTATCGATCTACCGCTCTATATAATTTTACATTTATCAGTTACTGTTTCTGCATCATATCTTTGTTTCTTCATTTCACTGATCTATCTATCTATCTATCTATCTATCTATCTATCTATCTATCTATCTATCTATCTATCTATCTATCGCTTTCATTCTTTTCTTATCTATCATTTTACATTTATTAATCTATCTCTGTTCGTCATACCTCAATATTTTCACCTTTTTCTCCCCGTCTCTCTCTCCCTCTATCACCATCTATCTATCTATCTATCTATCTATCTATCTATCTATCTATCTATCTATCTATCTCTCTCTCTCTCTCTATATATATATATATATATATATATATATATATATATATATATATATATATATATAGTGTGCTCATCAGTATCGAATTAGAAAGGCGTTAAGACTGAGAAAAGGTGATCCGAAGCTTAAACTTTGCCTCCCATTGCATTACAAAGATATGACCAAAATCATGACTATATTTCAATACCTGTGAAAGAAAACATTACATTTATGCTAATCTTTATTTATGTTAAGTTTAAAAAGGAAAGAAAGAAAAACGCCTTGCATTGGTTTTTCCGTGTCCGTGTGCAAAAAGGATTTTTATATTTTTACTCCTTTTTATTTATCTATTTATTTATTCATTTTTTTTTTTCTTTCTTTCTTTCTTTCTTTCTTTCTTTCTTTCTTTCTTTCTTTCTTTCTTAGCCTCCTTCTCCATATATGCTTCTTTCTTTAAGCTCCTACATTTCTTTCTTTCTTTCTTTCTTTCTTTCTTTCTTTCTTTCTTTCTTTCTTTCTTTCTTTCTTAGCCTCCTTCTCCATATATTCTTGTTTCTTTAAGCTCCTACATTTCTTTCTTTCTTTCTTTCTTTCTTTTCTTTCTTTTTTTTTTTTTTCTTAGCCTCCTTCTCCATATATGCTTGTTTCTTTAAGTTCCTACATTTCTTTCTTTTCTTTCTTTCTTTTCTTTCTTTTTTTTCTTTCTTTCTTTCTTTCTTTTTTTTCACCTTCTCCATATATGCTTGTTTCTTTAAGCTCCTACATTTCTTTCTTTCTTTCTTTCTTTCTTTCTTTCTTGGCCTCCTTCTCCATATATGCTTGTTTCTTTAAGCTCCTACATTTCTTTCTTTCTTTCTTTCTTACTTTCTTTCTTTTTTTCTTTCTTAGCCTCCTTCTCCATATATGCTTGTTTCTTTAAGTTCCTACATTTCTTTCTTTCTTTCTTTCTTACTTTCTTTCTTTCTTTCTTTCTTTCTTTCTTTCTTAGCCACCTTCTCCATATATGCTTGTTTCTTTAAGCTCCTACATTTCTTTCTTTCTTTCTTTCTTTCTTTCTTTCTTTCTTTCTTTCTTTCTTTCTTTCTTGGCCTCCTTCTCCATATATGCTTGTTTCTTTAAGCTCCTACATTTCTTTCTTTCTTTCTTTCTTTCTTTCTTTCTTTCTTTTTTTCTTTCTTTCTTTCTTAGCCACCTTCTCCATATATGCTTGTTTCTTTAAGCTCCTACATTTCTTTCTTTCTTTCTTTCTTTCTTTCTTTCGTTCGTTCGTTCGTTCGTTCGTTCGTTCTTTCGCGAACTACTAATATCAAGAAACAAAAAACCTGACCAAATTTTCTATTCCTACAACTCAATCAGACGAATATGTCCGCGGTTATTAGCTGAATTTTGATCTGAAGTTTTCACTGTATAATGTTCGATCCACATATCTGTCTGTCTGTCTCAGTCTATTCATAATCTATCTATCTATCTATCTATCTATCTATCTCGATCAATGCATATCTATCTATCTATCTATCTATCTATCTATCTATCTATCTATCTATCTACAAGGTGTTCTAAAAAGTTCCCAGTCCGACCAAGAAGGTATTCCAAAATAGATTCTGGTGTTTGCCCATTTGGTCCGATTTTGGGATATGGCTCAAAACCAAAATATTATTAGCACCCTCTTGTAACTATCTCAGATTGTTCATAATTTTCCGTTTCATTTTTTTTCTTTTTTCGGGAATGCTATTTCCACTTGGAAATCTGTAGACCAAAGCAGTTAGATGTGTAGATGCCGTAACGGTTATCAGCAAGAGGAGTCCAAATTCCACCTTTTATGACGATTTTCCCATCTACAAATATATATTCCGTCTGTTTTAACGTATGAGTATCCAGCAGCTTATAGATTAGTCGATGGATATTCAGTCAAATAGAAACTTTTAGTCCTTTATTTTTGTCTTCCTTAAATGTTGGCGGCGTCTACGTTTTAATGCTTTGACACCATTGTTTTCCGAGGTCATCTCTGTTCAGAGGACTTATGTAGCATTCCAGCAGATTCAAGATTTCTCTTCTGCTTATCTTTGAGCAAAAGCCGTGGTTTGTTCATGTTTCTCTTGCTATTCTGTGGCTGGCTTTATATGAGGACTTTTGGCAATCGGTTATCGCTCATTCTGATGATATATACCCATTACAATTGAGAATGCATAAGAAAGGTCTCGACGCCTTCGATTTTGCATTTTGCAAACATTTCATCATTTGAAGTGTTGCCTAAGAGTGGATTAGTTAAGTAAAGTAAAAAAGGACTCAAAGTTAGAATACCCTTGGGAAAGTTATGAATCATCTTTTCCCCCTCTAGCTATGGGTAAATAGCAGAACTGACCGGGTTCTATAGCCATGGATGGCAACTGACCTACCGCAGAAAGAAATGGCAACCTACCGTGGGAAAGAAAAATCTGCCTCGTCAGTCATGTATCGAAAGATACATGATCGCCTAAGCGTGTATCACGCATGACACATAACTGACTGATTCTTTGTATATATGCCGAGTTCGAATTCCAGTCGAATCCATTACATTCACTTACGTGCTAATACCCTTGGGAAAGGTATGAATCCTCTTCTTCTCCCCCTCCCAGCTATGGGTAAATAGCAGGACAGGCTGGGTTCTATAGCCTTGGATGGTAACTGGTCTACCGCAGAAAGAAATGACAACCTACTGCGGGAAAAATCTACCTCGTCAGTCATGTATCGAAAGATACATGATTGCCTAAGCGTTTATCACGCATGGCACATGACTGACTGACTAGTCTGAAATTGGAAACAGAAAAATGTGTTTACAATACCTATGAAAAGAAGAAGGGTTATAGAGGATTTCTCAAAATATTCATTTGAAGGCCTAATGAAAATAAAGCTAGTTAAGAAAAATGTTCATAAGAAGGTGGGAACTTACATCAGTTGTTAAAATAAAAAAAGTCCTTGGCAGAAGAGATAGTGAATTTCACAAAGTGCTGTGAATTGTCCGTACAATTCGGAGTTGCTAGTTCAACATAGTAGAAGAAATGCCTGTTGTAGAATGAGTTGCCGAGTGAATAGTGTCCTCAAGGAAGATTTTGTCGAGATTACTTTCAGATGACAAAATTCAAACACTTTTATTAAGTTTTTGTGTGATGTTTGGAGTCGTTGGTTGAACATGTGATATCTCTGAGCCTAATATCCTCTTCTCATTGTTCAAATGCTAACGATTTCCTGATCCTTCTGTCCTGACTATCGAACTAAATCGAGTTGTGAATACATGGTAATTAAACTAGATGGTTGTTTCCCTTATATTTAAGCAGGTAGGATTTAAGCCACTTTTCAAACTGACGTAGGTTTCAAATTCCGTTCTTCTGATTGGTTGAAAATAATCCAGAGGCGATCTCTTCTCAATACTTGTTTTTCCAGAACATTTCCTTTTCATTACCCTGAACCAAACAGAACGTTGTCATAATCAGGCTTAGAAACAAAGTTTATCAAAACAGTTTCCATCCGAATAACACTTTGGTTGGAAATGTCTTCGCTCTTATTTTGTTCACATAAATCTCGACTGTTTTCCTCTCTTCACACTAAGGATCTTTAGGGAATGGCATAAATTTATTTCTTCTCCCACGTTCCCTAAATATGGGTTAAATAGAAGAGTAGTCTGTGAGCTTTAGTCTTGGGTGACAAATAGTGAAAGAGAAGAAAAATTTTGAATTCGAAACTATGGAGAAAACAACGGGAGGCCATGTCACAATCTTTCTAAAGAAGTCAAAATAATTCACGGGTTAACAAAGAAAGAATGTAGAGATCCATGATCGCCTACGTCCTGAGGGACACACGATCTTTGAAAAAGTACCGATCCAGTACAAATGTGCATAAGTATCTATTTACAGATAGTGTGAACAGTTCCTGCCCTATTGCCGAGCACGTAAGCATCATGACAATTTACAGATAATAACGAAAAACTCTGGAGAGCCATTATTGCCTACGTTCTAAAAAGATATTTTATCTTTATAAAAAGAAATTATCGACGTTTTATAAATATGTCACATGCCTGTTCTTGTCAATATCTTTACAGATCAATCGGCCGATTCTTGCTGTAGACGCAAGCATTATCTTAATAAAACAAAGCCAATAAATTTACCGCTGTGATCACGGAGTTTTACCACTGGACATTTGTCATTTAACCGCATATTCCAGCCCCTTCCTCCAGACGTTTGTGTCTCTGTTTTCTTCAGTCCTCGATCTCTGACCTGCGACCCATCCTACCCCCCCCCAACCTACAAACCGACCGACCTGGTGCTTGTCTCTATTTGCACTGGCTTTTGTCCACACTATTGTTTTATCAACGCTTCGTTTGTTTAAACCCAAATTCAGGTCTTCGAACAACCTTCTGTCTCGTAACACCGACATCACTAAACCGAAGGGTCAGAGGTTCTCTTGGCTGTACAACTAACATTTACCAACCTGTTTTCCCAGCATTAAGACAAGTTTTTTCTCAGGACATTCAATCCTACAGCAAACAGATTGACAGTATTAGCTGATTAAACCGGAAACGGTCGCAAGTATAAATGTGAATCCAAATTTACTTTATTATGACAAAGCAGTCGACGTTCTTTTCTTACACAAGACATGGTAATATTTCTTTTAAGGTTCAATTCCTGATCCAGCAAAAGAAAATCTTAATTTGAATTTCATTCTAACCACTAAAGTTTGAGATAGATCGGCTTCTGATTCACTTTCATTCAGCATAAAATTACTTGGGCGCAATATTCGGGGGTTAAAATTCGCTGGGTGTTAGTGTTCACATTTATATTTTGTGTTGTGTATACATGCGCTCAATCCTTGATATAGAGCCCTTTAATCCATAAATATACCATAACTTAAAAGTATATTTTTATCATTATATATATATATATATATATATATATATATATATAATTTGAAAATCGCATTGAAGCGGTGAAACTAAAAGTCACTATTCACTGCTGATTCCTATGTCCACATTGTCAATATATATATATATACATGAATTGTTCACACAAAAACTAATGCAAAGGTTAATGATTTAAATGGCGAGACATCCATCATCGCAAACAATTCAAATAATATACAAAAACCTCCGTATCCGTTATGAATGAAATGATCCTTGTTTATATAAATTTCTGCCGTATTAGTTCTTATTTTTACTACAAGCTTTCGTCTGTTCCTACAGACATCTTCAGGTATGGAATAGATGTTGTTCTTGTTTTTTCTCTTAGTAATAAAAGGACAACGAAAATATATGTATTGTTGTATCCGAAAATGCTATTGAAAATGAGTTACTGTTTTTGGAGCGCGCAAAATTTGTATTTGTAAATTGATTGCACGTTTATCGTAATATATATATATATATATATATATATATATATATATATATATATATATATGTATATTAATGCTCTATTCCCGATAGTGAGCACTATTCCTCTCGTATAAATATCGCTGTTTGATGTTGACCTCAATGAACCATTTTATATGTATATTTACATACACTATCTCTCCTTCTCCGTCTCTGTCTCCGTCTCTTTCTGATATTGAACAAATTTACCCATAAATATAGCATGCCATAACACTATATTTTCATCATATTTAGCTCCTGATAAACGGTAGAGCACTTTCGCTCTTCCTCCTCCACTCTCCATCCCTCTGTCTGTCTGTCTGTCTGTCTGTCTGTCTCTCTCTCTCTCTCTCTCTATATATATATATATATATATATATATATACAGTGTAACCCGGATATAAGAGAAACCCGGATATAAGAGAGATTTTCTCTGGTCCCAAATTAGAGCCTGTGTTAATGTATATAAAATAGACCAAACCCGGATATAAAAACCCGGATAAAAGAGACTTCTTGAGACTTCTTCTCCGGTCCCGACAACTCTCTTATATCCGGGTTACATATATATATATATATATATATATATATATATAGGGTGCAAAAAGACAAGAGGAAATTCTATTCTTAGCCAACTCGTTTCATACTCTGAGGGACTTTATCATGGCATAGGTAGTAGTTAAGTTTATTTGGTGTATGCAAAAATTCACAGCGTCCATTTTTTAATTTTGTTTTAGAGACACACATTAGAAAACATTTTTTAATAAAATTTTCTGGAAATTGTCTGTCTGTGTGTGTGTGAGAGAGAGAGAGTGTGTGTGTGAGAGAGAGAGAGAGAAAATTGTGTCTGTGTGTGCTCGCGCATGCGCGCGCACGGAGGCAGGCTCAAGAAGCACTTCTTCTCCCCACCGGACACACATGAAAAATAAAAAAAAGGGACGTCTTGGTTGGGCCGAGAAGTTTTCACCAAAGTATCGTACGAACTAATTGAATATACAAATATGGACAAACAGATGGATAGTCAAAGACAAAGAGAGAATGGGAAATGGATTGAACAAACTAGAAAGAAGAAAAAAAAATCAACAGCCCGACAGATAGATAGATAGATAGATAGATAGATAGATAGATAGATAGATAGATAGATAGATAGATAGGGTATTTAGGATGGTACATATGACCTCCTTATTTGCATTTATTTAGCCTACGTACAAGTACCTGTTGTCTGCAGTGTCTGGATAAACATTGATTTACGACATACCGAAACTTTGCATGTAAAGCCTGGAAGATATATTTTGAGCTATGTTTCGGGGGAAAAAAGGCAATGAATGGACGTACAAGTTGATTAAAAATAAAAGATATTGTGAATGAAAAGTAAAAGGTTGAAATTGTTTATACACGAGGAAGGACAGATTAGGATAGGTGTTCGAGAGTACTTTAGATTTCTTTTCTTTTTTTTTATATGTCATGTCCTTTCAGGACGTAGGCGATCATGGCTCTCCATCTCCTTCTATCCCTTGCAGCTCTTAACAAGTTCCTTCTCTCTGCTTCCTCCCCAAGACCATGTTCTGTCATCCACTTGCTTAACCCCACCAGATATGTCACGTGTTGTTTTCCCTTGTCTCTCTTTCCCTCTATTCGACCCGTGAGTATCAGATTCCCCATGCTCTCCTTCCTCATTATGTGTCCCAGAAACTTCAGCTGTCTCTTCCTGATGTTAAGTATAAGCCTCCTCCTTGTTTGCAACTTATCTACGACCTCATCGTTGCTCACACGCTCAGTCCATGATATCCTTAGCATCCTTCTGTAGAACCACATCTACGTCGCCTCGAGTCTCTTCTTCATCTTTGAGGAAATCGTCCAAAATCCTCATGTCTTAAATGTTAGACCATTTGGGCACTTCGACGTGGTGTAATGGTTAGCTAGCTTGTCTCGCTAGATCAGTTACGACTGAATAGTGAGTTCGATCCTCACTGGCTACCCTATACTTTCGGCCTTGTGCCATGTCTAAAGTTCGCTTATGCAAACATCAAAAAAAGATCAGTTTTTCATTGGCCCTTAAACATCATCATTTCTTGCATTTTACTAAAAAATAAAACAAAAAAAATGCGACTTTATGTAGCACGGGCTTCACTTATTTCTTTACTATTGTTCTCCTTATACAAGACCCAAGAGCGACTCAAGGTAGAATGTTACTGTTGTATGAACTCAAGAAGAGGTCATTTTTGATTGGTTGATTCGTTCACTGCGGCTTTTCACTCACATCATAGTAGCAGAAATTGGCCATTTGTTCATGGCCATATACAAAGCATACATAGAAGGAAATAAAACGTAGACAAATAATAGGAAAACATGGTAAATTGTATGTTAATTTCATACAATTTATTTATATTTTCATGTATATTTTTTTAGGTTACAACTGTTTTATGGTAGATGTGATAAAAGGGGAAAATTACTACGTGTTATTATACGCCATATGACAGAGAGAAGTCGGACACGTGTTGCCCATACCAAGGTTCGTGTTGAAGAGATTGAATTTTGACGTATTTTGGCGGGATGTTCGTATTTCCGGTAGGGACAGTTTTTGTTGCATGCTGGGAGTATTTTTTATTGTTTTTGATTTTATTTAATTTATTTTTTATGTTATTGTCTTATATTATTTTTATTTATAATTTCCATTATTATTATTATTTTATGTTTTATTTTTATTCATATTAATAATAATATTCCTACGCAACTCTTTGCAGGTTATTTAAAGCCAGAAAATATTTTTAGAGATAATAATGGTTTAGTGATACAAGTCTTACTAATTAACCTTTACTAACTAGGTGGACAAGATGGGGACTAAGTACCTTTCCCAAGGGCATTTGCACATGGGTGAATATAAATCACCGAGCGAAAATTGGAACTTGGGTCTTCGAATTCCAGCAAAGGATGCCGCTCTAATGACCTTCCGACCTTGATTTCAAGGCCGTAATGTCTGGCGTAATAGACTCGTGAATGTCCGAGCTAGCACGACCGAATAAAATTTATAAAAATCCGTTACCCCACCCGCATATCTTACTGCACCTGGTATTCCCAAGCATTCACCTATCCAGCTACTGACCAGGCTTGACGTTGCTTAACTTCGGTGATCATACGGGAAGTAAGAGTAGGTAAGAAATGCATTATGAGGATATGTCGGAAATATAACGGCAGAGCAGGGGTGGCCAACCTTTTGATTCCATGCGCCAATATTTTGTATGATTAATTTAAATACGCCACACAAACATTTACTTCCTTTCAGTACGTGTTTTAATATGGACATATTCTAAAGGTATAATAAAATCTATTTATTTGAAAAATATATGCTTATGACCAGGGGCCTATACAGGAGTTTTGAAAAGGGGCCATCAATCAATGCTTTTGACATTTTTTCTCTTCAGTTTTTGCAGAGTGGGGGGGGCATGGCAGAGTTTATGTTTACATCGGCAAAATAAACATAAATAACTTTAATGTGTCTTTTGATTCTGATTTGTTTTTGCCAAACCTGCAATATTAGGAGTTAAAATTCGTAACTGAAAGCAACAAAGAATTCTTCAAGTTGGAATCGGACAGTCGCGCACCTCAGTTTGCTTTCGATCATTTTTCATGGAAGAAAATGACTGCTCGCATCTGTACGTAGTTCCAAAGAGACAAACATATCTTTGGGACAAACACAATTCAAATTTTTAGCACTTTCGCAAAAGAACGTGCAATAAATATAAAATCACTGAAATGAATGAATAGAAGTGGCTTAGTTTCTTTTCATCAAAAAGGATGCAAGGCGCCACTTGTAAGCATCCAATGCGCCGCTTATTGCGCATTCGCCACAGGTTGGCCATCCTTGCGGTAGAGTCTAGACGTGAAGAGGAACCTGTTTGAATTAAACTTTGAGAAGAAGCTATCTGAATATTATTAAACATAAAAAGAGGATATTGTGTAGCTCCAGTCTAGATATGGCAATAATACATTTTTTTTTATTTGTCTATATTCCTAAGATCCAACCTTTTTTAGGTGATATACGTTGGAATTTCGAACCGTACCCACTATTTAGTCCACGTGGGTAGATTGTTCCTATTCCACGTGCAGGTCCGGTGCTAGGGTTTGACACGAAATTTTGATACGGGGCACCCCTCTCTACTACATGTCAATTTCAAAGTTTACTAACGTGGTGGGCACAAACCCTCGAAGGAGAAATGGGTGGGAGAAGGGCAGAGGGTTTTTTTTTTTAAATTAGGTTAGTTTAGGGTTGTTTTGTCTTTAGTTTTCTCTTTGAAAGTTAACATTGCGAGGGGGATGTATCCTCATTTTCTCCATTGTATGCACATTGTACCCACTTTCTTTAGTTTAATTCCCGTTAGATGATCAGAGGTGACTGTTCTGGACATCATTTCTGGTCACCTGTTGTTCTTTTCGTATTTGTTGATGTGTTTGAATGAGTGTGTGGTTGTTTAAAATACGTAGTCCAGCATTAACTTCGTCCAGTTAACTGATGTCACAATTAAGGATTGTGGACGAGGGACGTGTATAACTATCAATATTTTGTTTAGATTCTTGTAAATAGTTCTACCAATTACACTACTTATTAAGTTGGTGCAAAAATAATGATGTAATAATGTCGTTTTTTGACGTTAAAAAATACGTCAAAAAACGACATTATTACGTCATTATTTTTGCACCAACCTAATACATGGTTCAGACTGTTGTCCTTAACTTTATTGTCATATTCACGACGTTTCGGCCGTTGTACACTGTCCTTCTTCAGGTGATATATTTTGGAATTTTAAACCGAACACATGGGGATAGATTGTTCTTATTCCACATGCAGGTCCGGCGTAAGGGTCTGAACCGAAACTTTGATACAGAGCACCCCCTCTCTACTACATGTCTATTTCAAAGTTTATCAACGTGGGGGCCAAAAAACCCTCGAAGGATGGGGGGGGGCAGAGATTTTTTTTAATTACCGAAACTCAGGGAATTATCGATTAAATTATTTATTAAATGAGATTATCCATTAAATTAATTATTAAATGAAAATTTCAGTACCTATTAATTAATTATTTACTTTTCAGTTGTTTGTTGTTTGTTTTTAAATCTGTGAAAATGCTATTCTTTTTGTAATGAGTCATCAATATTTTTGTTGTGGTAGGATCCACCTAATTTGCATAGTGGAGTACCGACCATGTAAATATGGTTGGTACCGGGAAGAGAGGAAGGAATCAAGAGATTCAACCAGAGACTCTGCCCGACTGCGACTCAGTCAACACATTCTCCAGGAACGGTCTTACCAGGAATATACAAAAGACTATATGTAAATATTGTGTACACTTTCTTGTTTCAATACATTTTGTTCTAAGTACATTTTGTGTTGCATTATTATTCCATGCATTAGTCAAGTTTCAACAATGGCGACGAGGTAGAAAGAACTATACGAAAAAAAAAAAAAAAGAATTGATAATTGATAGCCTTCAACAATTGGGACAAGTCTTTGAAGAACCCAGACTGAAGGAAAAAATTATTAATTAAAAGTCCAACATCTAATGGAACGGCGAAGGATTCTGAATTTCTGGATATTTAGAACTCGTTAAAGGACGACTAAGCATAAAGGAACGTTCACTCAGAAAAATTTGAAAGGTGTCGTAAACGAATAACGGTGATTTAAAAAAAAAAAAAAAAAAAAAAAAAAAACGGGCCGACTACAAAAACATGCATGGATTTAAAAGGCGCACAAATACATCGTGTCGACTTTGAAAGGTAACGAACTTTTAAAAAACAATTGCTCAACAATTTTACTCGAAAAAAATGTTTAAGTCGCAAATTATTACATTTCCATAATAATTAACCTCCAACGCATCTCCGCTGAAAAAAAAAAAAGTTTTAAAAGATTACAATACAACATACGAAAAAACATTTCCGACAAACTGAATTTTCTTAAAACGAAAAAGTAAAATAAAATAAAGAAATGCTGCTTATGCATGACAGGAGTTGATGTATTTACTGTTTTGCTGAATCGTTTGACAGGAAAATTAGGGCCAATTATGGGTTTTCGGGGGTTAGTAGTAGTCTAAGCACAGAATTTTCCAGTAAACATTTGTTGATGAATGAGATAATACGCGATTTACATTGATAGATGGTTTAGCGTTTTTTTACTAGCGTCTCTTTCATCTGGTCCTGTCATGCATTTGCACACAAAAAAAATGTTTTCTCTAAATACAATTCACGATTCATAGCTAAATAAATACATTTGTATATTTTCAGTGAGATGTTTTAACAGTTCAACTCACAGTACCTTATCTTTCTCCACTGTCTCTGTCACAAAAAAGAAAAAAAAAGTCAGTACTGAGATAGAGAGAGGGGAAATAGGAGAGAATGAGATAGAATGATGAAAAGCTGGGGAAAGAGAGAAAGAAAAATAAGTTTTTTTTCTTTCTTTCTTTTTATAATAAGCTTGTGTCTTTGAGAGTATTACGTCGAACTTACGAACTACCATAATCGGAAAAAAAGGCTCCAATTTGCATTTTAATTTTAAATAGCAGCGAAAATGGATAATTTACAGATTAGGATCAGTTTTGCATTAAAAATTTCCCGAATACTTACATTTAGGTGCAAATGTACATGCTTCATTCGAAAATAACTTGATAAATTTCATAAAATCTACTGGAATTCGAACACGGTTCTCCAATCTCTCAATCCGAGCAGCTACCCATTACTCTACCGCTCAGTGGGCGAAAAGAGGGTGTGTCGAGTATGATCATCTTATAAACACCATAGAATTCTTTCTGAAAACGGTCACATCAGGTGACGAATCTTTCGGTAACTTTTTCTTGAGAATAGAACTGTTCACCATGAAGGTGAAAGTTCAAGGTCTGCTCGATGTTGATGAAACGTTACTAGCTTGGTTTTGGAAGTATTAAGTGTCACGGCCCCCACCCCCTACACACACACCACCACCACCACCACCACCACCACCAAACTGTGCTATTAGAGCTCGGTCAGAGTAGAGATCAGCTGCTGTCAGGCTCTGATCATCAAAATGTTTAGAGCTGCACACTGTTGTATCATCTGCATCGGTAGGTAGTCCTAGAGACGTTGACAAAAAACGTTGACAAAAAACGTTGACAAAAAACGTTGACAAAAAACGTTGACAAAAAACGTTGACAAAAAACGTTGACAAAAAACGTTGACAAAAAACGTTGACAAAAAACGTTGACAAAAAACGTTGACAAAAAACGTTGACAAAAAACGTTGACAAAAAACGTTGACAAAAAACGTTGACAAAAAACGTTGACAAAAAACGTTGACAAAAAACGTTGACACAAATTAATACACAGGAAGATTAAGCCATCAGTACGGAACAAAATATAAAAGGAAAAAAAATGGGGGAACATTTTTTTTCATGTAATACTTCCATTTACACAAAGGATGTGTAAGTCTCGACGCGGACAGTGGAATCTGTGATTTGATTTCAAACTCCGAACAAATCTTTTGCGATTACTCTTGTACTAATGCTCTTGGGAAAGGCATGAATATGTATTGATAGTATTAAATAGCAGGTTTGGTTGGGTTCGATAACATATGGAAGCATCCGGTTTAAGTGAAGTACTATCCTGAATACCCTTAAATTTTTGGCCCTATCTGGCTCTTGTAAGGATAAATCATGGCGAAGGGTCTCAATTATTTACTGAAGCGATAGGTTGAACCGATCATTTGCTGAAGTTTGTATTATTACATTAATTTTCCTATATTCCTTCTTGGCGTTTGTTATTTATTGGTACCGGATTTCATCCCGAATCCCCACACACGCACACACATATATATATATATATATATATATATATATATATATATATATATATATATATATATAATCCATTGCTGAAGATACTGGGGAAATGATCGGTTCAACCTATCGCTTCAGGAAATAATTGAGACCCCTCGCCATGATTTACCCTTACAAGAGCCAGATTAGGCCAAAAATTTAAATATTACTGCTATATTTGGACTGGAACGGCTCAATCCTCATTTTTCAGGATTGATAGTGTTCAAAATCGAATAGCAAAAGATGCCTTCCAAGAACTGAACAAAGTATCAAGAAACAGGAATATTTCATAACAAACACAGTGCTCAACTACTATGTAATATAATTCCTACTATATGGCAGTATATGTTTAAGCATATTTATGATACAACAAATGTATGGTTCTACAGAAGGATGATGAGAATACTATAGGTGATACAAGTGAACAACTAGTAAGTTTTAAGGAAAATAGAATGAAAAAGTAAACATAGCTTTGAGCTCCGAAGGATAGAAAGTTGTGGAGAGCCATGATTGCCAACTTCCGAGGGGACACGCATAGTATAAAACGAATGTCTTGTGTAGAAAGATTTACTTTACAATCTTTACCACAGGCACAACGTTGCCAGTCTGTTGCTATTCGCATGGCAAATGTTCAGATAAGGTCTATTCTTTAGTTCCACCAGTTCAGACATTTACTCAACAAACCACTTCCTACGAAATTGAATCACGTTCATTTACCCCGTGTTCGGAATGTAAGAAGATAGTTCCACTCAGAGATGTTTTCACAAAAAAAAAAATGTCTCTTTATGGAACAGGCTCCTGCATAGGTGCTCCCCTGAATACCACAATCATAACCACTTTAAGTCAAGGGTCAATCGTCATCTTTCCTCTATATTCCTTTCTTCACTTTGTACCAACTTTTTTTTTCAAGTCATATTACACGCTTCATTAATCAGTGCTATTTTTTTTTTATCTTCAAATCTTCTAGCTTGAGTGGCTCTTGAGTCTTGTGCTGGATGAAATTTAGAAATAAATAAAGACTAATAAACTCGTTAAAAACATCATAAATAACTGGTGAAAAATAACCCTCTTTCTTCGCGAACAATTTTTGCACGAGTCTTAAGATAAGAGACGGTTAAAGAACGTGTTTCCCAATAGGAAATGGCTTTATTCTATACGCGTTCATGAAAGTTTTTTCCCTTGCCTATCACACTAGTTCAATATCTACGAAAATGTCTATTTTAATGACACATATAACGTGGGTTGTGTAAAATACCAAATAACAGTTCTAAGAGAGATATTGAAATCAGGCATGGCTGATCATGTATGGAAAACAAAGTAGGGAATGAATTCAAGATAAGACGATTGGAAGAATCCAGCATGTTAGATTCTGGTAACCTCCTCAGTAGACCTAGCATAGAAATAAATAAACACTATATTTGATTAATAAAGAAAGGAAATTCAAAACTTCCACCACCTGAGTAAGTTTAAGGTTTCAAAATAGCACCATTG
>CAHIKZ030002280.1:3097500-3112500 GCA_903632075.3 Acanthosepion pharaonis | reverse complement strand
TCCTACATTTCTGTCTTTCTTTCTTTCTTTCTTTCTTTCTTTCTTTCTTTCTTTCTTTCTTTCTTTCTTTCTTTCTTAGCCTCCTTCTCCATATATGCTTGTTTCTTTAAGCTCCTACATTTCTTTCTTTCTTTCTTTCTTTCTTTTTTTAAATAGTATTAGTTTGCTTTCTTCCATGTGAACCACTTTTCGCCTTTAAGCATTTCTTCTTTCCTTCTTCGTTCACTTTTTTCTTTCTTGCTTTTTTTTTCTCCGTTCTTTCTTTCTTATATCCTGCCTTTAAACGGTCTCCCTCTTTTCTATTTCCTTTTCCTTTCTTCCTTTCTTTGGAACGTCTTCCCGCCGTTAGGTATTTAAAGGATTTTTCTTTCATTTCTTTTTTACTCCTTTCTTTCTACTTTTCTAACCCACCCATTTATTCTTTCTCATTTCTTCCCCACCCCCTCATTCTTTGATAACTCGTTCACACAAAATACGTATAACCACATTGTTGATATCATAAAACCTTCACTACAAAAGAGACAACCGCCTCCATCAACAAGATCAGCCGTTCATTAGACTGAGTACACTACAAAAATAACCAATGCATCGACAACTTTCAACGGACCGTAAAACGAACCTAAAACCGACTGAAAAAATTATGGGGACGGCGACCCTATCGACTGATTCACTGTAGTATTAAATGTTATATGAACCATTTTATTCCTAAACCCGGGAACAAATGACTGTCCTTCTTTATGCCTTGATTAATCTGCCTTTTTTTTTTTTTTTTTTTTTTTGCAGGAAAGAGGACAGCTTCATAAGAGATTTTTCATATGTCAAATAGATAAAGCATTCCTCCATAATGTCATAATTAATTTTCGGGAAGAGTTTGAGCGAAGACGCGCGCCATGGTGATTCCAAATTCTTTGCTGAATTAGAATAGGTTATGTGGCAACACAGGAAATGACCGTCTGATAAAGCCGTTGATTAAAATTATCTAAGACGTGCTTTTAATTTTAACCACTTTCATCTATCATTGAGTTGTATGAAATTTGTATGAACCATATAAGAAGAGATATTATTTACTATAGAATAACATACCATCATTTATTTTTTTTATTTCGTCTTATAGTTTTTATTAAAGCATTCTCGGTTGAATAACCTTCAACAGATAGTCAGTTATGTGCCATGCGTGATACACGCTTAAGCGATCATGTATCTTTCGATACATGACTGACAAGGCAGATTTTTTTCCCGCAGTAGGTTGCCATTTCTTTCTGTGGTAGACCAGATGCCATCCAAGGCATAGAACCATAGCTGGGAGGAGAAGAGGATTCATACCTTTCCCAAGGTTATTATCACGTAAGTGAATGTAATGGATCTGACTGGAATTCGAACTCGGCTCTCTGATACCTCAATCCGAGCCGCTATCAATTACTCCAACGTGCCTCAGCAGATAGAGTGATTTCAAATATAAAAAAATGAATAAATAAATGAAAACTTTTTGAAAGTACATGAGAACCAACCTGTGCTTTATAATCCAACTGTGCTGAACGGTCGTTAGTTACAGATTTGGGGTGAGGGCGCATAATCTGGCGAGATCAGTAATTGAATACCGCAGCTAGGCTTGAATCCTCGGTCACGATGACTTGTGATTTTGAGCTAGCATAACCATGAACGAACAGTTTCGTCGACCCAATTTAACTCACAAGACTTGGGTTAGTATGTAGCATAGTTTTCAGGCACTTCGCAATGGTGCAGCGTGCTGGACTCGTCAGGACTTCCTTGATAAATTAACCGCGGCGAGATTCGAAAACAGATCTCAATGCCAGAACGCTAACTCACTAACCACATGAGCATGCGCGCTGTGAAAGCAATGGGTACAAATAAACCTTCTTTTATACTCCTCCACAGCGTTCTGTGTTTTTTTTTGTTTTTTTTTTTTTTTTACCCTTTTTGATTAATTTTGGTCTTTGTTATGCTAGAAATTCGTCATTGTGATTGTCTATTGTTTTCTTCTATTTCCCTGGTATTTCAGTGTCCAATTTTCCAGGCATGTCAGCACTCTTTTTTTTTTTTTTTTGTTTCTGTATACGGGGTCTATGGTGATTTTTGGCCCGAGTCTACGGGCTCGGTTTTGCCCCGCATTAAAAATCGGCATTGTACCACATCCTGCCTCGCGGGTAGGTAAGGTAAATAACCTTGTTTCGGCAATTAGTTGGAGATTTGTCCCCAGCTGTCAAACTCTCTGCCTCCGGACAGAGAGGATCCCCAGACGAGGCAGAGTCTCTTCTCGGGAAACAGCTACCCGACCCCGCTTTATCCGGGGAATTTTTGACCGAGCCTATGGGCTCGGATGCCCCACGTGCCTTACCTGATCGCGTGGGGCAGTTGATAGACATCCTTGCTTCGGGAATTATTAGCCTGCTAACCGATTCCCTGTCTTTCAGTAGTGTATTCTCTTTTTGTTGTGGTTTTCTCCCTCTAAAGCGTCTACATTGGACTCTTCCAACTGCTATAGGATTAGTAGGAGAGAAGGCCTTGGGGGAAGAGTCGCACAGACTGTTTATTGCTGTCAAATTCTCCGCCTCGGCGGAGAGGAACTCGGACGAGGCTTTGCCACAGGGCAAAGTTTCGTCCGGGGAGGTAGACAGTTCCTGAAAACGTTTAGGTGGGTTCAAAGGGAATATTTTTGGCCGAGCTTACGAGCTCGGAGAACCCACGGCAAACTCGGTCTTGTGCCACATACATCACTCTTGGGGAGACTGTTAAGAGTCGACCAGACTATTCATTGTCGAACTCTCTGACTCGGCAGAGAGGAACCCAGACGAGGCTTTGCCGCAGGGTAAAGTTGCGTCCGGGGTGGTAGACAGTCCCTGTCTATGCGGCGTCTAAGGGAAACTCTCTGCCTCGGCAGAGAGGAATTTGGACGAGGCTTTCCCGCAGGGCAAAGTTTCGTCCGGGGAAGGAGACTGGCCCTGAACCCGTTTATACGGCTTCTAAGGGAATATTTTTGGCCGAATCTACGTGCTCGGAGAACCCACGCTAAACTCGGCATTGTGCCACTTACATCCCACGTGGTGGATGGGGGCTGTTAAATATTGACAGTCGACCAGACTATTCGTAACTGTCAAACTCTCCGACTCGGAAGAGAGGAACACGGACAAGGCTTTGCCGAAGGACAAAGTTTCGTCCGGGGAGGTAAACAGTCACTGAACGCGCTAATGCGGGTTCTAAAGGAATATCTTTGGCCGAGGCTACGGGCTTGGAAAATCCACAGTAAACTCGGCCTTGTGCCACATACATTCTTCGTGGGTAGGGGCTCTTAAATATTAACAGTTGAATAGATTGAACGCTGGGTCAACCGATACACACTCACTAGTCGTGTAATACTCATCTGTTGTACTTACTGTTTATGTAGTACTTGTTATTTCTTTAAACAATTACTTGGTCACAACACGTTTACAATAAACCTTTCTTTCTTACATCTACGCCTGTGTTGCTGTTCCTTTCACTCGAGTACCACCTTTGTATGTTTGTAATCCCTTTGAGGATACAATAGAAAGCAATCAGTTTAGTATAACATAAATAAAATAATTTGTTTTAATAAACCTACTACTTAACTATTACATTTATTTAAGAAAGAAAGAAAGAAAGAGAAAAGAAAAGAAAAAAAAGAAAGAAAGAAAAGAAAAGTAAAGAAAAGAAAACATAAGATAAGAAATCCTGTTCAAATAATCGGGCCGTCTTTTCCCAGACATCATAACAAAAATCAACCTTCGTATTTTACTGGCAATGCATTATCCTCTGTTTTGCACACTCGAAGTTAAAAACACCTTTTCTCACACTAAATCCCAACAACCGCCTAAAGTTTTATGTCAATTTATTTATTTTTTTTTTTTATGAAAACTATGCCTTTCGTCTTTTTACGCATTTTGCTATTTTCGCTTTGAAGTTGGACCGACAGGAAGCCGTACATATTGTCGGCAAATATACACTCCACTCCCTTGTAGAACGGAGTACACTGACGCCGGTCACAAGTTAGAAGTGACTTGATCCGTGATAAATCTGATGGTTCACTAAATTACACTTTGAACAAGTTCACACTATATTTCATTCATTCCAAAATAACACACACACACATATATGTATATATATATATATATATATATATATATATATGTGTGTGTGTGTGTGTGTGTGTTTGTACGTGTGTGTGTGCCTGTGAAATGAGAAAACGACATTTCTGTGGTCTAATGGTTGGCAAGCTTGTCTCGCTACATCGATTACGACTGAATAGTGAATTCGAACGTCAATGAGTACTCCGTGCTTTCGGCCTTGTGCCACATCTAAACTAGGCGGAGAAAATGAGAGAAAAAGAGTATAATAAACGTGTTTACTGTTTATGTACAGAAATAAAATGACCAGACTTCAGAACCTTGTGAATAAGGACTACTTAGTGAGACTCATAACATTTCAAAACGATATATATATATATATATATATATATATATATATATATATATATATATATATATATATATTAAAACGTCGAAAGTACGACTCGAGATTTCATATTATTTACAATCTTCAGACACTTATAATGGTGATGAACTATTTGTTATGATCGTTAGGACTTTCAATATATACATACATATATATATATATATAGAGAGAGAGAGAGAGAGACAGAGACAGATAGGGAGAGAGAGATGGAGAGAGAGAGAGACAGAGAGAGAGACAGAGAGAGAGAGAGTGGGAGAGAGACAGAAAGAGAGAGCGAAGTACCTCCAAAGAAACGCGATACCTAAAGTTTACAATGAATTTTTCAAAATAAAAAATCTTTCTTGAAGATTGTATTTTATCTTCAGTTTCAATCTAACAGATTAAATTTAGTCATTGCAATAAGCAAAATGTTTTCAATTGAATGGAATGAGATTTTTAATCGCTAAAAATCGCTGATTTTAGGCATCTGTCAGCACAATGTAATTCTCTTTATTAAAAATCTTTCAACAATAAAATATACATTCCTGAAGCTTTATTTGAGCAATATCAGCTGATTTAAGTTTAATTAATCTGACTCGAAGCAAATATTACAGTGTAACCCGGATATAAGTGAGTTGTCGGGACCGGAGAAGAAGTCTCTTATATCCGGGTTTCTCTTATATCCGGGTTACACTGTACCGTATTTTTAGTCTTACAAGGCGCACTTTTTTTTTCATAAAAAATACCCTGAAAAATACGTGTGCGTTTTTTTTTTCTAAGAAAATAGTGTCCAAAATATATCTTATTCATAAAACAGTTAAAAGCTTTTTTAATTAATAATTGTCTTAGTTTTATTGATTTTTTTTATTTTATGATTCAGAGCAGATTTTTAGTAACTGTGTGGGGGATTTTGTTTCACGAAAAATTGATGATTTAAAAATTCTACAAGGAGTTCTGCGTATATCTAATACTAGCAGGAGAGCCCGGCGTTGCCCGAGGATGTAAAAGTAAAAGATAGATCAAGTATCGACCATCATGAAGACTGAAAAATAAAATTGACAAAGATTATTGTTTAAGGTTGACGGACACGCATGTCTTAATTAGTTTTTTTTTTTTTGTTTTTTGTTTTGTTTTGTTTTTTTCTACGAATTGGTCAAACCCAAACTCAAACAAAAACATTGTTTTCAATCGTTATGAGTCTATCAATTGAATAGAATTTTATTATAAACAATTGTCTTGTAAATGGAATTTTTAAAGCATTCTGAATGTAAAAATAAAGAAAAAAGTGTGCAAAACAATAAGAAACACTACCTGCCAAAAAAGGGGAAGTTTTGTTGAAATCGGTTGAAAAATGTAGGAAATCCGATCCCATATATAAACGAACACACACACATACACACAAACAACCTGGGTTTTATAATAAGTATAACTCGATATGAGTTGTCCCTCTTTCATTCTGGCGACAGAATCGTGTTATATCGTGTTTTCAAATTGATTGTGTTTTTCCAATTTTTGGCGCTGTCAGAACCACCGCAAGTTATCTTTACGCAGTCCTGTGAAGTTTTGTTGAAATCGGTTGAAAAATATAGGAAATCCGATCCAATATATAAACGTACAGACACACACACACACATACAATCTGCGTTTTATAATAAGTAAGATAAATATTAAGTATTATAAACAAGAATAATATATGTTATTTGTAACTTATTATGTTTTCTGTAAAAGTTTGACCAAAAAAGTTCATAATTCAAATTATCTAAGGACTTGTCCTTAAAACAAATATAAACTTTAAGCACTACAAACAAGAATTTCTCAAAATTTCTCGAATAAACTCGAGAATTACTCGAGATTTCATGAAATTAAATGTGAGGCTTAATATCTATTAAATTATAAGGACAAGTCCTTGGAGAATTTGAATGCTTATATATATTTTTGTTTCGGTTAAACAGCACTCCTGATTGAATCTGAGGTATCGCTATTCTTTGGAAATTCCTCATACTGTGTCCGAAGAGGAAATAATTTCCACATGATTAATCGTGTTTTTTATAACACCTATTTTATATCTATATGTATATTCTCTTCCGATATAATTGTATTTTCATTATTTTATACAGAATTAAGCACATAAAATAAACACTTATCATTAATAATTTCCAAAGTCAACAACAGCTGATAAAGAAATAAAATTGGGTTTTAAAAGAATAATAATATCAGCAACCATCTTGATATAAACAAAAATAAAGACTCCATTAAACCATTTTATCGTAACCAGATGTATCCTAATTATAAACAAAACGAAAAGTCCAGTAAATGCACACACACGCACACTTACACATACACACACTTACACACACACACACACACACACACACACACACACACACACATACACTCACACACACACATACACACAAACACACACAGGTATATATATATATATATATATATAGTGTAACCCGGATATAACAGAGATGTCGGGACCGGAGAAGAAGTCTCTTATATCCGGGTTTGGTCTATTTTGTTTAGGTAAGTTTGGGCTCTAATTTGGGACCAGAGAAAATCTCTCTTATATCCGGGTTTATCTTATATCCTGGTCTCTTATATCCGGGTTACACTGTGTATATATATATAATAAACGAGAATGTCAGTGTGTCACACTTTTTCAATTAAAGGTACACAATTCTTTACCTGTCAGTGGCTCATGCTACAGAAATGTTGGATTCCCAAGTTTTCATTAATACGATTCTTTTGGCGACATATTTACGTGATTTTTGTTTGCGACGAATATTTCTGTACGATAACAATTTTTATAACTTGGAAATAATTTTGGAAATAATCGAAATTATTTGCGAAGTCCAACGTCCACGAAATAATAAAAAAAAACAATTGTTTGTACGGAAAAGTAAGTACCTACATACATCAAATTGTCTTTAAATGAAGTGGCGCGTACACATACGCGCGTACACACACACGCGCACACAGACACACACACACACACACACACACACACACACACACACACACACACACAAGCGTACGTCTGGTTAGCAAAGTCTGAATGCAATTCCGACTCTGCTATCTGGACGATCCTCGGCGATTGAATGGTTAACAGCACATGTGAACAGATGATGCTTCCAATTGAGGTTACAGGTTCGATTCCTGTCGGAGAAGCACTTTCTTGCTAAAATCTTTCTTTTTTATTTTATTACTAGCAGCATGGCCCGGCGTTGCACGTGCTTGATTCAAAAATATTACGACTCATACAGCAATCGCTATCACTTGACTTAAAATATTTTTGCATTTCCTTCCCTTTAAAGGAGTGCTCTTTACCGTGCTGATGTTATTACATGCCTTACTTCTTGCCTATCTCACACGGCGAATTTTTTCTAAGCTCTATACTAAACATTAAATCAGTTACGAAAAAAGAACTAAACAAAATGAACACAAAACGATCAGCTTTAAAAAAGAACTCGTAACTGGAAAAACCGAATGAAAAAAGAATGTTAACAACAAATACTTTTTCACACCCAACCCAGTTCTGCGGAATCAGAATCAACGTTGAGTTTAAGCAAGCGAATGAGCCAATTGGAGTAAAGTGCCATGCAGATTTAAATTTTTCCACTTGTAACGAATGCAGCTATCGAATTTTTTGCATGCTAGCATGCTAGTTAACATTCGTGTCAGTCAGCTGTTGGCTCTCACGCTGGCCAATAGAATCTTCCTGCAGCCAGCTATATGCTCTCGCTCTAGCCAGTAGAAAATGGCCGCAAACTACAAGAAAACTACTGTAGAAGTATGAAAAATCGATTATTTCCACTATCGATGGGAGTTGGGAAATGCTAACTTGGAGCATGTGCATGTAAATTTTGGTGCAAATCCGTCGAAAATTGCGGCCGTGCATTCGTTACACACACACACACACACACACACATCCTGCCTTTTATAGATAGAGATAGATAGAGATATTTTATTTTTTATTTTTTGTATCTGTTATCCCAACTTATTTAATTTTACGAAATATCGAGAAATTAAATTTTGTCCCCCTCATTGTTAAAACATTAGAATGCCTGATATATATTAAATGATTTTTACTGGGCAACTAAAAATTTATATAAAAAGACGTTTACGTTGTATTCGTCACATAATTATTAGAAACATCTCCTCCTTAAATAAATTTCCCAAACATCAGGTAGTCGATAAATGTGTCAATATCTCATAAAAACACCCACCGCCTTGTTAAAATGCTTTACTGTAATATTTTAAACTAAAAGTAACTAATGCTTGTTTTTAATTCAGATTAATTAAACTTTAATTCAGCTAATGTTTTTCAAATAACGTATCAGCAAAGTATGTTTTATTTGCGAAATACTTTTTAGTAAATATAATTGTTGTTGTAATGACAAAAGTAGGCTTTAAGAAAGCTTTATTCAACTGAGAATATAAGGTTCGAGTATAGTGTCCTTTTATAGTACCAGTAAACAGAAATAGCTCTCTCAAAGAGAAGAGTAACGAAACAATGGGAGACCACTCTTGATTATTCATTATACTTGTGTTGACAGATTTGTCAATATAGGCGATTTTACTGATAATCGGAAAAAATAATTCCAGTCAATTTAAATTCAGCTTGAAATATAGTATGAAGTATTATGCTTATTGAAAATATTGAATTTTAAAGAAAACTAAAATAAAATCTTCAAGAAATATTTTTAATGCACTTTAATCCTTAGGTATCGATCTTTTGGGGTTACCTATAGCAGTGGCTAACCAGAATAACTCAACCCTCAAGTCTAATTGAAAGTTTTAACCATCATTTGTGACACTGGCCGATAATTTCAGGACTGAACTATTAAGAATAAAACACCCCGAATATTTGTATTTCACTCTCTTATAAGGAATGTAACTTTGTTTAACATTCACAACTATATATGCTAACGTAAATAAATTTAAGCTTCATAATCATAGCGTGTAACACGAATAAAAGTTCTGGCTTGCTCGAGCAAATTCAATTCAGTCGTGGGAAACTAATAAACCACCTTTCGCTTATCATCATAATATTATGAGCGAATTTTGCTTGAAGATGAAACAGAACTAAAGCTTTTAATTTAATTATATAATTAAATTTGAAGTTTTTAGCTTCGGTTTTCATGGTAATTCCTGTGTAGCGAAGAAACCATATTTTAAATCAGTTAATTTATAATATATTTATATATATATATATATATATATATATATATATATATATAAAATATATATAAATAAAAAGAAAGAACAGTAAGATATAAAATCCGGTGTTCTTATAGATATTTTTATTTTTACAAAATAGTGCTCAATGTAAATTTACAGAGCATTAATATTATAAATTAATTGATTTAAAATATGGTTTTTTTCGCTACACAGTTCTTTCATGTTTCAAAAATCGAAGCTAAAACCCCGAATTTAATTTTGCAATTAAATTAAAAGCATTAGTTCCATTTCATCTTCAAGCGAATTTTGGAGTAACTTTTAAAAATTCGCTTGAAGATGAAATGGAACTAATGCTTTTAATTGCAAAATTAAATTCGGGGTTTTTAGCTTCTATTTTTGAAACATGGTTGGAAATGTAGCGAAAAAAAAAAAAAATCATATTTTAAATCAATTAATTTATAATATATATATATATATATATATATATATATATATATATATAAAATTCGGGTTTACAGAGCTGTTGTACTTGCCATTCTTTTGTATGGCTCAGAGTCATGGACTCCATACAGGTACCATATACGCCAGCTAGATGTTTTCCATAAAAGCTGTCTGCGTGCAATCTATGGAGTTAAGCTTCAAGATAGGACATCTTACGTAGTCCTGTTTAACAAGTGTAATATTGGATGAATCGAGACTTTTCTCCTACAGTCTCAGTTACGGTGGACTGGTCATGTCTTGAGAATGTCTGATGACAGGATACCCAAGATGCAAATGTACAGCCAGTTAGATCAGGGCTACAGGAATGTAGGACGCCCATGGCTAAGATATAAAGACAAGCTGAAGCCTTGGAGCGGGTAGAATGGAGATCAACGTGTTTTAGCGGACTCGGCAATTTTCAATCAGCTTGTCTGAATCATCTTCAAGTGAGAGCAAGATCTAAAAGGTCAGCCAATCTATCAGTGATCTCATCCCACAATCCTCACATTTGCTCCATATGTGGCCTTCTTTGTAAATCACTGGCGGGTCTTAAGTGCCACTTAAAATTATCGCACAAATTTTCATAACTGAATCAATTAAGCTGTCAGATCCTCATGCTTCGAAACCGACGGCCCGAATTCAGAGACCTGTTGCACTAAGTGCCACAAGGTCCCCAAACGGCCCTCCGCAGGTTTTGAATTCAGAGTTGTCCTTCTCCTAGATCAGTTGCCATCCAAGCCGGCATTTTAAAGGAGGAGCCCAAACAAGCGGTTCTTATTTTTCTCGTCCTTCTAAATCTTGCCCCCAATGATATCATCGCCGGTATGTAACCATTAAAACCTTTTCTCTCTACAATTGGACTCCATTAATATCATGTTATTATTAGAACATTTAAGGTAACCAACTTTGTGTGTATACATTTATTTTATGTTTGTATCTCTCTATGCAGGATTCTTTTCACCACGTGTTCGCCGCCTGCACACTGTTTCCCAATGTAACTTTTATGTCACTTTCTTCCTTTCTGAGAAGTTATCAAAGCAATTTTATACATATTCATGTAAGCAAAGTATTCACTAGCATCCTTTACCTATTTAGACAAATGGTCTTGCTTCTACGTTCAATACACTGGCTGCTTTTGTCTTTTAATAAATCTACTGATAAACATATTCAGAGTTATAGTTGCCGTGAGCTATTTATATGGCTGCTTTGAATTGTCGACACGTACTCGGGACGTGGAACAATATCTATCTATCTATCTATCTATCTATCTATCTATCTATAAAGATATATTGTGTGTAACAGCAAAATTGTCCAAGCAATTGGTTCTTGATAGGATCCAGAGACGGATATGCAGTGTGATTGGCCCTGGTCTGGCGTCTTGTCTGCAGTCGCTCTCTCGCGGACGTCTCGTCGCCTCTCTCTGTCATTTTTAAAAAATACTTTCATGGTAATTGCTCCGATGAGCTGCATTCGCTGGTTCCCAGATTTCGCGAATTCAATCGTCCTACGAGGCTGGCATCCCGCTCTCACACTTTCACTGTTGAAACTGTTAGATGTAGCCGCCTTTTCTACTCCAGTATCTTCATGTCTCGCACCTCTCGCCTGTGGAACTCCCTTCCCTACCCTTGTTTCCCTGATAGCTTTAATCTCTAACTATTCAAATGTAATGTCAATCGACATCTCCACTTGCCTTAATCTATCCACTATCCTTCTCCTCACCCTCTCCCCTATCATTCCTATCTGCTCTCGCTCCAAATCCTCTGTAACTCATTGCGTGCTAGTGGCTTCCTGCCTTGCTAGGGGTGAAATGCTTAAAAAGATTTGTTAGATTAAGCTTTGAACCGTTGCATCCTAGAAATGATTAAAGATATCTTACTGGAATTTTCTGTTGTTTTTATAATACTATTGGACTCTACTTTGAGCAATAAGAATGTATTTATCTCTAAGCTGAAATGATGTTCCGTCAGGTTGTTATGATCTCCAGATTCAGTTTTCCATCCTACTGTTCCCTCTTTTTTAAACTTATTCACCATTCTCTTGATGGTACTTCCATGGACTTTGAAGATGGAAACCAGAGTATGAATGCTGGTACCATTACTGATGTCCTGAACGATCTTTTTCCTCACACCATTGCTCAGTTGGGAAGACATAGTGGGGCTGACACAAAACGATTTCAACCTGTTCTGTTTCTAACTGAATAACTCAAAGGGTTTTCTGTGGTTCTTACGACAAATGGCGTGAAAATGTCTAAACATCTTGCCTGAAACTTGGGAAAAAAGAAATTCAATCATTTAGTGATATTTTTAGATATTAAACATTTTGTGGGATAGACAATTATCCCATGCAGTTACAGGATTTGGACGATTTTTGCTGCTACAACCGTTATGTGTGTGTATGGTTGTGTGTGTGGTTAGGTATTTGGGTAGCAATCCCTTGTTAATATATGTTTTGTTGAAAAAGACTTTTGTTTTGTATGCGAGCAATTGTCTTATTTTCTGGACTTAATAAATGCGAAAATTGTCCAGATGTTTCTTGGTACCGAACACTTTTGACTAAACTGGTAGCCATTTTCAAATAATAGTATAACAAAAGATAATACTAGAAAATGACAAAAATTTAGTCGAAAGTACTCAGAACCAAAAGAGTTTGGTGTCATCTTACAGTAGCTTGGTTTATTATATTGATTAGTAGGGAAATACTGTTTAGTAGCTACTAGCAGTAGAGCCCGGCATTGCCCGGGGATGTAACAGTAAGAGATAGATCAAGTATCGACCATCATAAAGTCTGAAAAATAAAATTGACAAAGATTATTGTTTAAGGTTGACGGACACGCATGTCTTAATTAGTTTTTTTTTTTGTTTGTTTTTTTTTTTTTTTTTTGTTTCTTTTCTACGAATTGGTCAAACCCAAACTCAAACAAAAACATTGTTTTCAATTTTATTATAATTATCTTGTAAATGGAATTTTTTAAAGCATTCTGAATGTAAAAATAAAGAAAAAAGTGTGCAAGACAATAAGAAACACTACCTGCCAAAAAAAAAAGTGAAGTTTTGTTGAAAAATGTAGGAAATCCAATCTCATATATAAACGAACACACACAAACAACCTGGGTTTTATAATAAGTATAACTCGATATGAGTTGTCCCCCTTTCATTCTCGCGATTAATCGTGTTTTCAAATTGATTTCGTGCAAAAACAATTGTGTTTTTCCAATTTTTGGCACTGTCAGAACCACCGCAAGGTAATTTTACGTAGCCCTGTGAAGTTTTGTTGAAATTGGTTGAAAAATATAGGAAATCCGATCCAATATATAAACGTACACACACACACACACACACACAATCTGCTTTTTATAATAAGTAAGATTAGGACTTTCTTCTGCTGTTACAGGTTGCATTGTGGGGGTTTATGTTGTAACGTTGATTTTTATGTTGTCTTTTTTCTTTGATTTTAGCATGTTTTCGGTGCAGCAATATAGTTTTCCAGTATTTCTGTTGAATATTTGGCGCAGTTTGCTTGATTTCGTGTTTGAATAATAATGTTTTTTTTTATCTGTTGCTTTTTTTTTTATCTATTTAGTTTGAAGGTTAGTTTTTGACGAAAATTACTGACATGTTAACAACTTCCTTAATCGTTTCTGGCTTCGTTGAATTTTTTCGTTTGACGTGTTGTCGAATAATCTAAAGTTGATGGATTGTGGGATTGGCTTGCTTATAGCAGGTGGATGGCTGAAGAAAGTGTGTATATAAACAACCTAGTTTACATATACACAAGTGCAAAATACATATCCCAAAATAGATAGACAGATGGATAAATGAACAGACTGGAATATAGGAATCCGCCTCCCTCATCTTTACATAAATAATAGACACACACACATACACACACACACGCCCACACACACGTATACATACATATATATATATATATATATATATATATATATATATATATATATATGGTGTAACAGCAAAATTGTCCAATTGTTAGATTAAGTTTGAACCTTTGTATCCTAGAAATGATTAAAGATATCTTACTGGAATTGTCCGTGGTTTTTATAATACTCGTGGACTCTACTTTGAACAATAAAAATGTATTTATCTTGAAATACAATAAAAATGTATTTATCTTGAAATGATGACCCCCTCTTGTTGTTATGACCACCAGATCCAGTTTTCCATTCTACTGTTGTCTTATTCACCGTTATATATATATATATATATATATATATATGTGTGTGTGTGTGTGTGTGTGTGTGTGTGTGTGTGTGTGTGTGTGTGTGTGTGTGAAAATATATAGAACATAGGAAGGAACTGGTTAGGTAAATAATCCAAAGTCCCTTAGTATTTTAGTTATTATTTTTAAAAAATAGTGCTCGATAAAAAGTAGAGCATAAATATAATTATTTATTTAAAATATGATTCCAACTCGCGACATAAGAGGTCTCATGTTTCAAAAACAAGAGCCGAAAACTTCAATATAATTATTTGAATTAAATTGAATTAAAGCAAGCTCTGTTCCATCGTCAAGCGAAATTTGAAAAGAAAATTTCGCTTGAAGATGGAACAGAGCTTACTTTAACTCAATTTTTATGTTCACTGTGCGTTTATAATTCAAATGTAACAATGTTTAATATGACTAATGCAAACAAATGTAATAAAGTATACAAATTTCACATTATGAATAGGTGAAAGTCGTCTTTTTCTTTTTAGACAGAAATTGGAAATTGTTCCTTTTTGACAAACAAAAAATTTAACAATTTTACATTTTTATTTGTTTATGTTTTCGTTTTAAATATCGGCCGTCGAAAATCACGCAGTAAAAAAAAAAAAAAAATGTTTTCCTAGGTTTGTTCAAAACTTCTCT
>CAHIKZ030002280.1:3022500-3092500 GCA_903632075.3 Acanthosepion pharaonis | reverse complement strand
GCTTATTTAATTCAGTCAGGGACACTCGACAATGTATGGCCTTTATTCTAAACACAGACAAACGTCCATAAATTCCCATGGAAAGTTATGCTGATTTTCTAAGCGTAACTTAGATGTATCACAAGGCGGAAAGCAATGGCGTGTCCAGTGAGGATTACTCAGTCGTAATTGATCTAACGAGACAAGCTTGCTACCCATTAGGCCACGTTGAAATGCTCAAATTTCTTTGGAAAGGGATGAATCCATCTTTTTCTCCTCGAGTTATCAGACTGAGTTCTCTAATTGGTTGGAAATCATTCTAAATCAGCTGTAACCGTATGTTCTATGCTAACAATTTCTTCTCTTGCACTTCTTGATTGTGGAACTCTCTTCTGGCTTCTTGTTTTACAGTCAACTTTGAACTTGAAAAATTTAAATACAATGTCAACTTTGTCTTCTTAATTCCTGTTCGTTTATTGTTCTCGCTCCTTATTAACGTTTTTTTTCTTTTTCATACATTTTTTCACACTCAGTAACCCTCTACATCTTAGTGGCTTTATTGCCTTGCTTGGGATGAAATGGTTAAATAAAAAGTTGGATATCAGGTTAACAACCCGTAAAAACCTACTTACTACAGAAACTAGAGCAACAACACCTAAGATAATATGGTTATGAGCCTATACTCTATAGGGGAGTCTATAGTTTTGACAACAACAAAGTTAATTTCCTTTACATATTCAAAAGATGCCCATCAATTTTAATCTCGCCTCTGTACATGCATTCGCGCCTGCTCGCCCGTGTATGTGACTTGGAAAATATAAGAATAAAAGTGGGGACTGAAAAGTTGTCATTCGGACCAAGAAGGAATTCCTAAACCACTTCCGATATTTGGTCATTTGGTAAGATTGTAAGAAGAGAAACAGAGCAAGAATTTTCCAACCGCCCCCTAGAAAAAATACACTTGGAAAAGGTATGAATCTATGTCTTCTCCCTCTCTAGCTAAAGGTTAAAAATAAAGCAGATAGATATATATCTACACTCCAACTCGCACGGAAATTAGGATAAGGCCAATCTAAAGTGAGGACACCACGTGTACATGGGACAAGGGAATATATACAGTAGCGTCCAAAACTAAGGGACAAAATTTTAAAACCTAATATTTGTTAAAAATAACAACTGTGAAAAGCTGAAATTTTGACAACTGGTAGTCGTTATCATCCATAATAACATACTAAAATTTGAATCATTTGCAAACGATAGAAAAAGAATTATAACAATTATTTATTTATTTTCAAAATAGGATCGTCCAACCCTCTTCCTCTATCCCTTTCAGCTCTCAACAAGTTCCTTCCCTCTGCTTCCTCCACCAGGTCACGTTCTGTCATCCATTTGCTTAAGGCCGCTAGGTATGTCATACGTTGTTTTCCCTTGTCTCTGTTTCCCTCTATTCGACCCGTGAGTATCAGATTCTCCAGGCCCTCCTTCCTCATTATGTATTCCAGGAAATTCAGCTGCCTCTTCCTGATGTTACGTTGGGGTGACACTCCCACACACACAGGCGTACATACAGGTATAATATTTTTTCCTGGAAAACACACATGTAATTAAACAATTTATATTTTAATAATTCTCTTTCTCTCTCTCTTTCTCTCTCTCTCTCTCTCTCTCTATATATATATATATATATATATATATATATATATATATATATAAGAAACCACTGTATCTTAGAAATGACTAAAGGCATCTTACTGTAATTCTCCGAGTTTTTTTATAACACGATTACAAAGAAATAATCACGCATAGAATCAATCAACAATATTAATGCTAATATTGTAGTAGTGTATAATGTATGCATTAAAAATCCTGTTAATCCATCAATACCTTATACACTACTAGCGATGGATGTCGCCAATAATAGCATTAATATTGCTGATTGATTATTTCTTTTGTATATAAATTATAAATAATATTTTATATATATATATTTTATATATATATATATATATATATATATATATATATATATATATATATATCTATAATCTCTCTCTCTCTCTCCTTGTTTGCATCCTCTCTAAGACCTCAGCGTTGCTCACACGCTCGGTTCATGATATCCTTAGCATCCTTCTGTAGAACCACATCTCCGTCGCCTCGAGTGTCTTCTTCATCTTTGAGGGGACCGTCCAACATTCGCTGCCGTAAAGAAGAACAGATGTCACGGAACAGCGCAGTATTCTTTTCTTTATTACTAAAGAAATCCTCCTATCTCGCAATACTCTACCCAGCTTTTGGAATGCGTCCTTGGTCACCCTAATACGTTTACGGATCTCAGTGTCGCGCTTACCGTTCTCTGTCAAGACACTTCCCGGATATTTAAACTTCCGCGTCTGTCTGAGGCTAGTGTTCCACCACCTGCAAATCGCTTCCTAAAGTGATATATACACATATGTGTGCGTGCCCTCGTGAGCATGTGAGTGTGTATATAGAAGGTATAGAATTTCGAGATCAGTGCACTTTCGATACATTTCCTTCTTCTTTTTTTCTTTTTATGTGCCATGTTTTTTCAGAACGTAGGCGATCATAGCTCTCCACTTCTTTCTATCCTCTGCAGCTCTCAGCAAGCTCTTTCCCTCTGCTTCCTCCCTCAGAACACGTTCTGTCATCCACCTGCTCATGTACCTGGTATGTAATGCGCAGTTTGCCCTTGTCCCTCTTTCCATCTATTCGCCCCGTGAGTATCAGATTCTCCAGGCCCTCCTTCCTCATTATGTATCCCAGAAACTCCAGCTGCTTCTTCCTGATGTTAAGTATAAGCCTCCTCCTCGTTTGCATCCTCTCTAAGACCTCATCGTTGCTCGGTCCATGATATCCTTAGCATCCTTCTGTAGAACCACACCTCCGTCGCTTCGAGTCTCTTCCCCCTTCCTTGGGGAAATCGTCCAACATTCGCTGCCGTAAAGAAGAACAGATGTCACGTAACAGCTCAGTATTCTTTTCTTTGTTACCAAAGAAATCCTCCTGTCTCGCAATACTCAGCTCAACTTTTGCTCAGTGTCCTTGGCCATCCCAATACGTCTACGGATCTCAGTGTCGCACTTACCGTCCTCTGTCAAGATGCTTCCCTGATATTTAAACTTCTGCGTCTGCTTCATTCTAATGTTTCCAATCTGCAAATCGTATTGTATTTTTTATCCTTTTTAGAACGTTCGAAATTTTGTTTAAAAATTTTTATTTTTTATTTTTTTTGTTTTGTTTTTTTTTTTTGTTTTTTCATCAGCAGGTGGGATGGGGCAGAGATTAGCCTAGGAAATTTTAGGTCTTTAGGTGAAAAACACATTAATTTATGAAATTTCAAGAATTAAATTACACCCCCTTAATATTTATATTAGTTAAAAGCAGAAGTCCTTGGAGAATTTAAATAATCAATTTTTCTTTTTTTTTTTTTTTTAAACAGAAACACCATTTACCGAAAATCTGCTCTGAATCGTAAAATATAAACACAATAAAACTATGACATTATTTAACTAGATTAATTATTATGATTAAGATATATTAAGGACACTATTTTCTTTAGAAAAACAAATTTTCAATGAATAATGAATTTTTACAAGAATTGTAATACAATTAGAATAATATATTAAGATCTAAATCTTTTAAAATTCTGTATTAAGTTCCTCTTTTAGGTGATATTATTATTATTATTAAGTAAAACTATATTTCCTAATCATAAACGTGAAAGTTTGGTACAATTCATCAAACAACATTTTTAAAAGAATTAAATTTTTTGGTATGTGTATAAAAGTGCCGATTTTTTTTTTTAAAGTACGGATGACTATAGACGACATTAACAGAAAATAATAGCGATAACTATAGTAAACTTAAACTCAACATTTCCAAAATTCAATAAAACATTAGATTACGGAGAAAATTTTCCTAATTTTTTAAGATTACTGACACTTAAAAATTAAATAAAAAAGCACTCTCTTCATTTACTTCAATTATGTTTTATAGATGAAATCTCCGTAGAACAACATTAAAACTGTCATCACAATGTCAACACGTCAAAACAGCTACTGTCGAGTTAAAAACACAGCTACAGTTGGGTTAATATGTATTTCTGCGATATTTAAACTAAAAGTAAATAATATTTGTTTCAAATCAGATTAATTATACTTTAAGTCAGCTAATATTCCTCAAATAAAGTTTCAGAAAAGTATATTTTATTTTTGGAAGATTTTTTTTTTAATAAAGAGAATTATATTGCGATAGATATGATCTAAAAATGGCGCTAAAAAATAAACCTCCTTTCAGTCAATTTAAATTAGTTTTTTTTTTAATTATTTTATATTATTATGAAATTTTGAGAAAATTATATTTTGTCCAGCTTCATGCTTATATAAGTAAAAGTAGAACTGATTGGAGAATTTAAAAGTTCAATTTCTTTTTGTAAACAGGACACCCAGAGACCGAAAATCTGCTCTGAATAGTAAAATGAAAAATGCAATAAAGCTAAGACGTTCATTAGAAAAACTTTTAATTGTTTTTATGAATACGATATATTATTTTTTTTTTTAAGCATTTCACCCCAAGCAAGGCGGGAAGCCACTAGGACGCAAGGGGTTACAGAAAATATAGAGCGAGATCAGATAGGAGTGATAGAAGAGGGTATGAGGAGAAGGGTAGTGGATAGATCAAGGCAACTGGAGATGTCGATTGACATTACATTTGAATAGCTGAAGATTATAGCTCTCAGGGAAACTGGAATAGTGAAGGGAGTTCCACAGGCGAGAGGTGCGAGACATGAAGCTATTAGAGTAGAAGAGACGGCTATATTTAGGAGTTTCGACAGTGAAGGGGTGAGAGCGGGATGCCAGCCTCGTAGGGCGCTTGAACTAATGAAGTCTGGGAACCAGCGAATGCAGCTCCTCGGAGCAATTGCCATGAAAGTATTTGTAAAACAGACAGAGAGGGGCGACGGTGCGTCTGTGAGAAAGTGACTGTAGACGAGATGCCAGAGCAGGGCCAGTTATATTGCATATCCGCCCCTGGAGCATATCAAGAACCCCGAGGCAAACAGAAGGGGCACCAGACCATATATGGCAGCAATACTCCATGCAAGGGCGAATTGTTGATTTGTAGATCTGAAGGATCGATTCCGGAGAGAAAAATTTCCTGGCGCGGCACAGGGAGCCAACTTTCCTTGCGGTGGACGAAGCAATTGACTCAATGTATTTGTTCCATCTCAGGTCAGTAGACAACATGAGACCGAGCAGCCGTAGAGAATTGCTCTCGAGAAGTTGTGCGTCAGACATTCTAATGGAGGGCAGGGAAGGATCTCTGTGGTGATTAATAGAGAGCAGTTTTGTTTTTGAAGCGTTAAAGTTGACCAGCCAATTCCTGCCCCAGTTCACAATGTAGACTATTGTCTTAAAAAAAAAAACGGTCTTTCGATGAGCAATGAATTTTTACTAGCTAAGAACACCAATATTTTAAAAGGAATTTTGAAATTATTTGTTTTGTGTATGAACGTGCCGATTTTTGTAAATACGGGCGTCTAGACAAGACATATCAAAAATAAGAACGTCAACTATAGTAAATTTAAAGTCAAAGTACATAAAATTCAATAAAACATAAGATAACGGCGAATATTTTCTTAAATTTTTAAAATTACTAGATCGTTAAAAATTATATAAAAAAGTCACTCGAGTAATTTTCACAGATGTATAGAAGGAGTATATATAAGAAAAAAATTAGATATACTTCCGTCTATCAGTCAAGCTGTTATAACATCATAAATAAAAACAGCTACCGACGACTTAAAAATACATTTCTGCATTAACTTAAAGTAATATTTTTTTTTCAAATCAGATTGATTAAACTTTAAATACACTAGCAATAATTAATAATAACATAAATATTTAGATGATAAAGTTTTGTTTTCGTTAACTTTGGCGTCTTTTTTTTCATGCTATACTGTTTTAGCGATCTCATGAAGGTACCTAGAACATCTTAAAAAAATAATTTTTTTTACGAATGTAAAGAAAAATGTACGTTTTCCTTTCGAAGGTGGATATCTTTTACGAGATCTTACCGTGGCGTGCATATTTGGAAGTTACCCACGACGTTTTAATTTTATGTCGACATCGTGTCTAATAATTTTGTTGTTATGTAATGCACGGCGTAAATGGCGATGCGATTGTGCTGAGTGAATCTGTTTGACTTTTTGTATTTCGGTAACTAAGATGCGATCGAAAAGCTCTGAAGTCGTCGCCGCGTTGATCAAGCAGAAAGCGACTGGGTGCGTCGGATTAGAACCTGGCGCCATTGGACGGACGATGACGGCAAAATGTTTGTTGGGAAACGAAACGAAAAAAAAAAAAAAAGAGAAAATATTCACAAATGAAAAGGGAGAGACGATGGAGTTGAAAATAAGTGGGGAAATAAAAGAAAGAATAAACAAAATAGGATTTTTTTTATATATATATATAAAGGGACAAACAAACCGCTCTTGACAAAAAAATAAAATTAAAGAACAGAAGAAGAAACGCGAAAACATGAAAAGAAAGATAAGGTCATTTCCTAAGCGTAGCTTGGATGTAGTAGCACAAGGCCGAAACTACAGTGAGAGAGAAATGATAAAAGACTGTATGGAGAGAATAAGACTGCGTACGGGCGAAAGAAAAAGAAAGAGAGAAGAGAAACAAGTTCAATTAAAGAGGGGGACATTCATAAGAGAGATAAAGATAGGAGAAATAGAAAACGGAAGAGAGAAGATCAACCAAAAGAAAGAAAAGAAAGAATAAATTTGAGGCAAAAAAAAAAAAACGATGTAAGGAAATAGACAGAGGGGAAATAGATGAGGATAACAAAAGAGAATAAGTGAAAATCTACTGAGAGTGAGAGGAAAGAGGAAATTTAAAAGAGTCAACATCGCTTTGATACGCAGAAGTTTTATATTCATTCAACAAATTTAATGTATTGGGTTGGTGCATAATTATCAGGCGTTTTTTTAAACAATATTTCTTATGAAGAAAGAAACATAACAATTCAACAATAACATTTTTAAACGATTATTCCGGAGCGTATGATTATCGACACGTATTTTTAGAACCTGAAAATAAAATAATATTTTTATTAAAAAAGTTCTTATTTTAACCAATTTTTGCTCATTAACAAATATCATTCGCCTTAAAAAACGCCTGAATAATTATACAAAAACGCAACCCAATATATATAATGTATAATTCGTATATATAATATACGTATATATGTATACAGTGTAACCCGGATATAAGAGAGTTGTCGGGACCGGAGAAGAAGTCTCTTATATCCGGGTTTTTCTTATATCCGGGTTTGGTCTATTTTATATACATTAACACAGGCTCTAATTTGGGGCCAAAGAAAATCTCTATTATATCCGGGTTTCTCTTATATCCGGGTCTCTTATATCCGGGTTACACTGTATATATAATGTACAATTCACTCCGAAAAAGGCTTTGTGCAGTTTTGCATGTAGATACGTACGTTCTGCTGTATAAGTTCTTGCATTCAGTTAGTTATAAGTCATGCGTGATACACGCTTCGGCTTAGGCGATCATGTATCTTTCGATACATGACTGACGAAGCAGATTTTTTTCCCGCAGTAGGTTGCCATTTTTTTCTGTGGTAGACCAGTTGCCATCCAAGGCTATAGAACCCGGTCTGTCCTGCTATTTAGCCATAGCTGGGATACCAAGGGTATTAGCACTTAAGTGAATGTAATGGATTAGACTGGAATTCGAATTCGACTCTCCGATTCCTCAATTCGAGCCGCTATCCACCGTGCCTTGCATCATTGATCAATATTAAAGAAAGAAAAAAAAAATTCAACGTTATTTGAACTCGTATCCTTTTGCACCGTAAATCCTATCTTGCTTCTCCGAAATTGAGATACGAAAAATCTGCAACTGGCAGATCAAATATAACAAAATAAACACCTTTCTGTCTTATTATTAGTATTATTTACAATATTTACATGCGGATTATTGTCCTCATCTTTGTTGTTATTATCACAACGTTTCGGCGTTTGTGTCTTCATCAGGTATATATCGATCCGGGTAACCTACAGGGAATTCCAATTCCCTGGTAGAATTTTTCTCGATCCACTGTCATGTCTAGATATATCTAATTCTTATTCTTAGTATTGCTCAATTATTGTTTGTCCTGTCTCCAATCTATCCAAGTACAGACTACCCGGATCAGGGATTGAACTCACAATTACTGTCATGAAATTTTCCCGTGAGCCAACAACACCAAGAGAGAGGACAATAGTCTGTATTTAAATAGTGTAAAACCCATTTCTTTTCTCTGATCTCTCGTTATTATAATATCAGTTTTTAAGTACACTAATATTTGTCAGTAAAAGGGACAACCAAAGATGTACGTTACGTATCGGGGATGGCAAAATCGAGAAGGTTCGGAGATGACAATATGATTGAAATTGTGATAGTGAAAGATGTTTTTTTTTAGAAACTCGTCAAGATATAAAGGAATCAGAAAATGTCTCCAGTTGATATTTTTGAGAACAATTAATGAGGAAAGACGTTTTGGAGAATGTAACACTCACAAGGCAGAAACATCTACTTGACAAATTTCAGTAAATGGATGGAAGAATAATTACCTTAAAGACAAAGGAATTTGTAAAAGATATGAAAAGTCAGAAAAGAAGCTGTGAAGAGCTATGATCGTCCATGTCCTGACTAAAGGGACATAGCACACACACACAAACACACGCACAGAGAGAGAGAGAGAGAGAGAGAGAGATATTGAGAAATATTAGTATTATTACTAGTGATGTTGTCTTGAGAAAATACAAATAAATTGTTACTAATAACCAGAAAAAGGGAACTGATATTTTGAGAACAATTAATGAGGAAAGAAGTCTTGGAGAATGTAATGCTCACAAGGCAGAAACATCTACTTGACAAATTTGAGTAAATGGAAGAATAATTATTTTAAAGACAAAGGAATTTGTAAAAGATATGAAAAGTCACAAAAGAAGCAGTAAAGAGCTCTGACTGTCCAAGTCCTGACTGAAGAGACATAGCACACACCCCACACCCACACACAGAGAATGAGAGAGAGAGAAAGAGAGAGAGAGAGAGAGAGAGAGAGAGATTAGTATTATTACTAATAATGTTGCATTGAATTTTTCTTTGGAGTTTTAGCAACCTTTATTAAAATCAAGGATAAAATCCTGCTAAAAATTAATAATCGTTCACAATGTTGTACCTAATATATAGATCAAAGATAATACTACTGCTGGTGCAAATAAATGAACTAAAATTTTCTATGTACCGCGTCCATTTAGGATGTGAACAAGTATGGCTCTCCACAACTTCCTATGCTTTGTCCGTCTTAGTAACGTTTGTCGGTTTCGGCCGTTATGCACTCTGGTCTTCATCAGTCGTATGTCGACCCGAGTAACCTACAGGGTATGTCCAACTGAATCTTTCATTTAACCTACCGGGGGAATTCTTCGGGTTCCACTGTCCATATCTAGAGAGATGTTGTCCAGTTCTTATTCTTCGTACTGCTCATTTATTGCCCGACCTGTTTCCACTGAGTTCAAGCACACACTACCTGGCCCACTATTACTATGTCTAGAACCAATGATTTAATCCACTAGGCCGTCCTGGGTATGACGATAAACTACATCCGTGTCCTGGGTAGGACTACATCCGACAGCAAAGCCTCTGATCAGGAGGTTTTGAGGCGTGTAGAGCCATCTCGTAATTGCTGGTGTTCCCAGGTCCACCCTGACCTGGGGTGATAGCACCTGTTAGGGTCCCAGCTATGGGCAAATAGTTAACCCCCAAACTGGGGTTAAAACACTATGAAAATGTAAAAATAGGTTTTAATACCAGAAATACTTTGTAAAAAATTATTACAAGCAATACATTTTTGAAAACAAGATATTACCAGCTCTATATTTTTGAAAAAAAAAAAAAAAATATGACCAACTATACATTTTTTGAAAAAAATATTTCTAGGTATGTTTTTTGAAAACAATATTACCAGCTATACATTTTTTGAAAAAATATTACCAGCTATACGTTTTTTGAAAAAAATATTACCAGATATACGTTTTTTGAAAAAATATTTCCAGCTATGTTTTTTGAAAAAACATTACCAGCTATACGTTTTTTGCAAAAATATTACCAGCTATACGTTTTTTGAAAAAATATTACCAGCTATACGTTTTTTGAAAAAATATTTCCAACTATGTTTTTTGAAAAAACATTACCAGCTATACGTTTTTTGAAAAAATATTACCAGCTATACGTTTTTTGAAAAAATATTACCAGATATACGTTTTTGGAAAAAATATTTCCAGCTATGTTTTTGAAAAACATTACCAGCTATACGTTTTTGAAAAAATATACCAGATATACAAAAATATTTCCAGCTATTTTTGAAAAAACATTAGCTATACAGCTATACGTTTTTTTGAAAAAATATTACCAGCTATACGTTTTTGAAAAATATTTCCAACTATGTTTTTGAAAAACATTACCAGCTATACGTTTTTTGAAAAATATTTCTATACGTTTTTTGAAAAAATATTACCATATACGTTTTTGAAAAATGTTTTTGAAAAAACATTACCAGCTATACGTTTTGAAAAAATATTACCAGATATACGTTTTTTTTGAAAAAAAAAAAAAAAATATTACCAGCTATATACATTTTGAATTACCAGATATACGTTTTTGAAAAATATTTCCAGCCATGTTTTTGAAAAAAACATTACCAGCTTACGTTTTTTTGAAAAAAAAAAAAAAAAAAATTCCAACTATGTGATACAATTTTTGAAGTGCGGTCTTGTCCTGTCTTTTTTTAAAAAAATATTACCAGCAATAGATTTTTTTTAAAAAAATATTACCATAAATAAAAATTTTGTCGGTATTAAATAACCCATTAGGGTTGATATACCGTAAACCAAACCAGACCAAACCAATAGACGAATGTTCCGTTGGGCAATCCTGTATATTTGTCATTTTTACCATAAATCCAACCTGTCCCCTATTTTGTCATTTTTGCCTTCGATATGTCCTCTGAATATCAAATTCCCCAAGACCCCTCCTTCTCCATTATATATCTAAAAAAAATTCTGCTGTCGCTTTTTTATTCTGAGTATGTGTACATTTTGTTTCCATTTTCCATAAGACTTCTGCGATGTTTACCCGAACCCTCCATAGTATTCTCAGCATCTTTCTACAGAACTCCCCGTCTATTGCTTCAAGTCTTATATTCATCTGTGAGGAATTATTAGCCCCAAATTAATAATGGTTGACAATGCTTCATCTCATGAAGCCTCAAGACAAAACAAATTTTAAAATCAAATAATTCTACTCACTCCCATAATATTTACATAATATAATCTCATCTGGTTATGGGTAAAACTTACTTACTTTCTCTCTCTCTCTGTGTCTCGCTCTCTCCCTCCCTCCCTCTGTCTGTATGTCTGTCTGTCTGTCTCTATCTATCTATATATCTATCTATCTATCTATCTATATATATATATATATATATATTACGTCGCTGTGTGGGTTGATATATTTATACTTGCTTCTGTATGTGTATATATACATGTCTATGCGTATATATATATGTAGGTATGTGTAGACATATATTTGTGTGTATGTGTGTATGTGTATATATATATATGTGTGACTGTATACTTATATTTGTAGGTAGTTCTTACCATCTTATTTTCTTTCACCTAATATATAATAAGGCATATATCGACTTATATGATAAATATATATATATATTTTTTATAGATGTTTGCGTGTTTGGAATTTTCGTTTTTTTATATATTAGCTAATGTTATTTTTTAACCATTTTTATCTATGTATATTTGCCCGTATAAGTTACATTTTAATAAGTGGTTAGCATTCGTTTAATAACACTTTCAGTCTTGAATATTTCTTGGTTGTGGTATCAGATTGTCGAGTTCAATGTATGTGGATGTGTGTAGATGTATTTATCGGTGTCTATGTGAATAGAAAATGCATGCACATTTAATTGTGTATGTATGTATGTGTTTGTTTGTTTTTTTCTTTTTTTTTTTTATAAAGGGCTGTGGAGATGTTTCCTGTCTCGTCACTTTCTTTTGTGTGTGTATATATCTAAATATGTCTGGGTACTTATGTATTATAATCTGAGTGTGTTTGTATTGTTTTACGCGAGAGGTTAGCACCCAACTCACACACTTGAAATTAAAATGTATACATTTTGTCGGGAAGACCAGCTGATAAGAGCGTCTATTCTAACGTAATTTCAATGAAGAAATAAATTGAATAACATATGTATTTTTTCTTTTCTCCTCAGTAATTTTGTAATCTTAATAGAGATTAAATTTAGATTTTAAAATTGGTAATTTTTTACTTTTAATTTTAATAACAAATTTTATCATATAATTTAATACTTATTGCTTAGAATAAATTCTATTTTAGTATAAGCCAAACTTTAAAGCTCTTAATAGCTATTTTAACCTTACTTCATTGTCAAGTTTTTTGAATTCTCCTATACTTGTGTTTTGATTGGTCATTCTAGCTTTTGTAAAAGCGTTTTCCCCTTACGAAGGATCGTTAATTAATTTGAAACTTTTAAAACCATTTATTTTACATTCAACATCATCACTTGATAAGACACCGGGGGTGTTGAAACAAAATGGCTATTTTTGTAATGATTTTATAACATATTTATGTTATAATTTTTAAATAAATAATTATATCTGCTCTACTCTGTATTGAGCACTCTTTTAAGAATAGTAATTGTTGGTTATTGGAATTTATTCCGTATACACCAATCATATACTTGTATATATATATATATATATATATATATATATGAGGAGGCACGGTGGACGGAGAGCCGCGTTCGACTTCCAGTCGAATCCATTACATGCTAAAAACATTGGGAAAGATATTAATCATCTTCTTCTCCCTCCAGCTATGGGTAAGTAGCAGGACAGACTGGGTTCTATAGCCTTGGATGGAGAAGGACAACTCTGAATTCAAAACCTGCGGAGGGTCGTTTAGGGACCTTCTGGCACGTAGTGCACCAGGTCTCTGTATTCGGCCCTTAATAAAGTGTTTTTGATTCTGCACAAAGCCATCGTTACTATAATCAAACCATATATATATATATATATATATATCACCTCTTTCTCTGACTCTCTCTCTCTCTCTCTCTCTCTCTCTCTCTGTGTGGATAAACTGTCCGAATATCCTGTTGCGTTCTGTTGTTCCTCAAGTAATTGCAGTCATTATCAAGAACTGTTAGTTTTCTTTGTGTTAGACAAGATTTTGTTGGCTACATTCTGGCTCTTTTTTGGGGCAGGGAACGCTGGGATTTAGATTAATCCAGAGTGAAGTCATGTGTAAAGCAGAAACTGTTACACAGAGCAAGACCGCACTTCAAAAAAAAAAATGTATCACATATTTATAAGTATTATTTGTATAGACATGAATTACATAAACAATTTAAGATGCTTCTTATATAAAAGAAAATATTAAACTTTGAGGGTTAAATTTAACAAAACTTGTTTGGATGAATCCCTGTCGTCTAAATGTACGTAATATTTAATTTAGTTTGTATTAAAACCGAACAACCAGAATTCTTTTTATTTTAAAATGGCCAATTACTCAAATAGCAGCTTCAGTCATTTATGTGCCATGCGTGATAAACGCGTAGGCGATCATGTATCTTTCGATACATGACTGACGAGGCAGATTTTTCCCCGCAGTAGGTTGCCATTTCTTTCTTCGGTAGACCAGTTGCCATCCATGGATATAGAAGCCGGTCTGTCCTGCTATTCCCCCATAGCTGTGGGGAGAAGAAGAGGATTCATACCTTTCTCAAGGGTATTTGTACGTAATGAATTCGACTGGGATTTGAACTCGGCTCTCCGATTCCTTAATCCATTACTCCATCGGGCCTCCTTAGCCCCCAGCTGTTGTAATTAAATGAAAACAAAAATGTACTATCTTGCTACTTATAGATATATAGATTTTCTAAGCGTAGCTTAGATGCAGCGTCGGTCCGAAAGTATGGGGGCACCCAGTGAGGATCAAACTCACTACTCAGTCGTAATTGTTCTAGCAAGACAAGCTTGCTAACCATTACACCGCCTCGAGGTGCGCTCATAGGTATAGATATAAATGGCAATCTGGCGTAGCATAGAGCACGAGGGACTGAACTTGCACTCCAGGTTCGAATTTTGTCTGTCTGTGTGTCTGTCTGTGTGTCTGTGTGTGTGTTATGGTATCGTACCCATAATAATAATAATGGACTATTCCATACTTAACAACTACTGCGCCTCAGGATTAGGCAAGAAGTCAGTAGTTCGAAGTCAGTAGTTCAAGTCGAGTCAAGAGTCGAGTCAGAGGCAGTCCGAAACTGTTAGGTACCTATTCTATTGTAATGGACTCTCCCATAGATAATAAGTAGGAGTAGCAGTGGCAAGTCTGGCAGAATGGTGTTGAGCGGTCTCTGACTGCGCACGCCTTCTGTCGAACTTTCTGCGTTAGCAGAGAGGAACCCGGACGAGGCTTTGCCGAAGGGCAAGGTTTCGTCCGGGGAGGTAGACAGGGCCTGAACCCGTCTAGGTGGGTTCAAAGGCTATTTTTTTGGCCGAGCCTACGGGCTCTGAGAAACCCACAATAAAACCGGCCTTGTGCCATATTCGTTTCCCCGTGGGTGAAATGCTAAATACCGAATGGTGTTGAGCGGTCTCTGACTGCGCACGCCTTTCTGTCGAACTCTCTGCATTAGCAGAGGGAACCCGGACGAGGCTTTGCCGAAGGGCAAACCTGAACCCGTCTAGGCGGGTTCAAAGGCTATATTTTTGGCCGGTCCCACATTAAAACCGGCCTTGGTATTTGGAACGGTGAAAAGATAAATACTGAATGGTGTTGAGCGGTCTCTGACTGCGCACGCCTTTTCTGTCGAACTCTCTGCGTTAGCAGAGGAGGAACCCGACGAGGCTTTGCCGAAGGGCAAGGTTTCGTCCGGGGAGGTTCGGGCCTGAAACCCGTCTAGGGGTTCAAAGGCTATTTTTTTGGCCGGCCTACGGGCTCTGAAAACCCACAATAAAACCGTTGTGCCAGGTCGTTTCCGGGGTGAAAAAGCTAAATACCGAATGGTGTTGAGCGGTCTCTGACTGCGCACGCCTTCGTCGAACTCTGCATTAGCAGAGAGGAACCCGGACGAGGCTTTGCCGAAGGGCAAGGTTTCGTCCGGGGAGGTAGATAGGGCCTGAACCCGTCTAGGCGGGTTCAAAGGCTATATTTTTGGCCGGGCCTACGGGCTCGGGGATACCCACATTAAAACCGGCCTTGTGCCATATTCGGTCCTCGTGGGTGGAACGATAAATACTGAATGGTGTTGAGCGCGTCAGTCGAGATTCGGACATTTGAAGTACCAACCATCACAACTAGATTGCTGCGCCATTGACTCTTATTTTCCAATTTCCTAACGTTTTGTACGTCGGACATAATTTAGGACGACTTATTAGAAATACAAGCCAACACTGTGAAAATACTCCACAACATTTTGGCGACGAGGTGTTCGGACTCATACGTGGGAAAAGAAAAGCTTTTCGTTTGCCTAACCACAACAGAAACAGAGTCGCGTTCAGACAATTACTGCAAGACATTGGAATAGGGATACTGGTCGAGACTACATTGTTCTCTCTAAACCTGATTGTTCGTACTAACACTTCTACTTCTCTGTATATATTCCTGTTTGTAATATATCTGTGTTATTCCATACCTGTGTTCGAATTCTTCTTTATTGGTTCTACCTTGGACTATCACCGTAGTACAAGGAATCGGACCATAACACTATCTATCTCGGTCAATGCATATCTATCTATCTATCTATCTATCTATCTATTATGGGACCTTACCCATAATAATAATAATGGGCTATTCTATACTTAATAAATACTGCGCCTCAGGAGTATGCAAGGGGTCAGTAGTTCGAGTCAGTAGTTCAAGTCGAGTCAAGAGTCGAGTCAGAGGCAGTCCGAAACAGAGTCGCGTTCAGACAATTACTGCAAGACATTGGAATAGTGATACTGGTCAAGACTACATCGTTCTCTCTACTAAACCTGATTGTTCATACTAACACTTCTACTTCTCTGTATATATTCCTGTTTGTAATATATCTGTGTTATTCCATACCTGTGTTCGAGTTCTTCTTTATTGGTTCTACCTTGGACTATCACCGAGGTACAAGGAACCGGACCATAACAATGTGTGAACTCTCTGTCTATATTCCTATGTTCATGAGTGCAAAGACATAACATTTAAGAACATATAAAAAAAAAAAGAATAATTAGTAACTGTAAAAAAAATGTTACGGCATTGATCGGAGACCAGTCACTTTGTCTGTGTATGTGTATGTGTGTGTGTGTGTGTGTGTGTGTGTGTGTGTGTGTGAAAGAGAAAGAGAGAGAGAGAGTGAAAGAGAGAGAGGAATAACTATATTTCTGTGTTCATAAAGGTAAGGATATTGCATTAAAAGATTGACAATCTTAATAATACCACCTAGACGCGAGACGAGGAAATATTGGAAGTGAAAGAGAATGAAAAGACTTTAGAAGAAAGAGGAAATCCAATCCTAAATAGAAAACAAGAGATAAATCTCTACTCCTGTTCAAAAGAGTGAGGAGGAGTGTAAACTGGGCGATAGACGGACCTATCTGCTCCTTGTGTGAACGTGAGTGTTTGTGTGTGCATGCAAATACATTGCCTTAAGTGAGAGACCCTTCAATATTTGCTTCCATTTATTGAAAGCACCTTGTTTTCTTTTCTTTTTTGATGTCAGATTCTTTTATTTCGTGAGTTTTTTTCCTCTTTAAATGTCATTTCAACACGATTCGATCGCAAGGAAGAAAACCAACTGCCGCAGAAGATAGAAAGACGTCCCGTTTGCAGAGTCGATAGCGTAACCATTAAAAAAAGCGTTTCGCGCCTGCGCACTACAGTGACGCATTGTAGCGGAAGTCAATCTGTTGTCGACAAGCTCCCGATTCGGGGTTAAATGCCATCAAATGCAGGTTTCAATTTCTCGAGAAACAAACAAGAGCAATATCGCTTTTTAAAACACCAAGCCAACAAAAGGAGCGATAATAATAATAATAATAATAATAATAATAATAATAGGTACAGATCACTCATTACGTAGAGCTTTATCTATGTAAAATGTGTATGATTTTTTTCTTTTTTACAAACAAAAAAACCACTTGGAATATGTGATGAAGCCATTTCAGACCTTAGATCACTGTGATCCTGAAGAAAATCTGTATACAACATAAATCAAACGATAATAATAATAATAATAATAATAATACGCTTACTACTTTCATGTTCCTTGACGCATGGCATATGGGAACATCAACAATCCCTGTTGTAGTTGGAGTTCTAGGACTGGTTGGAAAAGATTCCAGAAGACTAATTGCAGGGATTCCTGGAAGTCCATGCCTCAAAGAGATACAAAAAATTGTTCTGAGAAGTACAGCCCACACCTTACGAAGGGCTTTATCTATGTAATTATTTAATTTTTTTTTTTTTTTTTTTGTCAGTGGAAAGTGTCATGATGCCATTTCTAACCGTAGGTCCCTGGGCGGGACCCGGAAAAAATGTGTAAACGCCAGAAATCGAATAATAATAATAATAATAATAATAATAATAATAATAATAATAATAATAGGTACAGCTCACTCATTACGTAGATCTTTATCTATGTAAAATGTGTATGATTTTTCTTTTTTACAAACAAACAAACAAACAAAAAAAACAATTGGAATATGTGATGAAGCCATTAGGTCACCGTGATCCTGAAGAAAATGTGTATACAATATAAATCAAACGATAATAATAATAATAATAATAATAATAATAATAATAATAATGTTATCGCCATCAGCAAATATATAAAATAATATCTGTCATTTTCTTTCAAATATTTAATAATAATATTATGTAATTCTTCTTCTTCTTCTTTTTCTTCTTCTTCTTCTTCTTCTTCTTCTTCTACCAACAACAACAACAATAATAATAATAGTAATAATAATAATAATAATAATCCCATGCTACTTTGGCTCTAAAAGCAACAGAAGGAAGTAGAGTTAAAGTAACATGTGATTGGTTGAAAAAGTGTCTTTTGAAGAAGGAAACCGAAATGACTATGGTAGCAGCTCAAGATCAGTCTGTCAATACAAAATATTATTAGGAAGCATGCCCACAAGAAATAATTGTAAAAGGTGGGAAATTTGATGAAACGATAGCACACACTGCGATTGAGTTCCCAAGTTTAGCTCAGAATGAGTATAAAAGCTGGAGACAAGATCAAGTAAAGCAACTGATCCTGGCAAGCTCCCAAAGCTTACGGTCAAATCACGCTGAAACACCGGTTCTCGTACGATCACCGAAGTTAAGCAGCGTAGAGCCAGGTCAGTACTTAGATGGGGTACCGCTTGGGAACACCTGGTACTGTAAGCCCCCAAAGTCCAACCCTTACCTCACAGTCGGTGGGGGGGTGTAAACGGTAGTGTCAGAGCTATGCCGCCCGGAACTTCGTTCCTGTTCCTAGGACCACCCAAGGCGGACAGGTCTGACACACACGCCGGCTAACAAGGGCTCTGGTGAAAATCCAAGGAGCGTCTGCATCGTCAACCGGCGGCTTCTGGTCGTTCCTGTCTCTGCGTCTGTGGGAACCCCGCGGCAAGCAAGAACGTTATCCGAGTAGGCCTGGGTACCCTACTTCTGTAATTTATCCCAAGAATCTTCTTCTCATAACAGGAAGAAGCCGGCTCAATCCGCCCAGGGTGAATGCCGCATCAGTACAGTACAGTAGTAAAGCAACTGATCCATTGGAAAGTTTTCAGCGAGAAAAGAATTGCTACAACTATAAATGGGAGAAAGTTCTCGGGTCAGAAACGTGCAAGATTCTGTAGGATTTGTTCAATACAAACAAATAAGAAACAGGAGCATAACAAACCCGGCATATTTGGGAGTTAAATCTCTGCTCCTGCTCATAAGACTGAAGAAGAATGTGAACCGGGCGGCAGGTGAACCTATCTAATCCTTACGTGCTTTTGTTCGTGCGCATGCGCGCGTGTGTGTGTTTCTGATTGGTTGCTTAATTTATTTAACAGTATATTAACTCTTTATGGATCATTTAATGCCGAAATTTAATTTTCTTGGGAGCTGTGAAATAATGAAAATATGATGTTACTCTGCTTTCACAATTGCAAACGCGGTTAATCATTCATCTGTCATGATCTTTTGACACAAGAATAGAGCAAAAGGAAGAAGAGAAAGTAATCGACTATGCCTTTAGAAGATGAAGAAGGTCACAATCATACCAGTTGCCACTAGGGCTCTTGGTATGGTGCCCGGTAGAATAGAGACATGGATAAAGAAAATCGGCATTTTAAACCATCGATCTGAGAAAGCGATTGTATACAACTAACTGTTTAGATATTTATGAACCGGCTTAGCTCGAAGTATAAAATTCTTATGAAACTCTGGATCTAATGAGATAGATAGATAGATAGATAGATAGATAGATAGATAGATAGATAGATAGATTCTTTCTCAATATTTGAAAGAAATCTCGTGTTTATATACCTGTTCAAATAATCTGAGTATGACGATACACCACATCCGGCAGCAAGGCCTCTGATCGGCAGTTTGGAGCATTTGAGGAGCGTGGAACCACCTCTTAATTGCTGCTGTTCCCATGTTCATTCTGACCCGGGGTGGTAGCAACTGTTAGGGTCCCAGCTTCGGGCAAATATTGACTCCCCAAACAAAAACAAAACACTATGAAAGTATAAAAATACATTTTTATAGTAAAAAAAATAATAGCAATACCTATTTATAGTAAAATTACCAGCAACACATTTAATAGCAGGATTAACGACATTAAATTGTGTTTCATAATATAGGGTGACCCAAAAAGACGGGAACTTTTTAACAATCCAATAAAACCAAGAGTGATGGAAGAAAAATATTTTATTCATAGTAATTGAAACCTTAAAACATGCCATTTAATAAATAATGATGAAATTTTCATTTTTTAAAAATTACGTCCTGTCGATGGCGTCCTCCTGTACGAATGCATTCTTGAAATCTGCTGTTGAAATTCCTCGTTAACTGCTGCAACATCTCAACTTGGATACTGTGAATTTCATCTTGAATTCTAAATGGCGAAATGTTTACTTGCTCAAGGTCACTGTCTCGCAGTGTTGCCACTTGCTCATGTCTGGCAATACGCACTTCAAAAATTCCCGTTTTTTGGGGTCACCCAGTATTTAGATTTCGTATTACATAAACCCACAGAGGTTGATATGTCGCTAAACAAAATCAACCAACATGAAAGAATTCTTTCATGGCATTATTCCATATCATAACCTACAATGTCTCAAAGGTATCAAATGTATTCCAAAAATATAACTTCAACAAAACTATAACATAAAACACACATCTCACAGCCTCTAGTAATTATGTCCACACAAACATGTATATGCACAAAAGCTGAGTATTCTCTACCATGTATGCAATTGTGAAAGCAGAATAAGATATATTCTCATTACTTCACGGCTCCCAAGAAAATTAAATTTCAGCATTAAATGACCCATAAAGAGTTGATATGCTGTTGAACAAATTAAGTAACCAGTCAAACCCTTGTTTAGCTCAAAATGGATATAAGAGGTGGAGACAAGATCAAATTGAGAAAATCATCCGTTGAAAGTTGTGTGAGAAGTGCAATTTTCAGCGAGAAAAGGAATGGTACAATCATAGGAGCTGAGAAAGTCCTTGAGTCAGAAACATGCAAGATTTGGTGGGACTTTTCTATACAAACATATAAGTAACTGGAACACAACAAAGCGGACATATTGGTGGAAGATAAAATAGGAAAAAAAGGGTTCATTATTGATTCATTGTATCCTTTAGATAAGAATAGAGCAAAGGGTAGAAGAGAAAGCAATCAACTATGATTTTGGAAGTTGAAGAAGGTCACAATCACACCAGTTGTCATTAGGGTACTTGGTAGAGTACCCGGGAGAACAGAGACATGGATTAGGAAAATTGGTATTTTAAACTATAGATCTGAGAAAGCGGGTGTATATAGCTAAGAATTTAGTTATTTATGAACGATTTTGGAGCTAAGTATAACATTTATATGAAAGTCTCATCTGACGAGACTAGGCTGAGATAGATAGATAGATAGATAGATAGATAGATAGATAGATAGATAGATATAAAAATAATGATCAAATAAGTAGATAGATAGATAGATAGATATAAAAATAATGATCAAATAGATAGATAGATATAAAATAAAGATCAAATAGATAGATAGATAGATAGATATAAAAATAATGATTAAATAGATAGATAGATAGATAGTAAATAAATAGATAGATAGATATAAAATAATGATCAGATAGATAGATAGATAGATAGATAGATAGATAGATAATAATGATCAGATGATAGATAGATAGATAGATAGATAGATAGATAGATAGAAATAATGATCAAATAGATAGATAGATAGATAGATAGATAGATAGATAGATAGATTGATAGATAGATCGATTCTTTCTTAATATCTAAAAAAAGTCTCATCTTTATATATCAGTTCAAATAATCTTAGGAAGATTTTGTCCACAAAAAATGTATCACGTTTGTAGAATATACGCTAATTTGATGAATCTACAACTCATGTTGTGATTGAGTGTCCAGTTTTAGCTCAGAATGAGGATAAAAAATGGAGACAAGATAAAATTGAGAAAATCATCCATTGGAAATGGTGTGAGAAGTGCGATTTTCAGCGAGAAAAGTCTTTGAGCAGACACATGCAAGATTTGGTGGGATGTTTCAATATAAACAGATAAGAAACTAGAGCACAACAAACCCGGCATATTTGTGACAGGTTAAATTGAAAAAAAAAAAGGGGGTTAATCATTAATCCATTGTATCCTTTAGATAAGGATAGAACAGGAGGATGAAGAGAAAGTAATCAATTATGATTTGTCGAAGTTTGAAATCGCAAGACTGGAAGTTGAAGAAGTGTCCAATTTACCGGATGTCCTTAATACATTTTGTATGGTGATTGACAGAATAGAGAAATAGATAAAGAAAATTACTCAGTGGAAAGGTTACAGAAAAAAAAGCCTTTCAGGAAGAGCAAAAATAATCTGGAAAAAGTGATAAATACTTAGAGACAAATTGCATGATATCTTAACTTCTGGTTACGGCCCGCAATCATATGCATATGGCCCTCTCCAACTTCCTCCCAATATCTTTTCTGCTATCCACTTACAGTAGCTCGTTAGGTATGTTATTCGCTTTTTTCCCCCTCTGTGCATCTTCCCTTTAATACGTCCTGTGAGTGTCAGTTTCTCGTAGCCTTCTTTTCTCGTTGTGTATCCTAGAAATTTCAACTTATTTTCTGATTCTAATTGTTTCTTATCTACATTATTTACATTATTCGGACTATTGTCCTCATCTTTGTCGCCATATTTATCACACCGTTTCGGTCGTTGTACGCTCCGGCCTTCTTCAGGTGGTTGGAATTTCGAACTGAACCCTTTATTTCGCTCACTGGGGTAGACTTTTCTAGTTCCACATGCCATGTTTGATGGATGTCAGTTATTAGTTATCTCCTGCTAAGTTCCCTCTGAAAGTTCTCCACTGCCTTAACCGGGTATTGAACTCATACTCTTTGGGTCCTGTCACTGGATCTAACCAACGCCTCTATCCACTGTGCCATGTGTCCGTGAGGAGGACAAATAAAGGGTTCAGTTCGAAATTCCAACCACCTGAAGAAGGCCGGAGCGTACAACGGCCGAAACGTTGTGATAAATATGGCGACAAAGATGAGAACAATAGTCCGAATAATGTAAATAATGTACATAATATCTCATCTCAGAAATATAGACAGACTTTGTTTCTTATCTGTACATTTTCCTTACAGTTCATTCATTGTTTTCCGGCACCGTCCATGTTATATTCATCATCCTTCTGTAGAACCACTTGCCTCAAGTCTCCCTTTCATCTTTGAAAACATTGTCTAGCATTTACTGCCATATTGACTATATCCGGTTCAAATTTCGTACCCGGTGTCTTGAATAAGAGTAGAGGTTCAACCCTTGTTTCCTGTTTAGGATTGTGTTTCCTGTTTAGGATTGTGTTTCCGGTTCCTTCTGAAATTTACTTCAACTCTATATTTCTAACGTCTGAACTCTGAAATTTGATTTACTATCGACTTACTTATTTTCCTCCTCAATAAGAGAATGCCACCCATCGTCCGGTTCACACTCCTCCACGGTCTTTGGACCAGTAGAAGTTTATCCCTTATTCGCTGTGTAGGAATTGGTTCAGGTTTATTCTAAATTGTTTTCATTCTCTTTCACGCCTAGTAGACCCCCCACCTTGCGTCTTAGTGACATTATCGCCTTCTTTGGGGTGAATTGATTGAAAAACAAATTAATTACCAGATATTAAGACCTTGTCTGAGAAAATACTGAAATAATAATAATATTAATACCCCGAAAACAATCAGTCAGTGATGTGCCATGTGTGATACACGCTTAGGCGATCATGTATCTTTCGATACATGACTGAAGAGGCAGATTTTTTCCGCAGTAGGTTGCCATTTCTTTCCGCGTTAGACTTGTTGCCATCCAAAGCTATAGAACCCGGTCTGTCCTGCTATTTACCCATAGCTGGGGGGAGGGGAGAAGAAGAGGATTAATATCTTTCCCAAGGGTATTAGCATGTAAGTGAATGTAATGGATTCGACTGGAATTCGAACTCGGCATATATACAAGGAATCAGTCAGATATGTGTCATGCGTGATACACGCTTAGGCGATCATGTATCTTTTGATACATAACTGACGAGGCAGATTTTTTCCCATAGTAGGTTGCCATTTCTTTCTGCGATAGATCAGTTGCCATCTAAAGCTAAAGAACCCGGTCTGTCCTGCTATTTACCCATAGCTGGGGAAAAGGTATGAATCACCTTTCATAAGGACATTAGCACGTAAGTGAATGTAATGGATTCGACTGGAATTCGAACCCGGCTCTCCGATTCCTTAATCCGAACCGCTATCCATTACTCAACCGTAAGAATAAGTTTATAGTTTAAAAAGAGAAATGTATGAATTGTGGTCAGTGAAGAGCGTGAAATTTATCCCCTTTGTTGCTAGTGCTCTGGTCACCATAAATACTGAACTTCCATAATAGCCGGAGAAGGTTAAGGTCAATATCAAGATTCTGTAAAGACAACGGGAGCCCCCACCCGGCTATTATTCAATACACTATCAACACATCCAAGGTTATAGCATCTGGTATTCCCAAGCGGTCACCCATCTATGTACTGACCAAGCTTGACGTTGCTTACCTTCGGTGATCGTACGAAAACTTGTGTTTCAACGATAACATATCTAACAGATCGATAGATAAGTTGATTAAACTCCAGCACTCAGAATCATGTCATTTTAAACTCCATGATCTTTTCGTTAGCTGCATAGCATGTTTCGTCAGGGCTACATCTTCTTCTTTTTTTATATGCTGTGCTCCTTCAGTTCAAGGGCGATTATGGCTCTTCACAACTTCCTATCTTCTTCCTTTTTTATATGCTGTGCTCCTTCAGTTCAAGGGCGATTATGGCTCTTCACAACTTCCTATCCTTTGTAGCTCTTAGTAAGGTTAGTCCTTTCGCTATCTCTTGCAATCCCTGTTTTGCCAACCATTTACACAAGCTTGTTAGGTATGTTACTCGCTGTTTCCCTCTACCCCTCCTGCCGTTAATATGACTTGTGAGTTTTAGAGTCTCCAAGCCCGCTTTCCTCATTACGTGTCCTAGAAATTTCAAATGTCTTTTCTGATTATAAGTATTAGCGCCCCTTTTTTTTGTTTCCATTTTCCGTAAGACTTCCACGTTACTCACATGTTCACTCCATAGTATTCTCATCATCCTACTGTAGAACCACATTTCTGTTTCCTCAAGTTTTTTCTTCATATGTAAAGAGATTGTGTATTTTCATATAGGAAGATTCATATTACATTATAGTTCACTACTCTTTTCTTTTTTTGTTTCTAACGAAATTTTCCTAATTCTTAATGCATTTTATCTCATTAGAAGACATCTTTCGCTATTCCAACTCAACCTTCGGATTTCGGTGTCATATTTTCCATCTTCTGATACAACACTTCACAGATATTTAAATTTTCATTCTCGTTTATTTCGACGTCTCCCATTCATAGTACGTAACTTGGGCTGTTCCTATTTTTGACAATCATACATTTTTACAATTGATGAATAGTCCTTTCCTCTCGCTTTCTTTTAACAAACTATGTAGGAACTGCTGTAGCTTCCTTTCTGTACCTGCTATTGACAATATATCACCTAGATATCTTACGTTTCTAAGATTGTGTCCACTAGTAATAAATCCTGATAAGACTTGTACTTCTCTCCGGATCACCTCACTGCAAAAGTTTAATAAGTCCGGAGAGAAAGCACATCTTTATCCTACGCCCATTTTTATCTTTCTGTATTTTCAACAATACATACGGTTTTGCATTCAATGTTTTCCTTCTCCTAGACTGGCTGCCAATCAAGGATGCAGAGTCTTCTTCATTCATAGCTGAGGGAACGAAAGAAATAGGTTCATACCTATCCCAAGAGTATTTGCACAAAAGTGAGTGTAACGAAACTCAACTGGAATTCGAAATCAGTTCTCCGATATCTCGTTCCGAGTCGCTAGCCCCTACACCACCCACACATCCAGATAGATAGATAGATAAAGCTGGGAAAATGGAGGCTTCGGGCCTATCCAGTGGTCTCAATGTTGGGTATTAACTTGTACACGATAAGAAGGAAAGTTAACGAGAGATATAGCAGGAAGGAAGAAAGCAAGAACAAAAACAGATAGATACGAACAGATTGAGATAGATTGATAGATAGATAGATAGATAGATAGATTGATAGATAGATAGATAGATAGATAGATAGATACGAACAGACTGAGATCGATACGAACAGACTGAGATAGATAGATAGATAGATAGATAGATACGAACAGACTGAGATCGATACGAACAGACTGAACAGATAGATAGATAGATAGATAGATAGATAGATAGATAGATAGATAGATAGATACGAACAGACTGAGATCGATACGAACAGACTGAGATAGATAGATAGATAGATAGATAGATAGATAGATACGAACAGACTGAGATCGATACGAACAGACTGAGATAGATAGATAGATAGATAGATAGATAGATAGATAGATACGAACAGACTGAGATCGATACGAACAGACTGAGATAGATAGATAGATAGATAGATACGAACAGATTGAGATAGATAGATAGATAGATAGATAGATACGCACTGACCAAGATAGATAGATAGATAGATAGATAGATAGATAGATAGATAGATAGATAGATAGATACGAACAGACTAAGATCAATACGAACAGACTGAGATAGATAGATAGATAGATAGATAGATAGATAGATAGATACGAACAGATTGAGATAGATAGATAGATAGATAGATAGATAGATAGATAGATAGATAGATAGATACGAACAGATTGAGATAGATAGATACGAATGGACTGAGATAGTTACGAACAGACTGAGATAGATACATAGATAGATAGATAGATAGATAGATAGATAGATAGATACGAACAAACTGAAATAAATAGATACGAACAGAGATACGTAGATAGATAGATAGATAGATAGATAGATAGATAGATAGATAGATAGATAGATATACGAACAGACTGAGATAGATAGATAGATAGATAGATAGATAGATAGATAGATAGATAGATAGATATTTGTAAGATTGATTAACCCGTTGTATGTAAACACCTATAATGAGAGCAAATAGCCTTTATACGGATAGAAAATGAATTCAGTAAATATACCAAAATTGAAAGGTTATAAGACAAGGATGTGTCTTCTCAGCAGGCTTTTCAATCTACATAGTAAAGCGATTCTGAGAAATGTACAACTCCTACCAGGATTCATTATTAACGGCCATAATCTTAACAACATAAGATATGCAGATGATACAATGTTGATACAGAAAGGAAACTACAAGAACTTCTCCAGAAGGTAGTGAAGGAAAGCAAGAATAAAGGATTCAACATTAAATGCAAGAAGACAGAATGCATGGTTGTTAGCAAAAGGAACAGCCAAACATGCAAATTACAAATTGGAGATACTAAAATCCAGCAAATACATCGCTTTAAATGTCTGGGAATTGCTTTAACAGGGGACGGAAAGTGCGGCCCCGAAATCAGAAGCAACATTGGGATAGCGAAAATTGCCTTTCCAAAGCTAAGCAAAGTATTAAGAAACTGGAAAATGACATTAGATAGGGAGAGTATTTAACTGTTATGTAAGACTAGCGTTGCCCGTGCTTGATTCAAAAATCGTACGACTCATACAACAATCGCTATCACTTGACTTAAAATATTTTTGCCCTTCCTTGTCTTTAAAGGAGTGCCCTTTGCCGTGCTGATGTTGCTACATGCCTTAATTCTTGCCTATCTCACACTGCGAATTTTTTCTAAGCTCTATATTAAACATTAAATCTGTTACGAAAAAAGAACTAAACAAAATGAACACAAAACAATCAGCTTTAAAAAAGGACTCGTGACTGGAAAAACCGAACGAAAAAAGAATGTTAACAACAAATACTTTTTCACACCCAAACCAGTTCTGCGGAATCAGAATCAACGTTGAGTTTAAGCAAGCGAATGAGCCAATTGGAGTAAAGTGCCATGCAGATTTAAATTTTTCCCACTTGTGACGAATGCAGCTATCGATTTTTTTTTTTGCATGCTAGTTAACATTCGTGTCAGTCAGCTGTTGGCTCTCACGCTAGCCAATAGAATCTTCCTGCCTATTCGTGGCAGCCAGCTATAGGCTCTCACTCTGGCCAGTAGAAAATGGCCGCAAACTACATGAAAACTGCCGTAGAAGCAAGAAAAAATCGATTATTTCCACTATCGATGGGAATTGGGAAATGCAAAGTCGGTCTTGGCCTTCCCGCTAACTTGGAGCATGTGCATGTAAATTTTGGTGCAAATCCATCGAAAATTTCGGCCGTACATTCGTTACACACACACACACACACACACACACACACACACACACGCGCGCACACATCCTGCCTTTTATAGATAGTGATCGTCCTCATATCCGGAAGTGAATGCTGGACAATCTCATCAAAGACGAAGAGACATGTGGTTCTACAGAAAGATGTTGAGAAAACCATGGACTGAATATGTAAGTAGCGAGGAAGTTTTATGAAAACAAAAAGGACACTTATACCTAACGCCAGAAAGAGATAATTGAACTTTCTAGGATATACTATGAAGAAAGTGTGCTTGGCAAAATTGATACTCACAGGACGTATTAAATGTAAGAAAAAAAAGAAGGAAAACAGTGTATAAAGCTACCTAAGGAGCTCATTACTTGGTAGAACAGGGTTTAGGAAGGATAGCAAAAAGACAAAATTAACTCACAATTACACAGAATAGGAAATTGTGTAGACACAGAGTCTCCTACATCCTAAAGGAACACGGGACATAGAAGAAGTTTCCGGTGTATTTCGTAACACGCATCCTTATCCTCCGTTATCCCCTGTTAAATGCGCGTCCGATCTGGCTATTTCTTCAGCAGTCTTTTTTTACAGACACATTTACAGGGATAAGACATTGATGGCGCCCCAAAAGTAAATAAGTAAATAAACGAATAAACATTTGTCTTCACGATTGTTTAATTTCGCACCTGGTATAAACTTTCCAATGCGCACAGTCATATTGGCTGTGACAAATCCAGCAAGTCTGGTCGTCTGGTTTCTATCAAATATTGATAAAGGTCTACCGACTAATACAACAAAAATTTGGGGGTTCATTTGTTTTTCCTTTTCTTTTTCTTTCTTTTATTACTTTTTTTTTCTTTCTTTCTTTTGTTGTGGATTTCTTTACCTTTTTGTTTTTTTTTTGTTTGTTTTTTTTTGCATAACCGAGAGAAAACCGACTAAACTTCTTGTTCAGTGGATCGCGCAAGTTCGACATACTATGACGACTATCCTAGTTCGAATTTCGTCCGAAGATAATTTCTTTCACTTAACAGTTAGGTACCTCCATGAGATCGCTGGAAAATGAGCATAGCATGATCAAAAACGGCCTTAAACTTGACGAAAGCAAAATTTTATCGTCAAAATGTTTATGTTAATATTAAGAGGAAAGAACAAAGTATTTTAAAATTATTTTTAGAAAAATTTTCCGTCTTTTTAGAACATTCTAAATTTTGATTAAAAAAAATCCCTTTCTTTCTCTTAGTCGGTGGAAGTACTAACATAACAGCAAATTTGTGTGCATTTTTTTTAATGACAGACATTAATTTTGAAAATCTTGCAAAAATAAAAATAATTGTCGGATTTTAATGAAACTTTCAGAAACTATTCACGAATGATGGAAATTATTATAAATATGCTATTTTTTTAAAGTCATGATAAATATATATATATATATATATATATATATATATATATATATATATATATATATTACCCCCATAAATAATTTTATGAAAACTCTAGAAATTCAATGTTAAATCACGCAAGTCATTATATTAGTTAAAGGCACAAGGCTTTGAGGAAAGTAAATCATATTTTGTTTTTGTTTTTTTGTTTTTTAAATCGGACCTCATCTACCTAAAAATCAGCTCTCGCTTTTAGTGGTTTTTATGAATATGTATAACACTAATGGTATTGGTAATAATTAGCCGTTTCTTATAAGGAAACATTCGTCGACTGAATAGGTTGACTCAGTAGGCTGAAATTTATAAAATCTTTCTTTTAAAAGAGTTTGTTGGGTTTTTTTTTTCAGGAGAGTAGGTTTCGCAAGTATTTTGTCTAACGATTGAAATAATCTTTTTAAAATGATTTTATTTTTTTAAAAAAATTTTCAAACATCATTTTAAAATGTCAATTAATCATAAATCTTATTTTGAGACAAATGTTACTAAGCAGTCAATTTAAATAAGAACCACATCTCTGTTGTCTCAAGTATCCTTCGAAAATAACCCAACAATCACTGCGATATAGGAAGATTGATATTGCATAGCAGTTCAGCACTTTGTTTCGAACAAAGTTTTCCTGTCTTTTTTTTTAGTACGTTGTTTATTTATTAGTATTTATTGTTTATTTATTTAGTAGGCATCTTTTAGTATTACAACTGGCCTTCGGGTTTCAGACTGTCGCCATCGAATGTTGTTCTCTGCGTCCATTCCTCTTTTATTTATATGAAAAATTAATTTATTTTTAATCCGATATTTTTATTACTTCGAACGTTAACTAGCCCGTTATTTTTTTATTACTTCAAACGTAAACAGTCTATTTGAAATAGACGCACTATTTTTATTTATTATACAGTGTGTATTACGTCTATCGGCCTACGCTTTCGAGAAATATAGGGTGACCCGAAAAAACGGGAACTTTTTTATTCATAGCACAGTGTAGCCCGGATATAAGAGAGTTGTCGGGACCGGAGAAGAAGTCTCTTATATCTGGGTTTGGTCTATTTTATATACATTAACAGAGGCTCTAATTTGGGACCAGAGAAAATCTCTCTTATATCCGGGTTTCTCTTATATCCGGGTCTCTTATATCCGAGTTACACTGTAATTTAAACCTTAAAACATGTCATTTAAGAAACAATGATGGAATTTTCATTTTTTAAAAATTACGTCCTGTAGATGGCGTCCTCCTGAACGAATGCATTCTTGAAATCTCCTGTTGAGATTACTCATTGACTGCTGCAACATCTCAGTTGGGATACTGTGAATTTCATCTTGAATTCTAAATGGCGAAATGTTTACTTGCTCAAGGTCACTGTCTCGGAGTGTTGCAACTTGCTCATGTCTGGCAATACGCACTTCAAAAATTGTCGTTTTTTTTTGTCACCCTGTATTAGTAAAGAAACCGTTTTCTACGGCAGGTAAAGTATCTGTGCCTTCCTTTGTTGTGAAGCATACGAGAGCAAAAGGTGTGTTCTACTACAAAGATTGGTGCAGATTCAACTGAAAAGTTTTGCACCTATACGCTCATCAGGTTCAGTTGTTTGATAAACCATTGATTTAAATTTATTCTTAATTTGAATATATATATATATATATATATATATATATATATATATATATATATATGTAGATAACTAGACTCGTTTCGAAAACCCTCAATTTTTGATTTGCTAATCAAATCAATCTCGAGGGAAAAAAGGTTTTTAAAAAAAGAAAGAGCTACAAACATGAACTTCTGCCGACAAAAAAATCCTTTTCAGATGCAGGTCTGAAGCCCAAAGAAAAAAAAATGATACGAGTAAACAACTAACTAACAAAGAGCTCAATACAACCGTAGAGTAGACCTAGATACACCTAGTGAGCCAGACAAACCTACATAGGTTTCAAAACAGATCGTCAGGGAAAGTTTGGCCAAACTTTCCTGACGATCCGTTTAGTGAAAAACTTGTAGGTGAAAACCTAGGTATATATATCTGGCTTATATAGGTATATATATATATATATATATATATATATATATATTAAGAAATGGACAAGGTCCGACATTAATATATGACGTCATTTGTTTAAATTCGATACGCCAGAGCAGTTATGAATGTACGAGATTCATGGAAAATTGGAGTTTATAAGCAGTAAATTCGACCTTGTCTACCGAACGCTTTGTAGCCTAAGCGGTAAGGCACGTCAGCGTATATGACGGTTCCGTATAGGATGCAGGTTCGAATCCTGTCAAAGAACGAAAATTTTCTATGAAAATTTCTCGGACATTCAGGCCGGTAAATGTTATTTAATACTGTTTATCATAAACAGAGCATTTGCTTAAATACTTGTATCTATAAAATAACAACGTTAAACATAAAATATGTCTTTAATAAATATATATATGAATGTGTTAATAAATACAATGTTTAACTTATATTAAATCCCTTAATTATTTGTAAAAAAGTTAAATATTTAAATTGCTAGCAAGTATCAAATTAATTTCTTCAGATTTTTTTAGACACCTAAATTACTATCAAACATTAAAATCAATTTTTTACATAAATTGCTAAAACTTACCACCCATCACCTCCAGCTGCAAAACCCATTTACAGCCTCTTTCTCTTTACTTCCCTCTTTCTTTTTTCTTTTTCCTTTTTCTTTGCTATCTTCTCCCCTCCTATTTCAATATATCACTTCCGTTAAGTTAACCGTCTAAATAGGTCAAGGTCTGGTCACTCCTCCTCCCCCAATACTAAGTCTGATTGAGAGAGATATTAAATTAATCCCTCCCTAAACTCTACCGTGTCTCTCTAACTACTCCTTATTACACTCTCTGTTAAATTAGAAAAACTTACACTCGCCATCAATTTTCATTTCATTTTTCGTTTCATTTTTGAAAGTGCTATCTGATGATCCGGAGTCCTTTAAACGGGCTCTGGTGAAATAAATTATTATAATGGAACCTTGAAGTGGTCTGTTTTTCTTTAAAATATTAGCTCTGGATTTACATTGAGCTCACAGGATTTCATCCTCCCTTGGATTAGCAATACGGATTACCAAGTTCTTCGTAACTTATATATATATATATATATATATATATATATATATATATATATATATATATATATAATTATTTATTTAAAATATGATTCGTCTCAAAACAAGAGCCGAAAAACTTCAATATGATTATTTGAATTAAGTTGAATTAAAGGATGGAATCATATTTTTAAATAAATAATTATATTTATTTCTACTTTTGTATCGAGCACTATTTTTTAAAAATAATAACAAAAATACTAAAGAACTTTGGATTATTTACCTAACGAGTTCTTTCCTATTTTCTATATATTTTACACAACAACGCACACACACACACACACACACACACACACACACACACACACACACACACATATATATATATATATATATATATATATATGACAATGAAAACCCCACATATATTAATGTTAACTCTAGCCAATTCCAATGCCATTGTGAGACAGATACCGATCACTGTCCGCACTAGGATTAGTCGATTATCGTCCAATATAAACATCTTTAATAAAAGATAAAGAATTGTATGAAAATGTTCTACATAAAAGTGGTTTTAAAAATAAATTATCTTATGTAACCCCCATAAGTAACACTGAAATATCTAAAGTGAAATGTAGACACAGATATAGAAAAAGAAAACTTATATTTTTCGATCCCTCTATTTCTGCAAACTGTCAAATATTAATATCGGCCATTATTTTCCAAAGTGAATAAATAAACATTTTCACAAAAAATAACCCTCTAAGTAAGATCTTCAATATGAAAACGATTAAAATTAGCTATTCCTGCACTAATAACATGTACAAAATTATCAACTCTCATAATAACTATATTTTAATAAGTTCTATGGGATAAACAACAAACCTGGTATTGAACCCTCCTGTAATTGTAAAGATAAAGAAAGTTGTCCAGTTTAGGGCAAATGCAAATCTACCTTGTTATATACCAAGCAACCATTTTCCCCAAAGAAAATATGTTAAATTATAATGTTTACATTGGACTTTCCGTGGGAGAATGGAAACAGAGATTTTATAGCTATAGGAACTCTTTTACCAATCCTAAATTAAAACGCCAGACAGCTCCTTCAAAAAAAATTTGGGGAATTGAATGAGAAAGATCTGAACACACAGATAGACTGGAGAATTATAGGTTCCACTCATACTCCTAATAGTCTTAGAGATAGGTGCAGCTTATATTTAAAAAAAAGAAAAAGAAAATAATAAAATATAATAATCAAAGCAAACTATGTAATCAAAGGAATGAATTAGTTTTAAAATGTCAACATAAAAACGAATTTAAATTTCCATAATATAGATTTTACTTTATTAAATTATAATTCTATAACTTTTTAAATGTCGAATGTATAACTATTCCTATTTCTATATTTCCATTTTTTTCACCATATTAATTATATCTTATAATTGTCCCCTATTCTAAGAACTCTCTTTCTTTTTATCACTTACACCTCTTTATATATATATATATATATTTAAGTTCTTTTAAATATAAATTTGTATTGTAGTTTTTTTAATATAACTTGTTTTTAAAGTTATTTTTTCAAATGGATAATTTATTTTATCTTATTATATTTTATTTTTAAATATATTTTTATTCTTTAATATAATTTTTTTTTTTTAATTATATTTTTTTAAAAATATATTCTTACTTGAATTTAATATTAACTATCTAAAAAAAGACTTATTTTTAACTTTATATATATCATATTTTTAAGTATAATTTATCTTTCGAAGAGTATTTTTAAGTAGGAACTTGTATTTTTAAACCTAACTTTATCTATATAAATTCTTTTTTAAAACTCCATTTTCGATCCTCTTTTATTTTCAAATTAACACTTCATTCTTCAGATAACCCCAATTTAATGTCATAAGGTTAATATCCGGGTTTAACTTTATAAAACCTCTTCCTTTCCATCCTCCTCCGACCACTTTATCGTGCATTTCGTCTGACTGAAACATTGAAATGGATAAATTCTGTATTCATTTTTCGACGGGAATCAGTTTAAATTTCAAATTCCGACACGAACTGGGGGTTGAATAAGACTGACGAAGGTTTCGTGGGTTGAAAAAGGTCTATCTCCCGCCATATGAGGTTATTCGTGATTTTGTTGTGTAATACTATTTATTGGCACTGTTATAATAAATACATTGAGCTCTTTTTGTGGATCAGTTTTAATATTTTATATTACTAAGATCTACTTAGATTATATACTAACGGATATATATATATATATATATATATATATATATATATATATATATATATATATATATATATATATATATATTAAAGACATTTTTATCTTTAACGTTCTTTTTATAGATACAAGTATGCTCTGTTTATAATAAACAGTATTAAATGACATTTACCGGCCTGAATGTCCGAGAAATTTTCATAGAAAATATTCGTCATTTACGCTGACGTGCCTCGACCACTCGGCCACAAAGGATCGTTCGGTTGGCAAGGTTGAATTTACTGCTTATAAACTTCAATCTTCCATGAATCTCATACATTCATAACTGCTCATGGCGTATCAAATGTAAACAAATGACGTCATATATATATATATATATATACACCAAAAGTCAATATTTTTAGGGAATTTTTAAATTTGTTTTTGTGTCTACACTTGAAAATAGGTTCGTAGATTATTCTTCCTTCTTTTCTTTGTTTTCTCTCGTTTCTTTCCTTTCCCTCTTTCTTTCTTTCTTTCTTTCTTTCTTTTTTCCCAAATTATTTATAAAATTTTATACTGAAATTTAAATTTTTTTTTATTTCTTTCTTTTTTATTATAAAAAAAATCTCATTTTTCTTTCTATTTTTCTCTTCTTTTTTTTTTTTTGTCTGTCTGGACAATTTGATTCCATTTCTGAAAAACCTTAGGTCTGAATAGATGAATATTTAAATATATTCATGAAACAAATTGTAATGGAGCTAGATTTTTATGGATTTTCCTGACTTATTATTATATTGCTCTGTTACTTACATTGAACTCTCTTTGGATTAATGTCCTCCTTGAAATTATTCCAACTAATTACCAATTGGTATTGGCATTAAATATATATATATATATATATATATATATATATATATATATATATGTGTGTGTGTGTGTGTGTGTATATATATATATATATATATATATATATATATATATATATATATATATATATATATATATATGAATCATTCATACAAAAAACAGATATTGAAGTTAATGTTTTAAATGGCGAGAATACATCTTCGCAAACAATTTTAATAAAGTACACTAACCCCGAACCTGTATATGAATGATATGATCCCTGTTTATAAATTCCAGTTGCATCAGGTCTTTTTTTAGTTTTTACAAGCTTTCGTCTGTTTCTACAGACATCCTCAGGTATGGAAATAGATTTGTTCTTGTTTTTTACTTCACGGTAATAAAAGGACAACGAAAATAGAGATGTAATCCGAAAAAATGCTATGAGAAATGTGTTATTGTTTTGGAGCGTTTTTGTACTAATATGGTAAAACAATAGCACATTTCTAAATTTTATGAAGAAAATAAGAAAATAACATGAAAGAAAGAAGATTGATTTGATTTTACGGCTTGTCAACCTTTTGTAGGCTATTTAAAGCCGGAAATTATTTTTAGATCGTAAGAATGTTTTTTTAGATAATAATGCTTCACTGATACAAGTCCTAATATTTAACCCATAGTTGGGGCCACGACAAGAGTTGTATTCATACCTTTCTTACGGGTATTTGCAAGTAAATGACTATAAAGAAGCCAACTGGAATTGAAACTCGGCTCCCCGATTTTCTATTCCGAACCGTTATACATTGCACCAGCCGCACATCCAAGATTACAGTCCCTGGTATTGCCAAGCGGTCACCCATCTAGCTACTGATCAGGCTCGACGTTGCTTAACTTCGGTGATTGCATGAGAACCGGTATTTCAACGTGATATGGCCGTAAGCCGAAAGAGAGAAACAGGAAGGGAAGAAAGAAACAATCAGGAATGAAAGGAAGAATACAGAAAATAAGGAAAAAAAGCGGGAGAATATGAAAAAGGGTGGGTGGGTGTTGGGGAAGAAACGAAGAAGAAATTGCGAAGAAAGAAAGTCATAGAGACAGACAGAAAGAAAGAACGAGAAGAAAGATAAAACGGTTTTGAAACATCAAAAGTTTTATTTTTTTTTTTAAAAATTAGTCTCCATGTAAAGATATATTTACATCATTAAAACGCTTACTTAATGATTTAATTAGTAACGCTTTTACATTCCAAGCGACACATGGCCTATTGAATTAAATGTTAGTTAAACCATATCTGGTTCCCAGACTTCTTGGCATTTAATCCTTTGGTCTCGTCATGCTGAAAGTCACCATACTCTAGTTCAGTGGAAGAAACGAACAAGTGACACATAACGCAAAAAGAAGTAGACGAGAATTAACTGATACTAGATATGCAGCAAAAACGGAATGAGAACCAATCTACCGCCGTAAAAAAAGGTTCAGTTCAAAACTCCGAGAAGGTTAACTAATACAAGATCTGCAAAAGGCTGGCGGGTGTAATGACTGAAACATTGTAAGCATAACAGCCTACATAGTTTTTTTTCTTTGTTTTTTAACCCTGTCTTCTCTGGACGTAGGCAATCAAATCTCTCCAAAAAATTCTTGTTTTGTAGCATCATAACAAGGTTTACTTTCCTATTGTCTTCTCCACGGTTTTGAATTCAGAGTGTTCCTTTCTCTATGTAGAGTAGAAATGGAAGGTCTCATTAGATAAGGGACCAAGTGTATTTTTGTATTGGTATCTCGTTGGTACGAGAGTAAAATAATGGGCCGTTGTGGTTATTCTAGATGGCGCTGCGAACAGGACGCTTGTGAATATGTGGAACACTCTTAACAAAATAAGACATGGCGTCTGCACCAGGTGGAAACCTCAATTTGATAACTCAACTTATGCAACAAATGATAGAGCTACAAAGGGAAACTATCAGGCTACGGAGCGACGGAACCAATAACGCGACACAAACGTCCAACACCCCCAACTCAAAAAAAAAAAAAAATAGACCGTCCTGTCATTGAACTCATCGCAACGGACAACGACTGGGTATTATTCTTTGACGTTTGGACTTGGTATAAAGAGATGTGTAAACTTAACCAACCCAGTCGAAATACGGAATGAATTGAGAACGAAATGCTCACCGGAAGTTAACAAGCTTCTTTTCGATCTCATATGGGCTGAACCCTTAAATACAGCTACGGAGGAAAGGCTTTTGTCACACACCCGATTCGTTGCAGTAAAGGGCTTGCGCAAGGAAGTTCACCGGCAGACCTTTGATTCCATGCATCAGGCAGAAGGTGAATCAATCACTCATTTTTTTAGCAAGGCTATCAGCTCAAGCCAAATTTTGCTCGTTCACAGTTGACTGCCTCAACATGGAAAACTGCTGTCAGCGCGACATGAGAGCTGGACAGATGATTGCGGGACTCGCCAACTAGGAACACCAAAATCAAGTTTTGGCCGAGTCTGCCAACCCCACCACACCCGAGAAAATGTTCAACCGACTCGTCAGCTTGGAAACGACGGACAAGTCAGCTGCAAAGCTACTAAATTATGTTACCCCGTCAACCTGATCCTACCTACAGATATCTGGCCACGAGCACCATGAAACCCCGAAGAACTAATGTACCCGCTTCTTCGCCGAATAATAATCCTTGTGTGGGTTGCGGGAAGACCTTCTACCCAGTGGATCAATAATTAGGACAGATTGCTTCGCAGCTAAACTGGTATGTCATAATTGTGTGATTAGGGGTCACTTTCTCAAACACTAGTTTGAAAGCTCCCTCTGCCCGCGATATCCGTTATGCTGGCAGAGTCGTAAAACCGGTTTGACATCGCCCGGTCGTGTGCATCATCTTGCGTGGAACGAAAATACGATTTGAAGCTGCACCAGATTCACCGCAATCACTGACAATAGAAGGGACCATAATGTATCAAACCAACGCTTCATTTAGACGAACCCAGATTGGTCCAGTTAGCCATGGTAGTCAACGAATCCCCGCGTTCGCCGATACAGGGATTCAAACTTGTTCAAGTGGATCAGGGATATTAAAACTACCCAGGGATCCAGACGAGTACCTCGTACCAACTAGTCATTGAATACGTGGTATCACAGACAACTTCATATAAAGGGCGTGTTGATCATGCTTATAAGAATTGGCTCGAGGGATGATACGAGAGTTGGTGTATGTCTTAAACAACAGGTTTGGTTTTTATATATCAGAATCTATCCCCAAGGACTTACATCTGTTGACACCGGATTTCCTAGCCCAGACATCATGACTCAACTCGTTAAGAACGCAAAGAAAAAAATGACCCTTTGTACATGTCCACTCAGAAAACCCATTCCAGCGATGCCTAGTACCATCCCGTTTCTTCCGGCGGAAAGCAACAGGCACCTACTGGAACGATAGGTACAAGACCATTTCAAGTCCAGCGCATTTAATACACGTCTACACCAACCCTTACAGACTATAACAGGAAAGCCATTGGGCATTATTTTCGTCGCTGATGCGACGCCATCAGCGGTCCACACAACGATCCCTGTCCCTGGTTGAAGAGAGTAAAACAAGACTTCGATGGCATTGGATATAATTGAAGTGGTCCCAGAAGGCACTCCTACAACCTAATGCTCAAAGGTGATAGTCGCACTCAAAAAAGACGGTTCTTCCAGACGCACGGTTGACTTACAAGAACCGAACGCTACCCCCATGAGGGAAACCCATCACACTCCGGCCTATTTAATCATCGTTCCGGCTCACACAAGGAAAACATTTCTGGACGCATGGAACGGATACCACAGCCTACCGCACAAGATACCACTACATTTATCAATGAATGGGGCCCGTACAGATATTTTCGTGCTCCCCAGGGATTTCATGCCTCTGGAGACGGATATACCCTTTTGGGGATTACAAACTGTCGATTCTATTCAGATCCAGTATCAAGATGGCCCGTATCCTCGTCGGTGGACAAAAACAGGGAGAATCACGGAGATAACCGGCAGTAGCGTGTGCGGGTGAATGGAAGCAATCGGGTAACTCTACGAAAACGTTGCTTCCTCTGTAAGATCCACCCATATATAGACGTCCCACATCATTCTACCCAGGGGGCGGATCGCTCGATCCCATGGCACTCTGATTTACAGCCGGTTCAAGATAGCAACATGGAAAATAGATTAACTACATCTAGGATAGAACCGTATAAGAGCTCTGCAGCTCCGGCCGCAGTGACCCGATGAATCGTCTATAGTCATCGACACGGAGTATGATCCTTATCATCCAACGTAGAACCAATGGTCTACCCAAAACACATATAGTTGGGGTTCCATTGAGATCTATTTTGTCCATGGTAGGATCTTCACAGCATCACGTGGCTAAATGGCTTACCTCCATATTACAGCCAGTTTTAGAACAGTATAACTCTTCCTGTATTAAAGGTTTGTTTGAATTTTCCGATTTTCTGCAGCGTCATTCGTCGACGGATATATTTCTATGTCCTTATGATATTTCCAGTCTATTTACCAGCGTCCCTCTCGCTGAAATTATTGATATATGTGCTAATAATCTACATCGTAGTCAGTTGTCTCCTCCTGCTATTCCTGAGCATGTGTTTGTCGAATTGATGAAATTTGACACGATGTCTGTTGAATTTACTTTCGACGGCATTATCTATAGCCAAATTGATGGTGTCTCAATGCGTTCCCCTTTGAGACCCATCTTAGCAAACATCTTTGTTGGATTCCACGAAGAGAATGTGTTATCTAAATTTATTAAACCTGATATTTACTTCTGTTACGTTGATGAAACTTTGTCTCTTCGATAACGAGATTGAAGCGGATCATTTTCTTTCGTCCTTGAATAAAATGCTCCCAGCTTTAACATTTACACAAGAAAAGGAAATTGGTTCTTCTCTTGCCTTTCTTGATGTTTTGCTCAGCAGATCTTCGTCGGGTTTTCTTGCTTCTGTTTATCGTAAACCGACGTTTACCGGTTTATACACACATTGTGACTCTTTTTATCCCTTAAAACGCAAAATTAATTTAATTAAAACCCTCACTCATAGGGCTTTGATGATCCGCTCTAAAACCAAGTTTGATGATGAACTGAAGTTTATTACCACAATTCTCTGTAACAATGCTTATCCTTTGAGCATCGTTCAGTCAATAATTAAGAAAAAAATTGCTGAATTGAATAGTTACAAAAGTACAAAGATGTCCTGTTTACCTGTGCCTTCCTTGTCTACAGTACAAAAATGTCCTGCTTACCTGCGCCTTCCTTGGCTACAGTACAAAGATGTCCTGTTTACCTGCGCCATCCTTGGCTACAGTACGAAATGTCATGTTTACCTGCCCCTTCCTTGGCTAGAGTACAAAGATGTCCTGTTTACCTGCGGCTTCCCTAGCTACAGTACAAAATGTTCTGTTTACCTGCGCCTTCCTTGGCTAGAGTACAAAGATATCCTGTTTACCTGCGCCTTCCTAGGCTAGAGTACAAAAATGTCCTGTTTACCTGCGCCTTCCTTGGCTAGAGTACAAAAATGTCCTGTTTACCTGCGCCTTCCTTGGCTAGAGTACACAGATGTCCTGTTTACCTGCACCTTCCTTGGCTACAGTACACAGATGTCCTGTTTACCTGCACCTTCCTTGGCTACAGTACACAGATGTCCTGTTTACCTGCACCTTCCTTGGCTACAGTACACATATGTCCTGTTTACCTGCGCCTTCCTTGGCTACAGTACACATATGTCCTGTTTACCTGCGCCTTCCTTGGCTACAGTACAAAGATATCCTGTTTACCTGCGACTTCCTTGGCTACAGTACACAGATGTCCTGTTTACCTGCACCTTCCTTGGCTACAGTACACAGATGTCCTGTTTACCTGCACCTTCCTTGGCTACAGTACACAGATGTCCTGTTTACCTGCACCTTCCTTGGCTACAGTACACTAATGTCCTGTTTACCTGCACCTTCCTTGGCTACAGTACAAAGATGTCCTGTTTACCTGCACCTTCCTTGGCTACAGTACACAGATGTCCTGTTTACCTGCACCTTCCTTGGCTGGGTAATGTCTGTGATAAATAAGCTAAGCGTGTTTCTTTGGCGGTTCGACATTGTTATTTTGTTGCTAACACTCGTGCAGTCTTTTCTGCGAAGCCTGTCCTTCCCTCCATGTGGAAGGAGGTTCTCCCTGCATAACATAATAGTTCCTTGATTTATTCATTTAAATGTAGTTGTGGCTCACACTCCATAGGGAGAACGACTCAAAGGATAGATGTCAGAATAATGCAACACGTTCCAACAATGATCCGCAATCTTAAGTATACTCCTTCAGACATTCTGACCAATACATACGGGTCTTACATCACAGAACGCCTAATAAATAGCCATAACTGAGCCACTAATTTAAGTGTGGACTCATTTAGCATGTCTCGCTCGAATTACCACTTGAAAGTGTTGGAGGCCATTTATATTTTATTTTTTAAACCTTTCCTGTGCAAAGAGAAAGATTTCGTACTGGGATTCCATCTAAGCAATATTTTTTCTCCCCAATTTATATTGTTCACCTTTTTTTCTTTTTTTTTTTTTGTTAGTGATAATTCTATATTTATTAATCTCGATTTAGCTCTGTTCTGTGAGATTCGAAACAGGTTAGCTAGCTCGTTTTTCAGTGTTTTTATCTTTTTACCTATTATCATCATGAGTTGTGATAAATATAACTTTTGTCTTTTTATGGCGGTCATAACATTTTGTACCACCAATCATATCTTTAGATATAAGCCAAATACCGCGAGTAATGAACGAGAAGAAACGAAAATTAACGACACCGCGGATTCAGTGTGCCCAATACAAAGCAAATATTGGCAAACAGCGATATAGAGCAACACCATCCCCAAGTCAACGACCACATCGAAACACGCGGGCACCCCGAACTCTATCCCCACAAATGCGAGAACAATCGTACACTCATTCTGGGGCAAACTTTCAACTGACCAGGTCAACCCGCTCTGTGGTCATAGGAGGGAAGTGGTATGTAGAGTAGAAATGTAAGGTCACATTAGATAATGGGGGACTTCCACAGGCAGCCATAAGTTACCTCCTCCAGTGTTATATAAACTGCTGAGTGGCCCGGAGCCAAATGTATTTTTGTATTTGTATCTCGTTGGTACGAGAATAAAGTAATTGATAATCACCATAGCCCATTGTGGTTATTTTACATTCTAGACTCGTTGTCATTTAAAGCGAAACCGCCAAGTCTAAGCTGAGAATAGAATATTTGACCTTAACAGATTTAACAAAATATTGCAATAACAATGCAGGCAATTATTTAAAAAGGGTACAAATGAAAAATTAAGCCCCATAGAACGTTATCGCCATTTTTCTTTCTTTTTTTCATTTTTTTTCTTTCTTCGCATTTTCTTCTTTTTTTCTTTTCTTTTTTTCACGCCCTTTTTGATATTCTCCCGCTTTTTTTTCCCCTTATTTTCTGTATTCTTCCTTTCATTCCTGATTGCTACTTTTTTTTCCCTTCCTGTTTCTTTCTTTCGGCTTCCGGCTATATCACGTTGAAATACCGGTTCACATGCAATCACCGAAGTTAAGCAACGCCGAGCCTGATCAGTAGCTAGATGGGTGACCGCTTGGAAATATCAGGTGCTGTAATCTTGGATATGTTGCTGGTGTAATGTATAACGGTTCGGAATAGGAAATCGGGGAGCCGAGTTTCAATTCCAGTTGGATTCTTTATATTAATTTTATTGCAAATACTCGTAAGAAAGGTATGAATACAACTCTTGTCTGTTAAAAATTCATGACGGTCGTCTTTGAGTATAGAATCCAGAGGTTAGCAGTGAATATTTTGGAGACAGTAGGAAAGCGTTGTTCAGGTTAGCAGTGGATATCCCGGTAAAGTAGCAGAGCGTCGTTCTTCCTTCTGTTCCTCTTCGCCTGACAAGCTGCCACTGGACATTCGGATAGAGTCAACAAAATGGCCGCCTTTATACACGACGGATACAATGTTCTGCGGCTTCTGATTGGTTAACCTTCTATTGGTGGACTGTAAAGGGAGTTAAGTCATTTTGACTCGCTCACTAGTCATATATATATATATATATATATATATATATATATATATATATATATAGAAAAAACTGTAACATTGTCGTTGCCCCAACTATGGGTTAAATAGTAGGACTTGTATCAGTGAAGCATTATTATCTACAAAAACATTCTTACAATCTCTAAAAATAATTTCTGGCTTTAAATAGCCTACAAAAGGTTGACAAGCCGTAAAATCAAATCAATCTTCTTTCTTTCATGTTATTTTCTTATTTTCATTACTCTTCCTTTCATTCTTCATTTCTTCTTTATTTCCGCCATTTTTTATTTTGTATTGTTTTTTTTATTTCATTCTATTCTGTTATCTATTTTCTAAATTCTTTCTTTCTTTCTTAACTTTCTGATTTCTTCTTTCTTTTGTTCGTATTTTCTTCTTTTATTACTTTTACACCTTTTCTCTCTTTCATTCTTTCTTTCCAGTTTTTTTTTTTATATTTCCTTTCATACCTGTTTTCTTCTTTCTTCCCCTGTGTACCCACAAGCCCTGTCTAGAAATGTCTGCCTGCATCCCTGCTTGCATGCATCATCCATTGGTATACTAAGCTACTCCCTACCACTCATCTTTTTTACGGCATGTCCTTCGCGAGTGTTTGATTGTTCTTAATAAAGGAATTCCATCAATAAAAACTTCTTGTGCAGTCTTTGCTCAGGGTTAAATTGTTTCAATGTTTTAGATATTCAGTAAATTTCCTATGGCCGTAATAACTTTTAAATAGTATGGCATTGTCTACAAATCTAACAATCAAACAAAAACAGGTATGAAGCATCTGAACTTGATTCAACTGCAAGTGCAAACACATGAACGCCATCTCCTTTATCGGACGTTTACTGTAAAGCTGGGGGTTAATAAGAGGTTCTCAAACAATCTTTGCATCAAAGTTTGTTCGTATGCCAATTTAGGATGGAATCATATGAAGAAACTATTGACTAAATGACAAAAGCCGATTTTGTCGCAGATTTCGTCCACTTAACTGAAATAATCTAAAGCAATCATTCATGCAAGATAATCTGTGCGTCATATGTAATTTACATGGCAACATTGGAAAGCATCGGATGAAAAACCAGGAAGTTATGGCCGAAAAGCGAGCTTTTTAAATAGTTTTTCGTGTTTTTTACGGGAAGCGAGCAGTTCTAAGCTCATACTATCTTATGTCTTGCATGATGGTAAATTTTTGCGACATGTTTAAAGAAAATCGGATTAAAAATGAAGATATTCAAATTTTTAAGTACTACGAAAAGACCAATTTTTTCAGTTTTTTGCAATTTTTTTGTGTGAAGCCAATGTCACGGGAAAACTATTAAACACCCTACATAAACCTCGTAACATGAGCGGATGTTTTGCAATAAGTGCAAAGAACATCTGCTCATCCAGTAAAAAAATGTTGTTCGCGTTTAACCTTGCCTTATATATATATTTTTTTTTTTTTTTTTTTTTGCAAAATGTCGTTCGCACCTTCAGTTTTATCGATTTTTCTGCCAAACACGGTAGGGCTTGGAGATTGAAAAGTTGGTCTTGACCCGTTTTGGTAAATTCACAACATGTGTGTACAATTTCATCGAAATCGACCGAGAAATGTGGACGTGCATAAATAGTGTACACACACACACACACACACAAACACAAACAGAGACAGAGAGACAGACAGACATCTGTTTTATAGATATACATTTTCTTATTTTCTGTATCCTTTCTTGATTTTTTTCTTCTTTTTCCTTATTTTCCGGTTTCATCTTTCGGACGTTTGTATTTTTTCTTCTGTTACTTTTATATGTTTAGTTTCTTTCTTTCTTTCTTTCTTCATTCAAGCTTTTTTTTACTTTCTTTATACTTCCTTTCCTTCCTGTTTTCTTTTTTTTTTTTCTTTCTTGTTATATATGCTTCCATTTTCTCAAAAAATATATCTAACATAACTTTAAACAAAACTGATTGGGCCATTATTTATCTGAGGCATCGCACATGCTGACTAATGTCGGAAAAAGCAGAATTATAATATAAGTATGTATAAGAGTTTATGTAAATATGTGCTCAAAAGAAGAGATGCTGAAAAGTTCTCAATCCTACGATCTACCTAAATAATGCCCAACTGATTAAATATCAGAATTTAGCGTTATATATTTTTTGACAGTAGTCAAGGTCTACGCATGACGTCATGTATAAGATATCCATATGTTTGAATTTAGGGTGTAGCGTTCCAAAAATATTGGGGTGTTTTTTTTTTTTTTTTTTAAGCATTACGCCCCGAGCAAGGCGTGAAGCCACTAGGATGCAGGGAGTTGCAGAAGATTTGGAGCGAGAGCAGATAGGAGTGATAGAAGAAAGGATGAGGAGAGGGATAGTGGATAGATCAAGGTAACTGGAGGTGTCGATTGACATTACATTTGAATAGTTGGAGATTATAGCTCTCAGGGAAACTGGAATAGGGAAGGGTGTTCCACAGGCGAGAGGTGCGAGGTATGAAGCTATTGGAGTAGAAGAGACGGCTACATTTAAAAGTTTCTACAGTGAAAGGGTGAGAGCGGGATGCCAGTCTCGCAGGGCGCTTGAATTCATGAAGTCTGGGAACCAGTGAAAGCAGCTCATCGGAGCAATTACCATGAAAGTATTTGTAAAACAGACAGAGAGAGGCGACGGCGCGTCTGTGAGAGAGCAACTGTAGACGAGATGCCAGATTAGGGCCAATTATATTACATATCCGTCTCTGGATCTTGTCAAGAACTCCGAGGTAAACAGAAGGGGCTCCAGACAATATATGGCAGCAATACTCCATGCAAGGTCGAATGGTTGATTTGTATATTTGAAGTATCGATTCCGGGGAGAAAAATTTCCTGGCGCGGCACAGAGAGCCAACTTAGCCAGCAAAATCTTGTCTAACATATTGGCAACCTTTAGTACTTACTAATGACTGAATCGAAATATCTCGAACAAAAACATGACCTTTGGATAGTTTATAAACAAATTTAATTTGGACATCTCACAACTTATTTCAAATAGATAAAACATACATGAAAAATTAAACAGACAAATCTTGTCGGTTGAAAACTCATTTAAATGAATTCTTGCAGCTAAGTATACTAAACACAATTAGTTACGGCCTATTATGAACAGCGAACAGTTTTGGGGACAGATTTAATAAAGAGAAGATGCTTTGTAGACACGTGGTAAAAACAAAACCGCTGCAACAGGAAGTACAGGTTTTGTGCACAAGGACATAATATTCACTAGCTTTTCTACTTCAGGGTACGAGAGAAGGCATAACACATTTCTACGTGATGTTAGCATGTTCTTTTGTTAAATGAATAAAATTAGGTACTTCCATTGATTCGCAAAAACATGATGAAAAATGGCTATACGTAATAAAAACGTAAAAAAAAATATTATCAACATTATTATGTTATTATCAAGAGGAAAGACCACAGGATTGTTTATTATTAAATTATATTAAATTAAATTATATTTATTATATATATATATTATATTTTTCGGTTCTTTTTAGGAAGTTCGAAATTTTTTGTTTTTTTGGTGGTGGTGGTGGTGGTGGTGTGTGGGCAAAGTTTAGTATAGAACATTTTAACGCATTGATTTTGAAATTCTTGCAAAATTTAAATAATTGTCGGATTTTAATGAAACTTTCGGGATTTATTCACAAAGGAATGAAAATATTTTCGGAATGTGCTTCTTTAGAAAATCCGGATAAAAATAATTTTTTTTACATCTGTCATTCATTTAATATTATGAAATTTCGGTAAATTAAATTTTGACCCACTTTTTATATTAGTTGAAAGGAGAACTCCTTGGAGATTTTAAATTAAAATATTTTTTTTAATAAAAAACAAAAACACTAGTTATCGAAAATCTGCTATAAATCGTAAGATAAAAAATGCAATAAAACTAAGACATTATTTAATTAGAAAAGCTTTTTATTACTTTTATGAATAATATATTTTGGACACTATTGTCTTCATAAAAAAATCATTGTTCGATGAATAATTAATTTTTACAAGAATTGTTTTCATTTTTTTTTAAAATTAATTAGACTAATTTATAAAGTTTAAAATCTTTTAAAATTCTGTCTTAATTTGACCCGGGTAAGTGAAAATATTATTAATTAAAAACTTCATAATAAATGGGAAAGCTCATCACATTTTAGCGACCCCCAATATTTAAAAAAAAAAAATTGAATTTTTTATTTGTATTTTTAAACGAGCCGATTTTTGTAAATACGGAAGTCTATACACGACATTATTATAACTATAGTAAATTTGAAGCGAACTTAAAGTTCAATAAAACATTAGAATATTTTACTAAATTTTTAAGATTACTGGATAGTTAAAAATTGCCATGTCTTAATATTTCGACTTTCATATTATTTTATGACTCATATTTTTTTACATAAATATCATCAATTAAAAATGTCTTTATTCTTTTTGGACTCCCGATAACAGAATAACAATCCGACTGTTTTTGCCAATATTTTCGAATATTCTCTACGAGCCAGATGCCAGTAAACACTTGTATCGTTACAAATTTTGGTTCTCTATGATTTATGCAAGGAATGTATTTAATCGCATAAGACGCGAAAATTAAGTCACTTGGACATTTGGGACCAATGCAACGGAACCCTCCCCTGACCAAAGCTAAATCACTGACAAACCAATTAATTAATCAAGTAAGACCCTAATACACTTCTCTGATGTGTATCTATTTCACTATTGCTGCATTCATGTTCTGTAAATATCTAGATAAAAGTGCTTTCTCTTACCAGATCCTGGCTATGGTTATATTGGGGTGGTTATATAAATTTGTCTTCAGCATCCATCCCAATACACACAATGAAATTTAATAACTCTTTTGCAACCCATTTCTGAATGTTTTAGCATTCAAGTCGCAGAAAGAACGCTGTGTGTGTTCTTAGGAATAACTGAACATTTGAGAAATGTCGTAATTGGATATTTTATTTCTTTTGAAGTTGGTACATGCATTTTACTAGATTTTCCTTTACCAATCTCACACATTTCTCTGGATTACGAACCTCTATTCACTCGGTTTTTAAGCTTCCAAACGTATTATCCAATGTTACATGAATTTTGTATTTCCAAATACTGAAGTGGAAGTGTTTTAGCAGGAGATGAAAAATGCAACACCGAAATCCGAACACGCATTGGATTAGCGAAAGATTCCAAGAGCTAAGCAAAGTGCTGAGAAACAAAATATTACGTTAGAAAGAAAGAAAAGAGTACTGAATTGCTATATAGTATCCATCTTCTTATATGGAAGTGAATGCTGGACAATATCTGTACGGATGAGGAGAAAACTAGAGGCAAGAGAAATGTAGTTCTACAGAAGGATACTGAGAATTCCATGGACACAGAGAGAGTAAAATAAATAGAAAGTCTTTAAGAAAATAGCAACAAAAAGAACACGTATATTCAGAATGAGGAAGAGACAGCTTTTCTTGTATAAATAATGAGGAAGGGGGGCCTGGAAAACTCAACCCTCACAGGTCATACTGAAGGCAAGAGAAATAGGGGAGGGCAACGAGCTACTTGCCTGACGAGCTTGGGGGAATGAATGGCTTAGCAAAGGGATGAAAATTTTTAAGGGTCACGAGAGATAGGTAGATTACGAGGGCCTTGATCATCCATGTCCCGAGGGTACGAGGCCCATAAATATCTGGGATTTTCTTTTTTTTTTTAAACGGAGGATGGAAAATGTGACACCGAAATTCGAAGACGCATTGGATTTAGCGGAAGAGGCATTCCAAGAGCTAAACAAAGTGCTGAGAAACAGAAAATATCACGCTAGAAAGAAACAAAAGAGTGACGGATTGCTTTGTGGCATCCATCTTCTTATGTGGAAGTGAAAGCTGGACAATATCTCTACGGATGAGCAGAAAACTAGAGGCAACAAAAATGTAGTTCTACAGAAGGATACTGAGAGTTCCTTGAACAGAGAAAGTAAGGAAATAGTCGTTAAGAAAATGGCACCAAAAAGAACACGTATATTCAGAATGAGGAAGAGTCAGCTGAAATTTCTTGTATAAATAATGAGGAAGGAAGGCCTGGAAAACTCAACCCTCACAGGTCATACTGAGGGCAAGAGAAATAGAAGGAGGCAAAAAGCTATTTGCTTGCCGATCTTGTGGGAATGGATGGCTTAGCGAAGAGAGGACAACTGTTAAGTGCCACGAGAGATAGGTAGTTAACGTGGTTCTTGATCACCCATGTCCCGAGGGTACGGGACCCATGAATGAAAAACGAGAACAAGTAACACAAGAACGAGAACAAGAGAAATAAACAGATTTACTCATAGTTATGTAGCGACCTTGTGTCACAACCTGACCTCGTGGCGGGGGGGGGAGTAAATATCTACTCATTGTTATGTAACGACCTTGTGTCACAACCTGACCTCGTGGCGGTGGGGGAGTAAATATCTACTCATAGTTATGTAGCGACCTTGTGTCACAACCTGACCTCGTGGCGGGGGGGGTAAATATCTACTCATAGTTATGTAGCGACCTTGTGTCACAACCTGACCTCGTGGCGGGGGAATAAATATCTACTCATAGTTATGTAGCGACCTTGTGTCACAACCTGAACTCGTGGCGGGGGGGTAAATATCTACTCATAGTTATGTAGCGACCTTGTGTCACAACCGGACCTCGTGGCGGTGGGGGGGAGTAAATATCTACTCATAGTTATGTAGCGACCTTGTGTCACAACCTGACCTCGTGGCGGGGGGGAGTAAATATCTACTCATAGTTATGTAGCGACCTTGTGTCACAATCTGACCTCGTGGCGGGGGGAGTAAATATCTACTCATAGTTATGTAGCGACCTTGTGTCACAACCTGAACTCGTGGCGGGGGGGAGTAAATATCTACTCATAGTTATGTAGCGACCTTGTGTCACAACCTGACCTCGTGGCGGGGGGAAATATCTACTCATAGTTATGTAGCGACCTTGTGTCACAACCTGACCTCGTGGCGGGGGGGTAAATATCTACTCATAGTTATGTAGCGACCTTGTGTCACAACCTGACCTCGTGGCGGGGGGTAAATATCTACTCATAGTTATGTAAAGGACCTTGTGTCACAACCTGACCTCGTGGCGGGGGGGGGAGTAAATATCTACTCATAGTTATGTAGCGACCTTGTGTCACAACCTGACCTCGTGGCGGGGGGGAGTAAATATCTACTCATAGTTATGTAGCGACCTTGTGTCACAACCTGACCTCGTGGCGGGGGGGAGTAAATATATACTCATAGTTATGTAGCGACCTTGTGTCACAACCTGACCTCGTGGCGGGGGGAGTAAATATCTACTCATAGTTATGTAGCGACCTTGTGTCACAACCTGACCTCGTGGCGGGTGGGGAGTAAATATCTACTCATAGTTATGTAGCGACCTTGTGTCACAACCTGACCTCGTGGCGGGGGGGGAGTAAATATCTACTCATAGTTATGTAGTTTACATGGTATTTTCCAGAAGTTCGAGTAATTTGAATGGATACATTAATCACTGCTTCTATCAAGTTATCCAGCGTTTCCCATGTCTCGCTAGACGTTTAACACATTTCAGGACATCACTTCACCAGGAAGAAAGAACATCATTTTTACCAGCGGAAACTATTCTGCAATTTGAGTTTTCTGAAATTTTGTGTATGATCTCGAATATATTTTTGCCAATACGCGTAATTTTCTTCCCAATAATACAAAGATCGAAGATAATGCAATGAATATTTCAGATCAAAATAAATATATGCTAGATTAAGCATAATGTATAATGCCGCAAAATGAACATGAATAAAGATGAAACAAGAAACTAATTCACGAAGTAACAATAGCTATAACGAAAATTTTGTCATTTTATGTATAAGTCCTGAAGAAGAATCCAGCTGTACAAAGTTCATTCGTCATATTAAGTAAGTAACATAACTGGTGAAACATATACATTTACTCATTATTCATCTGATCATAAAATAAACAGTTTTAGGTTTTGATTAATGAAAAGTTTACAGGTTGATTGTTATAAATATTAACTATATTTTGAATATACGGTAATGCCTTGAGATACAAGTTTAATTCGTTCCCAGACTGAGCTTGTAACTCAAGAGAATTATATCCCAAATCAATTTTCCCTATTGAAATTAATGGGAATATTTAAATTTTCCCCATTGAAATTGATGGGAATATTTCCGATCCGAAATAAGGGTGATATTAAAAGGGACTGTTTCAGTCCCCTTAAAATCGCCCTTATTTTTCTAAAACTCACTCTTAATTTTTGCATTTGTGGCTTTCGTACAAGCAATAACGTGTGAATATATAAGAAATACAGTTTAAAAACAATAACATAAAAGAAGAGAAAAATTGTAAAGAAATAATCTGCACTAAATCATGAAGTTCAACTGGCGAAGGAGAGAGAGAGAGCGGGGGGGGGACAATGACAGCTAGCCGAGAAACGGCTAGCTTAGTCTACGATAGTGAAAGTTAACTTTATTATTTAATTTAAAAAATTTTAAAACATTTACATTTTATCGATTACTGTAACTACTTTTTCAAATTTTTTAAATTTTATAATTTTTTTTATTTGTCATTGATGTAGAATACTCATACTCTCTCGCCAAATCCATTACTTGTAGGTCTTCGCCATGTTTTTTTTTAAAATAATTTCCCGCCTTACCTCAAACTAAATCATATGTTTCGGCTTTTCACCTCTGCTCTTTGCACTTACTTTCTTCGGACCCATGGTGTGACTAAAGAGAATTTTGCAAAATAACGGCAAAAAAAGACACAGTACAACACGAGATCATTCCAGAGCGAGGTGAACATGTGTACTGCGAGTGGAAATATAACTCGAAGCTTGACGTTCGCTGTGCCAACCAGCGGATGTTTAACGGAAACTCGCTCGCATCTTGAAACTCATCTCGTATCTCAAGGCAAAATGTCGGCCGATCTCTGGCTCGTATCTCAAAAAAACTCGTACGTCAGTACGCTCGTATCTCAAGCTATTACCGTATTTACAATTCAAAATAGTTACCTTTTTCTTTCACGAAAAACCTTAAATTGAAGTGCATGACTTATTCACTACCTCTTCGCTCAAATTGTACCACGACGTCATAAGAGCTTCTTTCAGGTCTGACACACTCGAGTATGAGATAAGTAAAACATCACTCAATCTCCATATATGGATGTAAGCTGGCAAGTGATACATCAACTGTACACACGTTCTGCTGCTTAAGCAGATTTGTAAAATTAATTAGGCTAATTGCACTGCTGTGCGCTCTGCGCAAAAAATTCCCCAAATGACCAGAGATTAACACTTTAATCTTTGGCACACAGATACTAAACTGATCCTAATCTAAAGTGCTCATATGTGCGTAAATAACCCTTTTTTGGTCTATCTTTTTCGCTCTGGGTTAGTCTTGTCTTTAAGAATGAGACACGGTGAAGTAATGGATAAATTGTGGAATCGGAGATCCAAGTTCGATTTTCAGTCGAATCCATTACATTCACTTACGTGCTAATACCCTTAGGAAAGGTATGAATCCTCGTCTTCTCTCTCCCATCTATGGGTAAATAGCAGGACAGACCAGGTTCTATAACCTTCGATGGCAACTGGTCTACCGCAGAAAGAAATGGCAAGCTACTGCGGGAAAAATCTACCTCGTCAGTCATGTATCGAAAGATACATGATCGCCTAAGCGTGTATCAAGCATGACACGCAACTGACTGATTCTTTGTATATATGCCGAGTTCGAATTCCAGTCGAATCCATTACATTCACTTACGTACCAATACCCTTGGGAAAGGTATGAATCTTCTTCTTCACCTTCCCAGCTATGGGTAAATAGCAGGACAGACCGTGTCCTATAGCCTTGGATGGCAACTGGTCTACTACAGAAAGAAATGGCAACCTAATGAGGGAAAAATCTGCCTCGTCAGTCATGTATCGAAAGATACATGATTGCATAAGCGTGTATCACTCATGGCACATAACTGACTGATTCCTTGTATATATGCCGAGTTCGAATTCCAGTCGAATCCATTACATTCAATTACGTGTTAATAACCTTGAGAAAGGTATCAATCTTCTTCTTCACCTTCCCAGCTATGGGTAAATAGCAGGACAGACCGGGTCCTATAGCCTTGGATGGCAACTGGTCTGAAATGGCAACCTACTGTAGGGAAAAAAATCTGCCTAGTCAGTCATGTATCGAAAGATACTTGATCGCCTAAACGTGTATCACGCATGACACATAACTGACTGTTACACAGGTGAATAATGCGGGTGTGTGACTGATTGTCGTTTGTAATAATCTGGTGAAATGAAGAACCACATACCCTGAATTTATGATCTGGGTTATTGGCATGAAGCCAACATAACATAATAAAAATCTACAAAAGCTGCTTAGCTGTACTAGTGAATATGTATATCAGCCATCTAGTTACATATATCATTATTACTATAATGAAATTTTTAAGCTCGGACTCGGAGACTTGTGGCCTTGTACCATACTTAGTTCAGTTTAGTAAATACACTTACTGAGCTATCTTTAGTAAATATCAATATGGATTAAAGTGTATCGCTGAAAGATTATATATATGTATACTAAAGTGCACTCAGAACGAAGCGTGAGAGCCACTTAAGGCAGAGGGTTACTGTTAAGATGGTTAGTTGGTTAGTTAATTGATTTGTTTAGCGTGATATCAACTCCTTATGGGTCATTTAATACTGAAATTTAATTTTCTTGGGAGCTTTGAAGTATTAAAAATTATGTTATTCTGCTTTCACATGAAAGTACATGGTAGATGATACCCGGTTTTTCTGCATATACCAGTCTGTGTGGATATAATTACTAGAGGCAGTGATCTGTGAGTTTTTGTTTGTTTGTTTGTTTGTTTTAAGTTATTTTGGAATGCAATCTGATTTAAGAAATTATAGGATATTATATGGATTACTGTCATGAAAGTTCATGGTTGATTTTGTTTAGCGGCAAATCAACCACTATTGATTATTTAATGCCGAAATCTAAATGATTTAAACATAATTATATGGCTTCAACTAAATATATTTTATGCCTTCAACTTCAGATAAAATGTATCGCTAGTCAGGTATTGTCGGTCATTTTTTTATGTGAAAATCTATCGCTGGTATTTTTACTATTAAAAATCTATTTTTATACTTTTATAGTTTTTTCGTTTGTGGTGGGGGTCACTATTTGCCCATAACTGGGACCCTAGAAGGTGCTACCACCCTGGGAACAACAACAATCAAGAGGTAGTTCCACGCTCCTCAAAACCTCTTCCAATCAGAAGCATTGCTGCCGGATGTAATTTATCGTTATACCCATGACTTTTTAAAATGGTTATGATGAATGAGGTGTGTGATATGAATGAAAGAGGAGAGGGTTGAAAGTGAAGATTATGAAGATAACGTGGATCTTTTTTTAAATATTCGTAGAGATAGATGCCTTTCATAATCTTATGACTTGCAAGCAATTGCTATTGAAACCTCGTCTGTTTCACCTATTTTGTGTTGGGTTTTTAGTAGATTACTAGTATTTTTCATAAATACATAACGAATAGATAAAAGGAAAGGTAGATTCACAGATCCGGATAAAAGAAATCTGTTAAATATATTAACAGATATATCTATTTTAAAAATACATTACATAAAAAAAACATATAACATACATAAAAATTATGTTTTTAACACACACACACACGCAATACACACACACACACAAACACACCTATATATATATATATATATATATAGCAATAATACAATATGGTAATCCATATGGATAATGCCAAAGAGGATGTTATCCAGAGAGCTCAATCAAACAACAGAGCAAATATTAATTAATTAAAATAAAAAACAGACAAACTTGAGGTTCCATGTCTATAATTTATTTCCCCAGAAAATGTATTTTCTAGGAAATAAATCATAATCATGGAACCTTAAGGTTGTTATTTAATTATATATATATATATATATATATATATATATATATATATATATAAAAATATATTTATTTTATGGTATATATATTTATTTTTGGATATATATAGATATATATATATATATATATATATATATATATATGTTTTCATATGTTTTTCTTATAAGTATATTATCCTTTTATTATTAGTATTATGTGATTATGATAACATGATGCTGATAATCCTCTATTTAGAGCTTTATTTGACACATTGTTGTAACACCTTTTTTAAATGTAACTTTCCTATCGCTCTGACATGCTTATATTCATCGAAATAAATTTATTACTGACGATGGATCTTTAAGGTTTTTTCTAATATATATATATATATATATATATATATATATATATATATATATATATATATATCTATATATATATATATATGCTTTCTATCTCTGATACCGATCGCTTTCTATAATATATAAAAAAAAATTATACATATATATATTTATTTATATTTATATGCACACACTTTTACATATATATATATATATATATATATATATATATATATATATATATGTAAAGAAATATGGTTTAGGGATATACTATATTTATGTGTAAAAATGATCCATATCAGGGATAGAGCGTATGTAAATGTAAAACAAGCAACGACAGTTTGCTTCATGCTTAAACGCAATTTTAGAGCTATGTGTTTTGTGTTTTGGCCTGTTTATTTATATATGCTGGGCAATGGTGCATTATGGGTAGCATGATCTATTGCTATTGTATCATCCTAATGGCTATTGGGAAATCGATAATGGTTATGTTTCAAATTATTCTCAATGCTATTGAGTGGGAATAATTGTGGATCTAGATGCGGTTATTTTTCGCTGTCTTTATAGTGTTATTAAGTTTTTATTCGTTGCTTCTTATTTATTACTCCTTATTGATTACTTGATTATGTGTTGTTGATTATTCTTGTTGTATTTATCTGTGTTTAGGTGTCCATTCATAATTTTTAATGTGTTGATTATTTGCTTTATTTATTTATTTATTCAGATTTTTTCTTTATTTTTTATTTATATATATTTTTTGGTGGTAGGTTATCTTATTTTTTTAGTTTCAGGTATGACGTTGTCTAAAATATGTTGCATTATCTGCGTTGTATATAGTGTATAGCTTTGCATTTATCATAGTGTTATTTTACAGGGTATTTTTTTTTAGTTTTCAACTTTTAAGTAATGTAGTAAAAAATTGTTTTCGTGCCTGCATTTTGAGATAAATTTATAAACTTGAGATAAGTTAATAAACAAATTAAGTAAATAATAAACAAATTATGAATCCACCCATAAGTACAAGTAAATGGAATAATAATAATCAACAGTAAATAATTAAGTAATCAATATTAAATAACGTGTAATAAATGACCAATACTATAAATTAGGAGTAAACCAGTGGAAAAACACAAAAGCAACTATAGACTGGATCTGCTACCTAAAAACAAACAATTTCGAATTTATACAACTAAATATAAAATATTTCTACTCTTTTATAAACGAACTCATGCTAGGTAAGGCCATGTTCTTAGCTTAAGAACTAATACTGACAAACACAAACGAAAATCCCGAAAATCACTATTATTTGACAACGAAGACGCGTTGATAAAGAAAGAAGGAACCTTTGACATTACAATGGGAAGCTTTGATGGTTCAGAGTCTGTGAGCTTATAGATATACTTTTACTACATTAACTAAGTAAAAAATCAATAAAAAGGATATGGACCACTACAGAGACGAAGGTAGAGTTTGGTAATAACAACAGACAGTACTCGACTGTAACAGAAGTTGAAGCTTGATTAGAAAAGTCTGCTGGACAAATTGGTGGGTGGTTTTTATATAACACCCTGGGAGATTCTACCCTGCTACCTAGGCTAGTCTATTCTGTAGGTTCTGATTGGCTGATGATTCCAGTGTGGATATTGTGCTCAATAAATATCCGGCATACTATGACTTATTTAAGAGAGGGCCATGTATTGAGTTACAACCCTGTTTATTTTTGTCAGCCAACTGAACGCTAGTTGGAAACCTACTTGCGAAGGTGAGTCTCACACTCTTGATTGTTCAGTCTCATAATCCTAAGAAACTATAACAGAGAAAAAAACAAAACCGGAAAAATAATCATAATTTTTTTTCAAAATTCGACATAGGCATAAAATTCGACATAGGCATAAAAACGAACCTAAAATATATAGATTTCCTAAATGTCACGCTTAGCCTAAGGAAAAGTTCGTATCAACCATATAGAAAACAACGACAAACCTGTTTACATATACATCTTCCAACCACCCACTGACAATAATCAAATTTTCTGCATATACATATCTTTATATATATATATATATATATATATATATATATATATATATATAAAGAACAGTAAAGATATAAATCCGGTGTTCTTATAGATATTTTTATTTTTACAAAATAGTGCTCAATGTAAATTTACAGAGCATTAATATTATAAAATAATTGATTTAAAATATGTTTTTCGCTACACAGTTCCAACCATGTTTCAAAATAGAAGCTAAAACCCCGAATTTAATTTTGCAATTAAATTTTTCGCATTAGAAGATTTCATCTTCATGGAATTTTTGCTTTTAATTTAATTGCAAAATTAAATTCGGTGGTTTTTAGCTTCTATTTTTGAAACATGGTTGTAACTGTCTAGCGAAAAAAAACATATTTTAAATCAATTATTTTTATTATATATATATATATATATATATATATATCTGCAGAAGTAAGAGATCTTATAGTTATACATTCGGTAAGTAAGATAATCAATAAAAATGACATAGGTCTCTACAGGGACAAAGGTTTCATAATCCTAAGAAACTAAACAGACAAAAAACAAACAAAACTAGAAAAATAAACATAGTTTTTTCAAAATTCGACATAAGCATAAAAACAAAACTAAACCGCAGGTTATCTGACAATTATTTCCATGAAATCATCTTCAGTGAAGCCAAAAAAGATTATGAAATAGCCCTAAAAGATAATGGATTTTGGGTAAAAATTGATTAACTGACACAACACAAAAATGCTGACAGGAAAAAAAAAATAGCGCATGGTTTAATAGACTGTACAACAAAACCGTAGAATGAATCGAAAGATAAACATTGCTTAAACTCATACATAAACACTCCCTCCATCTATCACTATTCACCTGATATTCAATAGAAACACTGTAGAAATCAGCTACAGTTGCACCGAGAATATGACACTATCACGTGTGAAACAAAAGAAAAGTAAAGGGAACGAGAAAGTCAAATAAGCTTTATTGTAAACAAAAAATGGTTTATTATAATTTTAGTGGTTATCGTCAGCAAAATAACATGTAGGCTTACTGGCAAGTAGTTAAAAATACTTCAACAATAACTTCAGTCGGAAATTTCTGAGTTTTTGTGGTATAATTTACATGTAAGGTCTGCAAATGGTAGAAACGGACTTCTTGGAAGCATATTTCTGCAAAAACTGACTAGGTGAGCCAACTCGCTTAATTTTGGCGCCAACCAACGAATACGAATATCGGGATTTGTAAGGTCATTTGACCACATGAAATAACCCAAAACTCAGAGAAGTTTTATTCATAAAAAATAGATTCGCTTAACACCTTCCCTCATAAAAAATAGATTCGCTTAACACCTCCCCTCATAAAAAAATAGATTCGCTTAACACCTTCCCTCATAAAAAAATAGATTCGCTTAACACCTTCCCTCATAAAAAAATAGATTCGCTTAACATCTTCCCTCATAAAAAATAGATTCGCTTAACACCTTCCCTCATAAAAAAAAGATAGATTCAACACCTTCCCTCATAAAAAATAGATTTAAACAACACCTTCCCTCATAAAAAAATAGATTCGCTTAACATCTTCCCTCATAAAAAAAATAGATTTGTAACACCTTCCCTCATAAAAAAATAGATTCGCTTAACACCTTCCCTCATAAAAAAATAGATTCGCTTAACACCTTCCCTCATAAAAAAATAGATTCGCTTAACACCTTCCCTCATAAAAAATAGATTCGCTTAACATCTTCCCTCATAAAAAAATAGATTTGCTTAACACCTTCCCTCATAAAAAAATAGATTCGCTTAACACCTTCCCTCATAAAAAAATAGATTCGCTTAACACCTTCTCTCATAAAAAAGTTTAACATGAACATTGACAAATTTTCAAATCATTTCACAGAATAAAATATGACATTTTGAACAATTTTAAAGAATAAAATATGATATTTAATCTAAAATTTCTCTGGTGTTGAAATTTATTAGCATCAAGAAGGTATAGACAAATTTAAATTGTAGAAAGTGCATCAGCTATAACTTTTCCTTTAATGTGATTAATAAGGAAATTATATTCTTGAAGAAGACTCCACCTTGTTAGTCTATGATTTTTGTTCGCCATCTTAAAAAAAAAAAGTCGTGATCAGTGTGTACAAGAATTGGATGAAAAATAAGACTTTTGAACTCACTAACCAAAGCAAAAAATTATTTTCTTTTACTGAGAGATATTTGTTTTAATTTTTTATCTAAATTACGTATCAATTCATTATTTTGTAAACTTGATGACATTCAAAATAATTTATGATATTAGCTAAGATCGAGATGGTTTTCTTTTACTTTTTATGTGCCGTGTCCGTTCAGGACGTAGGTGGTCATGGCTCTCCACTACCCCCCCCTATCACTTGTAGCTCTCAATAAGTTTTGTGCCTCTGCCAACATCCTCAGACCACGTTCTGTCATCCACTTGCTTAAGCCCTCCAGGTATGCCATGCGTTGCTTTCTCTTGTCTCTTATCCTCTCTATTCGACCTGTGAGTATCAGATTCTCCAGGCCCCCCTTTCTCATTACGTATCCCAGAAATTTCATCTGCCTCTTCCTTAAGCATAAGCTTCCTCCTTGTTTACATCCTCTCCAAGACCTCATCGTTGCTCACACGCTCGGTCGATGATATCCGTAGCATCCTTCTGTAGAACCACATCTCTACTGTCTCGAGTCTCTTCTTCATCTTTGAGGCAACCGTCCAACATTTGCTGCTGTGTAGAAGGACAGATGTCATGTAGCAGCTCAGTACTCTCTTCTTTGTTACCAAAGAAATCCTCCTGTCTTGTAATAGTCTACCCAGCTTTTGGAATGCATCCTTGGCCATCCCAATCCGTTTTCCGATCTCAGCCACGCACCATTGGTTTAATATTTAGGCAATTATTTCTTTTAATGTAATTTTTTATCAGGTTAATATTGCATATTCTTTTATTTTTACGCTGCTCTGGGGTGAGAACAACATAATTCAAACCATTAATTTTTACTTGTATTAAATAACAACTGAAAATATTTTGCTTGTAGAGGATTGCTTGGCGGGGATAAAAAGACTAAAACATGTTACCTGGTTTAAAATTTCTCCTTTCTGTATTTTATATCTTTCTTAATTTTTATTTTGTTTTAGAAATGTTTTAAATTTTCCTGGGCGATTTTGAATACACCATTTTCATAAACTTTGGTACGTAATCTAACAAATTAATATCAGTGTTTTCAGAAAACCATTTTTCTTTTCTAGACTTTTGAAAGGGAAGAGTATTTTTATTTTGGTCAACGGCATCGACTTCGTCGGCTAAACTGTGACGGCAGTCGGAAGAGTTTACGAAGGATAAACATTCGTTAAACTGAAGTTTATATTTTTAATTCCCAACTCGTTTTCGGCCTGATGAAACATAAGTGTCTCATTCAGTTTAATAAATTCATCCGAAGATGAGATTTTCTGTATCATCTTCAGTTTGTTTTTTAGATTTTGCTCTCGTAACAGCGCAAGCAGGATATATGTTTTGATTTTTTTTAATCACAATCATTATCAAAATGCAATATGTCTGAGGCATTAGGCTCCGTTACGACTTACCTACCAACCAAATCATTGCCAAGTAATACAGAAACCCCTTTGATAGATAAAGTATTGCGAACACCTATAATAAACTGGACCAGTAAGTAAATTCGATGAACGGGAACATTAATCACATCTAGCTCAACACCTGCAATAATAGTTATCTCCTGTTAATTCTCCTCTCCAAGTTCTCCACCGCCTTAACCAGGTTTTGAACTCACACTCTTTCATGACACAATGGATAAAGGCGTTAGTTAGATCCAGTGACAGGACCCAAAGAGTGTGAGTTCAATACCCGGTTAAGGCAGTGGAGAACTCTCAGAGGGGTATTAACAGGAGATAACTGACATCCATTAGACATGGCACGTGGAACTAGAACAGTCTACCCCAGTGAGCAAAATAAAGGGTTCAGCTCGACATTCCAACAACCTCAAGAAGGCCGGAGCGTACAACGGCCGAAACATTGGGATAAACATGGCGACAAAGATGAGGACACTAGTCCGAATAATGTAAATAGTGTACATAACCGTATTCCTTCAATTGCATCTAGAATAATTTAAAAAAACAACCGTTACCACGTAACCATGTTGATGACAAATAAATAGTCGAGCCAAAACACAACACACATAGCCTAAATATTGCGATCAAGTATGAAGCAAACTGTCTCTCCTTGTCGACCTCAGTGTCTACTTTCACACACACGGGCGCGCGCACACACACTCACATAATATATATATATATATATATATATATATATATATATATATATATATATATATATTCATTTATTCAGTCACAGAATTTTGCGCCTCTGTGGCCATCACTTCTCCGCTATTTCTGTTTTTTTGGGGTTCATGGTGACATTCAAGACAAAATAGTGCAATGGCTTTGCCATTTCCTTTTGCACCGGGGATGTTGAGATTAGCCGGTCTATCCTCCTATCAGAAGCTGGCTCCACCAACTTGTAAAACCGTTGACCTCTGAGGTCCAGCTCCTACGCCCAGTCTGGCGACTGTCCGTTAGCCGCTTGACAAAGGTAGGTTCCCCTTTACCGGTCTGGTCAGAAAACTCTTCCGACTGCCGTCACACAGTCGATGCTGTTGACCAGTGTCTAGCCGTTGCTAGGTCCATGTAACTGCTTGGAGCCATATGTGAGAGTTGTATGTAGGAATTAGACCAATATAATCTTGCATCCCAATTCACCCGAGTAAAACAGGGTTAATGCATATGCAAAAGCGCTAGCAGTGATGATACACCCATATATACACCCTCCACACATACATACATACATATATATATATATATATATATATATATATATATATATATATTATATATAAAAAACACACACACACACACACACATATATATATATATATATATATATATATATATATATATATATATATATAGTGAACATTGAAATCAACACTCAGAGGCGACAGATTGTTTCATGCTAGACGCAATCATCAGGCCACATGTTGCTTCTGAATGTTGACTTCAATGTTCCCTTTTATGTATACATACGCTTTATCTCTGATATTGAGCACTTTATCCCATAAATATACCACACCTTAAAGCTATATTTCTTCATATATATATATATATATATATATGTAAATAAAAAGAAAGAACAGTAAGATATATAATCCGGTGTTCTCATAGATATTTTTATTTTTACAAAATAGTGCTCAATGTAAATTTACAGAGCACTAATATTATAAATTAATTGATTTAAAATATGTTTTTTTCGCTACACAGTTCTAACCATGTTTCAAAAATGGAAGCTAAAAGCTCCGAATTTAATTTTGTAATTAGATTAAAGACATTAGTTCCATTTCATCCTCAAGCGAATTTTGGAGTCTAAAATTCGCTTATAATTCGCTGGTAAATCCAGGGTTTTTCGTGGCCTCTCGTTTAAGTCGTGACATGAGACGACGTGAAATAACCCTCGGCTTGCCTGTATCTACCCTATTGCGTACTTGTGTACGGACGGCGGTGAACTTTTTCACTGTTTGATGACACCTGCCTATCATTTTAGAAATTTCTAGGGTAGATTTACCTTTTGAGAGTTCTGAGGTGATAGTTTTCTTTTTAGCATCACTTAAACTGCTTTTACGGCCCATCTTTTCACTAAATTCTTACACTTTTCTAATAATTTGGCACGCTCAATCACCGTGATGATGACAAATATGGCGCCAGTTTGTTTACATTGCGCAGTATCAGTACAAAAATTTCAGTGATTGCGCAGATCAGTGTTGCCAACATTGGGTGAAAATTTTGTGTGAATTGATTGGACGGTTTTTGAAATATTAGAAAAAAAAGTTATCTCGATAATAATTTGGCACGCAGTGTATATTGATCCCTACATGACAGAGTTACTAGAGAGCATTTTGCTACTTATCAACTTTCTATTATGTCAAACATCGTGGCATAACACTAACAAAACATTTTTGATAACAGGATAGTTTGGATTTAGATTCAGCTGGGTTATTTTACCGACACAAGGGTCATTTCACGACGAATCAGATAGTTTGTCGCCATATTTATCACAACGTTTCGGCCGTTGTACGCTCCGGCCTTCTTCAGGTGGTTGGAATGTCGAACGGAAAATTGATAACTGATAACTGACATCCATTAAAAATATGGCACGTGGAACTAGAACAGTCTACTCCAGTGAGCGAAATAAAGGGTTCAGTTCGACATTCCAACCACCTGAAGAAGGCCGAAGCGTACAACGGCCGAAACGTTGTGATAAATATGGCAAAAAAAGATGAGGACAATAGTCCGAATAATGTAAATAATGTATATAGTCCCTCATCTCAGAAATACAGAGAGATTCTTTTTTTCTTTTTTGTATTTATTTTACAGATATATTCTTTTATAAGGCGTTATTTTATAAGGTTGTATATGTAATTTAGCTTTTGTTGCTTCTTGTAGCAGTGGTTCCACAGTGCTCAAAACCTCTAATCTCCCGATCAGAGGCCTTGCTGCCTGATATAGTTTATCGTCATACCCAGGACCGGGGATAACTAACAGGTTAGAACTTCGTAGATGCATTTCCTAAAGATATTAATATAATGAACGTAAGATGTTTCAGCTGAAATTCGAACCATATATAGATGAAAAGAGAGGAGGAGGAGGAGGAGGAGGAGGAGGAGGAGGAGGAGGTAGAGAACTAATAAGGATTGAGAATGGGATTTTAAAAGTGTCGGAAATTAATATACAGATAAAATGAGTAAATGAAATTTCGAAAGAAAGAAAGAAAGAAAGAAAGAAAGAAAGAAAGAGAGAAAGAAAGAAGAAAGGGCAAAAAGAAGTAAAGAGCGAATACGGTTGAAAGAAAGAATGAAAGAGAAAGAAAGAGAAAGATGAGAAAGAATTAAGGAAGAAAATGAGGCAGGAAAAAGAAAGAACGTTGCAAGAAAAAAAAGGAAGAGAAAGAAACAATTGTAAATAAGAAAGAAAGAAAGAAAGAAAGAAAGAAAGAAAGAAAGAAAGAGAAGGAAAGGGCGAAGACAAAGGAAAGGGGCGAATAAGATTGAAGTATAGAAAGAAGAGAACAGAAAGACGCGAGAAGGAAATAGGGAGAAGTTCTGCGGTCTTTTGAAGAAAAAAGAAAAAGAAAGAAAATTTTTTTGAAGATCTAAATAAATAACAACTTTAACGAACAGAAGAAAGGAGAATAAGATGGGGAAAAAAAAAACGAAAACAAAAAAAAAAAAAAAAAAAAATGGGAAGAACTCCTTACAAACCGGAAGAATGAGTGGGTGTTGTCAAAAAATATAAAAACAAAGCAAAAACGAGAATGGTGTCGGAATAAATAAAGAGCAGCAGTGAAAAAAGGCGAAATTTAATATGGCGTCATAAACGGCGGGAAACAACAAGGAGGCGCTTTAGCAAGGAAAGCCAAAGAAGTCAATCATTTAGGGATAGGGAGACGGCAATGGCGGCTACTCCAGACTCAACCCTTTGACAAGGAAGGGAAGGGACTCTGATTTATCGGCTTCGTCGTGGCCGGAATGCGACTTTTATTGTTAGTCTTCGATGCTTTTCGCCTATCAGGTTCTGCTTAAACACACGCTAACGTCGGCAAGAACAAACCTCTGCAAATTGGCGACTGGATTTATCAGGGCTATCAGATTGCGAATCATTGCCACTAGAGCACAGACCACCCCGTTTGGGTGACATTTGGTCAGTGGGGCCCCTCCCATCCCATAGACTCACACAGCAAACACAAATTATTTTTTTCCTTTTTTTTTTTTTTTTTTTGCTCTTTTGATTTTACTCCGCCAGACCACTCGATTTGAGTTGATCTCGTCATGACTGCTTGATGGTTCAGATACTTGCGTATTTTCTCCCAACCTGTGTTCCACCACCGAAGTGAAAGCTGAACTCTTCAATGCTGGTTTTCAAATCAGAATTCTCCAGTTGCAAAAAAATAAAAAAGAAACAATCTTCAAAAAACCCCACTTTATTTTGCTAAAATAAAATATGCAAAGACACTGGGTATTGTCATCACAGACATACGAGCCTTTTTACTAATTGTTCGTCCACGACCCGAGAGCCACGCAAAGTAGAGTGTTACTGAATGACGTTGTTTATGAGGGTAAGACGAGAAGGTGTTATGGGACCTTACCCATAATAATATAATGGACTATTCCATACGTAATAAATACTGCGCCTCGATAGGAAGCAGGGAGTGAAGTTCAGTCTGAAATCTGGAGTGAGGTCCGTCAGGAGTCTGTCAGTCAGTCAGAGCGAGTCAGTCAGTCGAGTCAGAGGCAGACCGAAACAGAGTCGCGTTCAGACAATTACTACTAAACTTGATTGTTCGTACTAACACTTTCTACTTCTCTGTATATATTCCTGTTTGTAATATATCTGTGTTATTCCATATCCGTGTTCGAGTTCTTCTTTATTTGTTCTACCTTGGACCATCACCTTGGTACAAGAAACCAGACTATAACAGAAGGCGAGAAGTGCAAATTTTAAGTAGGATAGATAACGCTTCACCCTGGATCTTAAGATTGTAAGGATCGGGGAAGCATACTCTCAGGAGTCTGCTGCTCAAAGTAACGGTTCTTGGAAAGAAAGTGTCCGAATAGAACGTCCTCCTTATCAGTGGGATACAAAAGGACATGGGGATGGTTTGTCACAATGTAGGTGGAATGGCCTGTCTTAGACTGTGGAGCTCTAACCTACTGGAAGTAACGAATGTGAACCAAGAATGAGAAAAGTCTATCCCCGTAGATTAAATAAAATATTCAGTTCGGAATTCCTTGTAGTGTATCCGTTTCGAAATACATGATGAAGGTCGATAGTTCGAATGTAAATAATGTAAATGATTCAAATAATCACTTGATAATAAAAGAGAGGTGGTGGTGTAATGCATAGCGGCTCGGATTGAGGAGAGCAGAGTTCGAATTCCAGCCGAATCCATTACATTCACTTACGTGCTAATGCCCTTGAGAACGGTATGAATCCTCTTCTTTTCCCATCAGCTATGGGTAAATAGCAAGACAGACCGGGTTCTGTAGCCTTGGATGGCAACTGGTTTACCGCAGAAAGAAATGGCAACCTACTGTGGGGAAAATCTGCCTCGTCAGTCATGTATGGAAAGATACATGATCGCCTAAGCGTATATCACCCATGGCAAATAACTGACTGACTGAATAAAAGTGAAAATATTAACGTAAAGTGTAAGGCAGTAGATAACACTAAACGGCAAAAGAGTGGTCAACATGTATCAGAGAAATAAGAGAGGAAATACCGAGTCGATTAGTTCTTTCAGGACTTTTAATAGCGTTAACTTTTGCTCTAACTTGTTCTGATTATCATTTCTTTTCAGGTAAAAGGATGACACGAATCAACCTAACTCAGTAAATGAAAAGTCATATTGTAATAATTGGTTTAAAAGCAGAGCATAGTGATTTAGATATTGTTCACTGCCTGAAAGTTGCATGGTTGTTTGTTGTCATATTTCTCAAAGAGCTGGAACAGATTCTACAGCAGTAGCCAAATGTAAAACACCTGCTAAGGGTCCTAATACAATCAGAATACCGAAATCTGTATGAAAGGCACAGAAAGTTATTGATAAGAACCCCATTGCAAAGGATCTCAAGTTTTCAATGTACTCTATTGGATGAATTGTGTATCAAGACAAGTCATAAACACAGAGGCCAATTCTTAACAGCAAAGATAAATATTGTTTCCACACAAAGCATTTGAGCATGTTGAAACATCAGTAGTCTGGAATGCTTTGGCTTTTCTTTGATGAGAAAAACTTTGATCAGCAGCAAAAGATAAACCAAAAAAAATGTCAGATGTTTATGCAGAGATCCTAAAGATGTTCCAAAGGTCAAGCACAATTTTATGGCAAATGTGGTTGTTCCGGGAGTTGTGAGCAATGGGGAACATGTCACACCTCCCCACTTTTTTCTTCAGGACTTAAGGGTCAATTCTGCTGGTTATAAGGAGGTGTTGAAGAGGGTTATGAGGCCTTGGATATAAAGTGTGAACAAAGGACTACCATACACTGAGCAACAAGACTATGAGCCATCTCATATTGGATAATCATTTGAGATTTGAAACTGCCAATCACTATGTTACATTGATTTCTTTGTCCACACTATACAGGGTTGCTCAGTTCTTTGAGGACACATCTTTTAATAGTTCTAACTAGTTCTGAGTATCATTTCTTTTCAGATAAATGATGACAAGCTAACTCAGCAAATAAAAAAGGCACGCTGGAATTGTGGCCTTGAAGGGAGAGCATAGTGATTAAAAAACCGCTGGCTTCCTGAAAGTTGCACATCAGTAGCCAAATGTAAAAACCCAGCTAATGGTTCTAATACCATCAAAACACGAATTTGTACGAGAAACGTAAAAAGATTATCGATAAGAACCCTAGAAAGTCAATTACCACCATTGTTAATTTTGTGATGTCAACGAATACTCGTTGTCACTTTCGTAATGCTCATTGTAGTAGAGACTTTGTAATCGCAGATACAACTATAGTAACGCCGTTGAACAATACTGGTGTCAGACATCTTCGAATAACACTCGCACTTATAGTACTTGCTCGATAATTCTCGCTCGGAAGGTAACCACCGAATAGCGTAGTATAGTGAACACTATAGAGAATAGACTAGAAATGGTGATCTGTATAGTAACAAAGGATAGTGTAAAAATGGTGATCAATTAAATGCCAAGCTACTATCTACTTATACATTCTCCTAAGGTCACTTGATTCAATAATGGGTTCGCCTGTGTTTGCTCACTGGCAATCTATGTTCAAACTCAGCGACACTTTATTCCTATATAAAAGTTAAGATGCTCAGAGATTCAAAGCACTGAATTGTGCATGAGGACCTTCGATACAAGTCATATATGATGCGTAGAGACCAAATAATAATTAAAGAATCAACTCCGAAGAAGAAAACAAATCCTCAAAAATTGTCTGCTCTTAAAAACTTGAATAAAAATAACAGAATTATAAGACAGGACAGATAAGGTTTTTAAAAAAAGAATACTAAAAACTAAAAGTTTCTGGAAAGTGAAATCTAAGTAGAATTGAACCCCGTTTCAAAGACTTTAAAAAACATGCATAGTGTAGTTTCAATCATTATTAATTAAAAAAAAAACAACTTTAAATAAAATAAAAAAAGTGTCTGAATGATGGGAGATTGGAACTGGCTAGGATCGAACCCACCCAAGTGTAATAGTTGTTACTAAGACGAGTTCTTACCTCAGTTGGTCGGACAGTAGCCTGGTCACTATCGGAATTGACCAATACACCCCTGGGTCAAAAACAAGCTCCATCAGGTAACTCTTCAGGTCGGAACTCATCATCTTCGTTGCCTTCAGAATCAGCCGTATCACTATTTGGCAATCGTTAAAACTTCGGCTGGAGTAAGTACCGCCGAAGAAGGAGCAGAATTGCCTCTAGCTCCAGATCTCATCATGTCCATGCAGACTACACCATTGCTTGAGCCATTGAAACAACAAGAATCTGTAATGCTTCGGTCTTTCTCTCAATCTTTGACCAGGATCAAACGCTCAACCGAAGGAATGACAAATGGTTGTACAGAGACTCTGAAGACGTTTCAAAAGTGGACATAAAGTTTCCGACAGAGTCATGAGCAACGAGGGAGATGTTATGGTTCCTTACTTCTTAACTTAGGGTTTAAGGGTCAATCCTGCTGG
>CAHIKZ030002280.1:2980000-3017500 GCA_903632075.3 Acanthosepion pharaonis | reverse complement strand
TTACGGATTAGAAAAAGAAGCTATTATTTAGTTTGATTGAGAAGACTATTTTCCTTGAAAAATTCGTTTAATTAAAACCTTTATGAATTTCAACCGACTGTGGCACCAACTTTTCAGTTAACCGAATATTTCATGCATGAAAACGGTTAAGTTTTACTATTACCATTAAGCTAACCATTTCTGTTACCATTGAACAATATTCACATTAATTGTTTCTTTTCATCCCCATTACTGATAATCAGGGACCGTAGAAAATTATTACGAGACTTTTCCTAGACTGGTCGCCAACTACGGCGGGAAAACCCAGTTTGTTCTGCCATTTAACCAATATCTGGGCGGAAAGAAGAGATGGATTCGTCTGAAAGTTAATGCAACGAACGCAACAGGAATTGAAACTCGACTTTCTCAATTTTATTCCACAAATTAAGGAAATCAAAAATAACAACAATCTTCTGAGCGATTTAGACATTAGCACTTAACAAATATAAAACCTGGGAAAAATTCGTGAACTGTCCCTTTGGGATGTTAAGTATAAGTCTTCTAGTTGTTTATAATTTACACAGGTACACAAAGATAGAAATAGATGAAAAGTAAAGATATGTCTTCTCACCAGGTTTATTTATCCTTTAAATCAAGGCAATCCTAAGAGAACAAGAACTCTAACCAGGATTTATTATTCCCATGGTAATCTTAATATAAGCTGTTCCCTTATAAGGAAACATTCGACATTCATTGACTGAGTAGCCAGTGCTATTTTCCACGTCTCTATCCATCGGGACATCCACTACTAACTACTACATTTTTAACTCAACAAATAGTTCATTAAAATTATGAAAAAATATTGCATTAATGTAGACGGTTTCTGATATCGAAAAGCCCGGGAGGACGTCCTGGATATGCCAATAAACTCCATCTGCGTCCTGGGTAAGACGATAAACTACATCCGAGAGCAAGGCCTGTGATCAGAAGGTTTTTGAGGAGCGTGGAGCTCTTAAATTGCTGGTGTTATTTTAGGCCTCTTCATTCTCTTGTCAAAGGATGTCATCTTCAGAGCCATCCATAGCTGTCGTGAGACAACACTTGTTGAAACCTCTCTTTATAACGTTCTCATTGACATTTATTGGGAAAACCGCATGGTAATTTTAAATATTATTTTACCCGCTTACTTTTGATTTTATTCCCTGACCCCAGATGGTAACATCTGTCAGGGTCCCAGCTATGGACAAATAGTTACCCCACCCCCTCAAAAGGCGCCAAAACACTATGAAAGTATAAAAATAGGTTTTAATAACAGCAATACTTATTTTTGAAAAAAAAATTCACCAGTAATATATTTTTGAAAGAAAAAAAAATAACCAGTAATAAAAATCTTGTCGGCATTAAATAACCTATTGTAGTTGATATGTCGTAAAACAAACCAAACCAAGCAAGGGAGAGAATGAAAAACTATATAGACTACCTAACCAGACGATTTAGAAATAAAATGCCATATTCTAAAACAGGTCTGCACAATTTTAAAAAAAGTGAGGGGTCAAACTGCTCGCAGAAAATTATCCGCGAGCCAGAACAGTAGATTTTTAGAAAGTTTTTTTGTAATTCAGTCAGTCTGTTATATGCCATACGTGACACACGCTTAGGCAATCATGTCTCTTTGGATACATGACTGAAGAGGTAGATTTTTCCTGTAGTAGGTTGCCATTTCTTTCTGCGGTAGACCGGTTGCCATCCAAGGCTATAGAACCCGATCTCTCCTGCTATTTACCCATAGCCGGGGAGGAGGGAGAAGATGAGGATTCATACTTTCCCCCAAGGTTATAAGCACGTAAGTGAATGTAATGGATTTGACTTGAATTCGAACTCGGCTCTCCGAGCCACTATTCATTACTCTACTATGGCATAAATGTAACACAAAAGAGGCGCGTCTTAACCAAAAACGAAGATTGGACATAGTTTCTTTTTATATTTTTCAGCAATAGTCAAACGGCCGCTGTCTATTTTTTTTTTTTTAATTTTTTTGTAAGACATTTTTCAGTCTTTTTTTTTTTTGCGAGCTTCCTTAGTTTTTTGGCCAATGGTTCTGTGATATTCAAGATATGCGTTGGAAAATATAACTGCTTTCTCACTCTTCTGGTAGACAGCTAACATCGAAATATAAAGTCAGATTGTCTCAACCTTCCACCCTCCCCTACACACACACACACACACACACACACACACACACACACACACACACACACTTTCTTCAAACAGAGAACAAGGAGATGAATGGTTCTTTGCATACCCCATCCAACCATTTTCACTAGTTACGCAAGAGTTTCAAAACGGTTTCATCACATCACTACAGTGTTGTCAGCTTGAATTTGATTCGATTCTAGTCTAGATTAATCGACTGGATAGGATTTTCAGTATAAGTAAAATCGATATAGAGAGAGCAGACGAGAAATTTCTTTTCTTTTTCTCCGGAATGTGAAAGTGATTAATTAATTCGATACAAAGATACCGTCATTTCTCGAAAATATGACGCATTTTTTTTACGTTAAATTGCAGGTGATAGTAGTGATGCGTATTATAAATAGGTTTAAACAAAAATAGTTTTTTGTTATTGATTTATGATAAAAAATAAAGACTTGTTGTTCTAAAATAAGAAAGATATTATCCCAATTTTCATTTTAAATCCAACAATAAGAATTGTAACAGTTTTTTTTGTCAATAAATTTATGTTTATCACTAACCTCATTTTTTATTTGGCGAAAAAATAAAAAAAATCTATAAAAAAAAGGCCAATTTCGAAGTAAAAAGGATATCAAGTTATCAATTTATTGAAATTTTAATTTTCAGCATCATCACCACTTTCTATTATAGATTGAATATCTAAATTGTAATTAAACAAATTATTCACAATATTATCTTCTCGATGTCTAAAATTATCTTTGGCCTCTTCATTCTCTTTCCAAAGGATGTCATCTTCAGAACCATCCATGGCTGTCATGAGACAATACTTCTTGAAACCTCTCTTTATAACATCCTTACTGACATTTATTGGGAAAACCGTATGGTAATTTTCAACATTATTTTAGCCGCGTAGTTTTGACTAGCAGCATGGCCCGGCGTTGCCCGTGCTTGATTCAAAAATCGTACGACTCATACAGCAATCGCTATCACTTGACTTAAAATATTTTTGCCCTTCCTTGCCTTTAAAGGAGTGCCCTTTGCCGTGCTGATGTTGCTATATGCCTTACTTCTTGCCTATCTCACACTGCGAATTTTTTCGAAGCTCTATACTAAACATTAAATCGGATACGAAAAAAGAACTAAACAAAATGAATACAAAACGATCAGTTTAAAAAAAAAAAGGACTCGTAACTGGAAAAACCGAATGAAAAAAGAATGTTAATAACAAATACATTTTCACATCCAACCCAGTTCTGCGGAATCAGAATCAACGTTGAGTTTAAGCAAGTGAATGAGCCAATTGGAGTAAAGTGCCATGCAGATTTAAATTTTTCCCACTTGTGACGAATGCAGCTATCGTTTTTTTTTTTTTTTTTGCATGCTAGCATGCTAGTTAACATTCATGTCAATCAGATGTTGGCTCTCACGCTGGCCAATAGAATCTTCCTGCCTATTCGTGGCAGCCAGCTATTGGCTCTCACTCTGGCAAGTAGAAAATGGCCGCAAACTACATGAAAAGTGCCATAGAAGCATGAAAAATCGATTATTTCCACTATCACTGAGATTTGGGAAATGCAAAGTCGGTCTAGGCCTTCCCGCTAACTTGGAGCATGTGCATGTAAATTTTTGGTGCAAATCCGTCGAAAATTGCGGCCGTGCATTCGTTACACACACACACACACACACATCCTGCGTTTTATAGATAGAGATTTTATCCTTAATGTCAAGGTCGACAAAATGTCTTCGTAATTATTATTTTTATTTTTTGACAAAATTTATAGATATGTATTATACATAGGGATAGATATATGTTGAAGCTTAAATAAGCATGGAATAATACAACACAAAATGTACGTTAACAAAATGTATTGAAACAAAGAATAGGTACACAATATTTACAGTTAGTTTGGTATATTCTTGGGAAGACTGTTCCTGCATAATGGGTTGACTAAATCGCAGTCGGGCAGAGTCTCTGGATTCAATTTCTTAATCTCTACTATCTTCCCCGTCTTCCGGTACCAACCCATATTTATATGGTCGGTAGTCCGCTTATGTAAATTAGGTGTATCATACACAACAATATATTTATTAATTTTTGGATCATTTGTTGGGGTGCGTATTATTTATGGATTTTCGAGAAATTACGGTAATTAAATACTGATTGAATAAAGTCATACCCCCCCCCACGCCAAAAAAAAAAAAAAAAAAAAAAAAAAACTGATCAACCACCGAATTTATTTTGATGAACACAAAAACTTGGTAGAGAATTGTTCTAAAACGTGACGACGGTTGGGCCGATCACTTCTTCGCCTTATGGAAACTAAGGTAAACATTACAGAAATTAAGGAAACCCAAAATAAAATTGCAAAAAGATAAACTCCAGAGTGACTTATACATAAGTAGTTTGTAACAAATATAAAACCTTAGAGTCAATGAGTTCCACGGTGCTGTGTCGTGACCTAGTCTTGTGTTTTTTTTTCAGACAATTTTACTAAACCCGAGGAGTTCATTATTTTCTCTCGAGGCTACAAGTAGAAGGTGGCGGTAGTCTCTTTTCCTCAAGACGGCTTCCGAGGTAGAATTGTTTTTGTATTTATCTCCTAGTTTCTGTCCAAAGAAGCAGGACCAACAAAGAAGCAGATAGCTTGAATTCAGAGGTGTCCTTCTCCTAGATCTGTTGCCGCCCAAGGTTATAGGACCCAGTCTGTCCTGTTATTTCACCCATAGCTGTCGGTAGAAGAGATTGATTCTTATCTTTCCCAAGAGTATTAGCACGTAAGAAGCCCGACTGGAATTCGAACTCAGCTTCTCTGATTCTTCAAACTCAGTCGCTATTCATTACTCCACCGTGCTTCCATACTATATGGCAGTGAATGGTAGGCAGTTTCCTCACAGTTGAAGAGAGTGAGGCAACAGAGATGATGATCTTAACACTAGAATGGCCAGCTCTTTTGACATCTTTATTTACATTATGCCGTGAAGCAGCCATCTCTAATATATTCAATATTCAAGTTAGGAATAACAAGTCTGAAAAGAAATTCACAAATATTAGTATACCTCATACTGAAAGAAAATGATTATATATATATATATGTATGTATGTATGTATGTATGTATGTATATATAAATTATGTGTGTGTGTATAGACAGATAGATAAATAGATAGATAGGGGACATAAACATAAGTATTATTGCTTGTGTGGAATTTTTCAATGCATTTACCCTATAAATAGCCTAGGTGTCAAAAACGACACCTCGGCCATTCAAGGTAAAACCTCAAATATCAGCTATTCCACTGAATATTTTTTAAAGAATTAAGTCTGTTAAGCATGTTTGCTAAAATTCAATAATTGTCCATAAGCCTCAGCATCGAACCAAAATTGTTATTCCATAGTAATTTGTTGAAAATTTGAAGGTGTCGAAAACGACACCTCGGCCATCTTAGTGTTAAAGATGGCTGTGGAGAATACTATGAGCGAGCATGTTTTAAGGAAAATGGAAACAAAAGGTGATACTTAGAATCAGGAATTGACTGTTGAAAGAATGTTGGAGTTACTAGTTACATACTACTGATGTTGCAAATTTACATTTTCATTCATGGATAAAGAGAAAATGAAAGACATTTTGACAACAGAGCTACCAACCGATAGACTCAAATATACACAAAATGTAGTTGTCTATTGCCTAATGAATTAAAGTATTGGTTCATGAATTTGGTGACATAGTAATTACGAGTTCAATCCCTGGGCCAGGCAGTGCTTACTTGGATTAAGTGGAAACAGGGTAAGCAATAACTGAGAAGTATTAAAAATAAGAACTAGACAATATACCTAGACATGGGTAGTGCAACAAGAACAATCGACTCCCATAGATTAAATAAAGTGTTGGAGAATGTAACTCACAACACAGATTTATGGTAAGAAGATGTTGTGGATTTCGGGATGAAATCCGGTACCAATAAATAACAAACGCCAAGAAGGTATATAGTAAAATAAATGTATTAAATGTAATAATACAAACTGGTAAAGCAGGTTAGTAGTTCCAGGAATACGGGTTAGTAGCAATATATATATATATATATATATATATATATATATATATATATATATATATATACAGTCTTTGGTATCGACGTATCACTGTATGACTTCTTACTGAGTCTACGTGCTTGCTCACTGTGAATCTTGCTCGTTCTTGGTTCTACTCGTTCTTCTCACTCTCGTACTTAGATCTCGTACGCTCTCTTTTCGGGCATTCACTAGCAGTATTATATGTATACCCTGGGTGAGTCCATTTGTGTCAAAAGGGGAGAACGACTCAACAGAAGGCCAGAAGGAAACCTTGAATAACCTACAGAACAGGGAATGGGTAAGATAGTAAACAGATGCACATTTCTAAGAGCTAAAACGGATAGGACGTTGTGGAGAGCCATGATTGCTCATGTCTTGTAAGGAGACGGCACATAAAAGAAGCAGAAGTATTTTAATTTTTACACGCTTTACCGGCTGGATTTCAAATTTAAAACTTTGTTCCTTCAATTACAACGCTTGAAATAATTTTTTTTTCATGAGTTTTATATTAAAATAATTATTAAATTAAATAAACCCGGCCGTGTATTATACGCGGAAGCGCATTATAATGAGGTATGAAATATATTAAATTAAACAATGAAGCTGTTACGGATTAAATTAAATAACGATTACAATTACATACATAACTGAATGAACACAACATAAGTAAACAAAACCCAAAGCGTGGGCGGAAAAGAATTACTCAGTCTAAGCCCTTCCTTTCCTTATTCCGTAAAAGAGACGCAGTAAATGACGAATTTGTGGAATGATGTGTGTGTAATTCACTCGCTGTTCAGGCCACTAGTGAAATTACACAAGAGAAAAGCGAGTGAGAATTGATTGAGTTTGATGGCCTTTTGTTTAACAGTTTAGGAAAGCTTAAAATAATATATATATATATCAGACGGCAGCCATTCCATGCAAAAACTAAAGGGAAGTTTTTTTGGTATTCGCTGGCGAATGGAAAAGACGACGATTAAGATCAAAAAGAGAAGAAGCAGCAGAAATAAGACAAGACAACGAAAAAAAAGAAAGAAAAAAAGAAGAAATGCAAAAAGAAAACACCAGAAGAAAAATAAGCAAGAAGGAGAAGCTAGAAAACACACGTAGAAAATAAAGAAAGAATAAGAAGCAAGAGAAGGAAAAAAAGAAACAAAAAGAGGAAGCAAGAATAAAAACGAAGATGACAAACGAAGGAGATGAAGAAACAAAAATAATGACAAGAATCTATTTAAAGAAACAAGAAAAACAGAAACAACAAGAAGAGGAAGCGCAAAGAAAAAGCAAAAAGAAGAAGGAAAAAAGAAACAAGAAGAAGAAGTAGAAAGATGTTGGTAGTAAGAAGAAGAGAAGAAGCAAGAGGACGTAAGAAGAAGAAGGAAAAAGAAGATGGACGCAAGAAAGAAGAAGACGAAGATGAAGCAAGAAGGAGCAAATGAAGACGGGGGCAAGAAGAATCATGAGAAGAAGCAGAAAGAAAAAACAGAAACAAGAAAAGAAGCAAAAGGAAGTCAGTAGCAAGAAGAAGAAGCAAAAAGAAGAAGCAAGAAGAGGAAGCAAGAAGAAAAAGCCAAAAGAAGAAGCGAGAAAAACAGAAACAAGATGAGGAAGCATCAAGAAAAAGCAAAAAGAAGACGAAAGCAAGAAAAAGCAAAAAAAAAAAAAAAAAAAAAGGACGAGGAAGCAGGAAGCAAAAAGAAGACGAAAGCAAGAATTAAAAGAAGAAGCAAGAATTAAAAAGAAGAAGCAAGAAAAAACAACAAAAAAGGTGGAGTAAGAAGCAAAAAGAAGACGAAAGCAAGAATTAAAAAGAAGAAGCAAGAATTAAAAAGAAGAAGCAAGAAAAAACAACAAAAAAGGTGGAGTAAGAAGCAAAAAGAAGACGAAAGCAAGAATTAAAAAAGAAGAAGCAAGAATTAAAAAAGAAGAAGCAAGAAAAAACAACAAAAAAGGTGGAGTAAGAAGCAAAAAGAAGACGAAAGCAAGAATTAAAAAGAAGAAGCAAGAAAAAACAACAAAAAAGGTGGAGTAAGAAGCAAAAAGAAGACGAAAGCAAGAATTAAAAAGAAGAAGCAAGAAAAAACAAAAAAAGACGAAGGAGTAAGAAACAAAAAGAAGACGAAAGCAAGAAACAAAAAAGAAGAAGCAAGAAAAAGCAAAAAAAAAAAAAAAAGACGAGGGAGTAAGAAGCAAAAAGGAGACGAAAGCAAGAAGTAAAATGAAGAAGAAAGAAAAGACAAAAAAAACAAAAAAAGAAGACCAAGAATTAAGAAGCAAAAAGAAGACCGTAGCAAGAAGAATCTTAAGAAGAAATAAAAGCAAAGCAGAAACAAGAAAAGAAGCAAAAAGAAGTCAGTAGCAAGAAGAAACAAAAAGAAGAAGCAAGAAGAAGAAGCAAGAAGAAGAAGCAAGAAGAAGAAGCAAGAAGAAAAAGCAAAAAGAAGAAGCTAGAAAAACAGAAACAAGATGATAAAGAAGCATCCAGAAAAAGCAAAGAGAGGAATCCAGAAAAAGAGAAGCAAGAAAAGAATGGGGAAGCAAGAAGAAGAAGAAGAATCAATTAAAACGGAAGCAAGAAAAAGCAAAAAGAAAACACCAAAAGAAAAAGAAGAATGAAGAAGTTAGAAGAAACACAAAGAAAATAAAAGGAAAAAGAGGAAGTAAAAAAAAGAAACAGAAAAACGAAACAAGAACAAGAAACAAGAATAAAAAAGAATTGTAAGAAGGAACAAAAAGAAGACGGAAGCAAGAAAAAAAAGACGAGGTAGCAAGAAGCAAAAAGAAGACGAAAGCAAAATGTAAAAAGAAGAAGCAAGAAAAAAAAAAGACCAAGGAGTAAGAAGCAAAAAGAAGACCGTAGAAAGAAAAATCTTAAGAAGAAGTAGAAGCAAAGCAGAAACAAGAAAAGAAGCAAAAAGAAGTCAGTAGCCAGAAGAAGCAAGAAGAAGCGAGAAAAACAGAAACAAGATGATGAAGAAGCATCAAGAAAAAGCAAAAATGAAGACGGAAAAAAGAAGAAACAAAAAGAAGACGAAAACAAGAAGTAAAAAGAAGAAGCAAGAAAAAACAAAAAAAGACGAGGGTGTAAGAAGCAAAAAGAAGAGGAAAGCAAGAAGTAAAAAGAAGAAGCAAGAAAAAACAAAAAAAGACGAGGGTGTAAGAAGCAAAAAGAAGAGGAAAGCAAGAAGTAAAAAGAAGAAGCAAGAAAAAAAAAAAAAAGACGAGGTGTAAGAAGCAAAAAGAAGAGGAAAGCAAGAAGTAAAAAAAAAGAAGCAAGAAAAACAAAAAAGACGAGGGTGTAAGAAGCAAAAGAAGAGGAAAGCAAGAAGTAAAAAGAAGAAGCAAGAAAAAAAAAAAAAAACGAGGGTGTAAGAAGCAAAAAAGAAGAGGAAAGCAAGAAGTAAAAAGAAGAAGCAAGAAAAAACAAAAAAAAAACGAAGGGTGTAAGAAGCAAAAAGAAGAGGAAAGCAAGAAGTAAAAAAAGAAGAAAAGAAAAAAAAAAAAAGACGAGGGTGTAAGAAGCAAAAAAGAAGAGGAAAGCAAGAAGTAAAAAGAAGAAGCAAGAAAAAAAAAAAAAAGACGAGGGTGTAAGAAGCAAAAAGAAGAGGAAAGCAAGAAGTAAAAGAAGAAGCAAGAAAAAAAAAAAAAAGACGAGGGTGTAAGAAGCAAAAGAAGAGGAAAGCAAGAAGTAAAAAAGAAGAAGCAAGAAAAAAAAAAAAAAGACGAGGCTGTAAAAGCAAAAAGAAGATGAAACAAAAGTAAAAAGAAGAAGCAAGAAAAAACAAAAAAGAGTATGGAGCAAGAAGCAAAAAGAAGAGGGAAGCAAGAAGTAAAAAGAAGAAGCAAGAAAAACAAAAAAGAGTATGGAGCAAGAAGCAAAAAGAAGAGGAAAGCAAGAAGTAAAAAGAAGAAGCAAAAAAAAAAAAAAAAAGTATGGAGCAAGAAGCAAAAAAAGAAGAGGAAAAAAGTAAAAAAGAAGAAGCAAGAAAAACAAAAAAAGACGAGGCTGTAAGAAGCAAAAAAGAAGATGAAACAAGAAGTAAAAAGAAGAAGCAAGAAAAAAAAAAAAGAGTATGGAGCAAGAAGCAAAAAGAAGAGGAAAGCAAGAAGTAAAAAAAAGAAGAAGCAAGAAAAAAAAAAAAAACGACGAGGCTGTAGAAGCAAAAGAAGATGAAACAAGAAGTAAAAAGAAGAAGCAAAAAAAAAAAAAAGAGTATGGAGCAAGAAGCAAAAAGAAGGAAAGCAAAAAAAAAGAAGAAAGAAAAAACAAAAAAGACGAGGGAAAAAGAAAAAAGAAGAGGAATGCAAGAAGTAAAAAGAAGAAGCAAGAAAAAAAAAAAAAGACGACGGAACAAGAAGCAAAAAGAAGACGAAAGCAAGAATTAAAAAGAAGAAGCAAGAAAAAACAAAAAAAGACGAAGGAATAAGAAGCAAAAAGAAGACGAAAGCAAGAAGTAAAAAGAAGAAGCAAGAAAAAACAAAAAAAGACGAGGCTGTAAGAAGCAAAAAGAAGACGAAACAAGAAGTAAAAAGAAGAAGCAAGAAAAAACAAAAAAGAGTATGGAGCAAGAAGCAAAAAGAAGAGGAAAGCAAGAAGTAAAAAGAAGAAGCAAGAAAAAACAAAAAAAGACGAGGGTGTAAGAAGCAAAAAGAAGAGGAAAGCAAGAAGTAAAAAGAAGAAGCAAGAAAAAACAAAAAAAGACGAGGGTGTAAGAAGCAAAAAGAAGACGAAAGCAAGAATTAAAAAGAAGAAGCAAGGAAAAACAAACAAAGACGAGGGTGTAAGAAGCAAAAAGAAGACGAAAGCAAGAAGTAAAAAGAAGAAGCAAGAAAAAACAAAAAAAGAGTATGGAGCAAGAAGCAAAAAGAAGACGAAAGCAAGAAGTAAAAAGAAGAAGCAAGAAAAAACAAAAAAAGACGAGGGAGCAAGAAGCAAAAAGAAGAGGAATGCAAGAATTAAAAAGAAGAAGCAAGAAAAAACAAAAAAAGACGAAGGAATAAGAAGCAAAAAGAAGACGAAAGCAAGAATTAAAAAGAAGAAGCAAGAAAAAACAAAAAAAGACGAAGGAATAAGAAGCAAAAAGAAGACGAAAGCAAGAAGTAAAAAGAAGAAGCAAGAAAAAACAACAACAAAAAAAGAAAAAAACAGGGAGCAAGATGCAAAAAGAAAACCGAAGCAAAAAGAAGCAAGAAAACCGAAACAAGATGGAAGCTTAAAAAAGAAGCCAAAAGAAAGAAGAAGCAAAAAGTCAAAAGAAGCTAGGACATATAACTCTATTTATGTCATCGATGGTTAAGATCATAATCATGATTCCAGTAATTGCTGCATATAATTATTCCCCCGTATGCAGTAGTGTAGAAGTGATTATTTTTTATTTCCATTTTTATTGTCTTGTTTTTAATCAGTTCTACCTAAGTAAGGCGATAATGCCACTAAGACCCAAAGGTGGTTACTGTGAATGAACTGGAATGAAAAGACTTTTAAAGGAACCAGAAACTAAATCCTAAGCAGAAAACTATATTTTATGTATGACAATTCCCATAGCGTAGACTGTTCAAAAGGCTGCAGAAGAGTGTGAATCGGATTATGGGCGATTCTATTTACTCCTATCAATTATTGCTCGTCATTTTTCTGGAATCGACATTTGAGTTGTCTTGATTTTGCTTTCCTGTAACCATAACCTGTTCTTATTTTCATGGTATTTTACCATCTTCACGCTGCATATTCTCTTTCAATCTTAGGATCCATTTAATCGTAAGAAAATATGCCCATTTCCATTGGTATATTACAGTAGACCATATTTTAGTGCAATAGAAAAGTACTGTCTAGAAGATCGATCCATAAGTATTAATGATAGTAAATTCTATTTGTCTCAACAACGTGCATCAGGTAGTAGCGAATCAACTGGACTGAAAAAAGGTAATGATGAAAAATATCGTCATTGATTTCTTTTAAGTTATTTTATCCTCTCTTTCTATTGCACCATACTTGTCTCCAAAAACACGTATTGTAAAATCCTTTGAATCAAGCAAATTAGCTTCCTTCCCCATTGTAACATAGACCACAATTACCGCAATATGATAAACATTAATGGCTTAAATTAGTTGTAAATTAGTAATTGGTTTCGGTAATGTTAAAATAGCAAAATTAGCTGTTTTCATACAGAATGGATTCAGTATTCATTGACTAAACAGATAGCTTTACCGTCTGCTGAAATTTACAAAATCATACTTATTATAAAACCCAGGTTGTGTGTGTGTGTGTGTGTGTGTGTGTGTTCGTTTATATATTGGATCAGATTTCCTACATTTTTCAACCGATTTCAACAAAACTTCACAGGACTACATAAAATTACTTTACGGTGGTTCTGGCAGCGCCAAAAATCGGAAAAACACAATTGTTTTTGCACGACATCAATTTGAAAACACGATTAAGAGGCATCACTGTCGCGAGAATGAAAGGGGGACAACTCATATCGAATTATACTTATTATGAAACCCAGGTTGTGTTTGTGTGTGTGTGTGTTCGTTTATATATGGGATCGGATTTCCAACATTTTTCAACCGATTTCAACAAAATTTCATAATATTTCATTATAATAAAATTCTATTCAATCGGTAGAGTCATAACGATTGAAAACAATGTTTTTGTTTGAGTTTGGGTTTGAACAATTCGTAAAAAAAAAAAAACTAATTAAGACATGCGTGTCAGTCAACCTTAAACAATAATCTTTGTCAATTTTATTTTTCAGTCTTTATGATGGTCGATACTTGATCTATCTCTTACTGTTACATCCCCGGGCAACGTCGGGCTCTACTGCTAGTATTTATTAAAATAGATTTTCAGGAAATTAAACTTGTCAAGTCCACTAACTGTTAAAGCTCTTTCTAATATTGTTGGGAGTTTCCTTTCCAAACATTTTCTGTTTGGTAGTTAACATCTTGATTATATCATTTTTCTTTTAGTTGCGTGTTTTGCCCATTTATGCCGGAGCAGCTGTTGAAAATATTTAAGTGATGTGGTTTTGTTATTTATATAGATCCACGTTTACGATTTCGTATCACCAGTCTATAGTGTCTGATGAAGGATTGTTTTCTTTAAAAATTATAGGATTAAGTGCCAAAATTTGTCTTGTATTCACGAGTGGTTTCGTTTAAATTAGAGACTTTCGATTGTCATTCATATCTACAATTTCCACTGTGAATCTGTCTTTTATTCCATAGATGTTCTGCCAGTTAGTCATCCAAATAATGTTTTGCCGACATTCTTCTGAACATAATGAAGGATATCTTCTATCAAAAACGCATCACTGATATATTGTATGACAGAAATCCTTAAATCAAAACATGCGCTGTTTTATTGTATTTTTCCTGCAACGATATAAATTTTCTGAGGGGAAAAATACAATCTTATGGCTCCTACGATCGAAGATTTTTAAACGTAACATATTTGGATGGAACTTTTCTCGCAAACCTTTCATTTTGAGCCTGTTTGTGGTGATCTTATGTCTGGCTCAAGGCAATAGAAATCGAATGTTCCAGAAATACTGAAAAGAAAATGTCTCCTTTTGGATTATTTTACGCAAATCAAAAGAATGGAATTTCAGACCCGCGATAATTTGAAAAAGATAACTGAATGAGTCTGGCGATCTAAATATAAACCAGGTCACCGACGGTGAAAATCACGCGTTGTCAGGATGGATATTCACACAGTCGGTTGAAGCACATCAGACACTGAACGAAGAAACATTTTAACCAGTGAAACAATTCACAGCCAACAAAAACCTCCGGACAACTTAACCGAAACTACAAACTGACAATTTGTTCTTCTGAAACTGTCTTCAGGCAGGTGCAGACTAAGCCTTCCTCGAAGTCACCACGCTGCTATCAAAATTCTTCATTTGACATTTCTCTTCATCAACATTCTTCGCTATCACTAAGAAAGACTTTGACTCTTGAAAAGTCAGAACATTAACTACAAATTTTGAACTTTCGCTCTATCGTTTTACCAATCTCTATCTATAAAAGGCAGGATGTGCGTGTGTGTGTGTGTGTGTGTGTGTGTGTGTGTGTAACGAATGCACGGCCGCAATTTTCGACGGATTTGCACCAAAATTTACATGCACATGCTCCAAGTTAGTGGAAAGGCCAAGACAGACTTTGCATTTCCCAACTTCCATCGATAGTGGAAATAATCGATTTTTTCATGCTTCTATGGCACTTTTCATGTAGTTTGCGGCCATTTTCTATTGGCCAGAGTGAGAGCCTCTAGCTGGCTGCCACGAATAGGCAGGAAGATTCTATTGGCCAGCGTGAGAGCCAACAGCTGACTGACACGAATCTTAACTAGCATGCTAGCATGCAAAAAAAAAAAAAAAATCGATAGCTGCATTCGTCACAAGTGGGAAAAATTTAAATCTGCATGTCACTTTAACTCCAATTGGCTCATTCGATTGCTTAAACTCAACGTTGATTCTGATTCTGCAGAACTGGGTTGGGTGTGAAAAATATTTGTTGTTAACATTCTTTTTCATTCGGTTTTTCCAGTTACGAGTCCTTTTTAAAGCTGATCGTTTTGTGTTCATTTTGTTTAGTTCTTTTTTCGTAACCGATTTAATGTTTAGTATAGAGCTTAGAAAAAATTTGCAGTGTGAGATAGGCAAGACGTAAGGCATGTAGCAACATCAGCACGGCAAAGGGCACTCTTTTAAAGGCAAGGAAGGGCAAAAATATTTTTAAGTCAAGTGATAGCGATTGCTGTATGAGTCGTACGATTTTTGAATCAAGCACGGGCAACGCCGGGCCATGCTGCTAGTAATACTTTAAACTGTCTCGTTTTCCTTTCATAAACACTTCTTTCTCTACCTTGTTTACTTTTTATTAGATGTTCAAAAGAATATTTTTAGTAAACCTTCTTTTCTTTCCACCTGAAATGTATGCAAAAGAAAAACAGCTTTCTATTCAATTCCACACTGAAAAAGAGTCCTTCTTAAGTAATGTTTATTTCTGTATTTAATAAAGGATAATTTCCATAACGTAGACTAGAGTAATAGATTATATGATTATATTATATCCTGATTGACCTGGAAGTTCTCCCAGGATTTATTATGGGTGGACTCAATCAACAATATAAGATATACAAATGACCCAGTGTTAAGAGCAGACATGGAAAGGACACTTCAAGAACTACTACAGCAGGTAGAAAAAGAAAGCGAGAAGAAAGGACTAACTATCATTTGTAAAAAACAGAACGTAGAGTTGTCAACAAGTGGAATTGCCCAAGGTGCAGACTACAAATAGGGATGTCAAAATCAAGCAAGTACGAAAATTTAAATATCTGCGAAGCATTCTAAGAGAGGACAAAAAATCTGACACAAAAATCAGAAGTAGCATTAGAATCGCGAAAGTCACCTTAAGAATTTTAAACAAATTATTAAGAAACAGGAAAATTTCGTTAGAAACAAAACAAAAAAGATCGCTGAACTGTTATGTAGTTTCGGTTCTTCTCTATGGCTGTGAATGCTGGACAATCTCCCAGATGAAGAAGAAATTTAAGGCAATCGAAGTATTGTTCTACATAAGGATGCTGAGAATACTATAGACTCAACATGTGTGTAATGAGGAAGTCTTAAGGAAAATGGAAACAAAAAAAAAGGGGCATGCAATCAGAATCAGCAAGTTACAGTTGACATTTCTTGGATACATAATGAGGAAAGACGGCATGGAGAATCTGACATCCACAAGACATATTGAAGACAAAAGGAACAGAGGAAAACAGTAACCTACATAAAAAGCTTGGGTAAATGGATGCGATTGGAAGAGATAAGGAAAAGACAAACCTTAATAAGAGATACAAAAAATAGGAAGTTGGGGAGAGCCATAATCGCACAGGCCCTGAAAGGAGACGGTACATGGAAGACAAACGTAATTATTCATCAATAAAACGCATTTTATTCTATGATCTTTAAGATTTAATGGTGTGTATTATACACGAGAATTATTTTCAGTATTTACATTAGTCGGACTATTGTCCTCATCTTTGTCACCATATTTGTCACAACGTTTCGGCTGTTGTACGCTCCGGCCTTCTTCAGGTGGTTGGAATTTCGAACTGAACCCTTTATTTCGATCACTGTGGTAGACTGTTCTAGTTCCACGTGCCATGTTTGATGGATGTCAGTTATCAGTTATCTCCTGCTAATTTTCCCTCTGAAAGTTCTCCACTGCCTTAACCAGGTATTGAACTCACCTTCATTGGGTCTGTCACTGGATCTAACCAACGTCTTTATCCACTGTGCCATGTGTCCTTGAGGACACATGGCACAGTGGCCGAAACGTTGTGACAAATATGGTGTCAAAGATGAAGACAATAGTCCGACTAATGTAAATACTGTACATAATACCTAATCTCAGAAATATAGACAGACTCTGAGAATTATTTTGTATAACAATGATGGAAGTTAATAGCAGAGAAAAAAAATTACTTATGAGAAGAAGTATGCATGATTGTCAGTAAGATGAAGAAACCAACATGCGAGTTATGGAGGTAGTAAAAGAAAGCGTGATGAAAAGTCTATGAAGTTTAGGACTGGGTGTGTGGTTGTCAGTAAGAGGAACTGCCCAGAATACGACCTATGATCTAGAGGTAGTCAAAGAAAGTGAAGAGAAAAACTAACCATGAATTCTAAGACGGCAGGATAAATGATTGTTCATAAGAGGGATCATCCCTTCATACGAGATATGTATTGGTGGTTGTAAAGAAAGAAACTAGTCATCAATTGTCAGAAGTCAGCAAAACGTAATTTCATTCCTTAAAAAAATCTTTCAAAAATGGAATATATATTGTGAGACCGGAACTACCTACACAATAGACTCTTCCAGATCTATATTAAGTATGCGACACAACACTCAGAGAGATAGAGAATCAGAGAGACAGAGAGAGCCGCGTACGACTACCAGTATTGGACACTAACATATAGTAAGCTCCGCTTACACTATCTCTGTAACCTGTTGTTAATATATCTTTTTTACATTTAATCCGTGTTCCGTGTTTTCCTTCTGTGGTCCCGACTTTGGCCCCACATCAATATACTTTTCTGAAACATTATTTGAGGAATATTAGCTGATTCAAAGTTTAATTAATTTAATTTGTAACAAATATTAATTAATATTAGTTTAAATTATATTAGTTTAGTTTAAAAGCATTTTTAACACGGGCAGGTGTTTTTATGGTGTTGACAATCAGTCAGCAAGGCTGATGTTTGGAAATTTTTTTCGAAGGGAGACAATTACGGTAACAATTATTTCATGGATATAATATCAACGACATTTTTATATGATTTTCTAACTGCCCAATAATCTTTAAAGTTTAAGAAAATGTTTCACGTAATCTATTTAAAAAAAATGTTATTTAATTTTAGGTATTTTGGCTTTATGGTATTACTTATGAAATGGCTTCTTGAGGAAATGTTAGAAAATTATCAATAAATTTTAAATGTACTGTAGTTATCGCTCATATTTTGTGATAATGTCGTCTATGGATGTCGATATTTACAAGAATACCTCGTTCATACACACAAAAATAAATTGAAAATACTTCTTAAAATACTGGGGTTCGCTGAATTGTAGGAAGCTTTTCCGTTTATGATCAGTAAATATAGTTTGTATTTAATAATACTATCACATAACCGCTACACATTAATACATTTTAAATGATTTAAAACTATAAATTATAAAATTAAAATTTACATTAATGAAAACAATTCTTTTAAAAATTTTAAAAATTCATTAGTCATAATATATCTTAATTCAATTAAAAGCTATTCTAATTAATTAATGTCTTAGGTTTATTACATTTTTTATTTTACGTTTCAGATCAGGTTTTCTCTAACTGCGTGTTCTGTTTTACAAGGAAAAATTAATAATTTAAATTCTCCAAGGGCTTTTGTTTATAAATTATATGACCATTAAGCGCTACACAAATTAATTTTTCGTAATTTCATAAAATTAAATAAGCCATGTGGAGTGGTTGTAACAGATGTAAAAAAATATTTTTACCAAGATTTTCTAAAACAATTTCATTTACAAGACAATTGTTTATAATAAAATTCTATTCAATCGATAGACTCATAACGATTGAAAACAATGTTTTTGTTTGAATTTGGGTTCCAAAACAATAGCGCATTTCTCATAGCATTTTTCGGATTACATCTCTATTTTCGTTGTCCTCTTATTACCGAGAAGTAAAAAAACAAGAACAAAATCTATTTCCATACCTGAGGATGTCTGTAGGAACAGACGAAAGCTTGTAAAAACTAAAAAAGACCTTATGAAACTGGAATTTATAAACAGGGATCATATCATTCATATACAGGTTCGGGGTTAGTGTACCTTATTGAAATTGTTTGCGAAGAGGTATTCTCGCCATTTAAATCATTAACCTCTATATTTGTTTTTTATAATGAATGATTCATATAATATATATATATATATATATATATATATATATATATATATATATATATATATATATAAGTTGAGTTGGTATTTTGATTATTTACCTGATTTAAATCATTCGGACTGTTATCCTCATCTTCACTGCCATATTCACAACGTTTTGGCCGTTGTACATGACCCAGTGGATAAAGACATTGCTTAGACCCAGTGACTAAACCGAAAGAGTTGTGAGTTCAATACCAGGCTACAGCAGCGGTGAACCAAAAATCTTAGAGAGTTGAGTCTAAGGGAAATAACTGAGACAGCCGGAAGAGGCATGGCATGTGGGACTAGAACAATCTGCCCTGGTGGACGAAATGAAGGGTTTGATTCGATATTCTAATAACCAGGCTACACTAGTGGTGAACCAAAAAAAAAAAATGGGAGAGTTCAGTCAAAAGGAAATAACGGAGACAGCCGAAAGAGGCATGGCACGTGGAACTAGAGCAATCTACCCCGGTTCGATTCGAAATTCCAGTCACCTGAAGAGCGTAGAACGGATAACAGTCCGAATAATGTAAATAATGTAAGTGGCACATATATAGCTGAATATATTTATGTACAAATATCTCAATCAGTTAAGCAAACGTTACGAACTTTTGATCTGACCCAATATTTTGGGAAGTCGACAAAACAAAGTGTCGACTAGCATTGTTTCGAGTTTCTCTATTTCTGTTCTGTAAATTTCTTTTCTTTAGCTTCACCGTTTATGCTTCGAAGATAATAATAAAATGTCCTTCAGCAACAATTCTATCAGGCTTCATCAATTCGTAATGCAGTACGTCTATTATATCCGACGAAATACAAAGAAATAAGAATTTCTCAATATGGTTAGTTTTTACTTGTTGGTGCTGCAGGCTGTCTGATTTTCATTTTCAGTTTTCATTTCTAGTAACAAGTTTTCTATGTGAATGCATATTTGTGTGTGTGTTCGCAAGTTATTTTGTTGAATTCTGACGTCAATAGGTATCAGGTGCCACGTCCAAGATTTGGTCGACTCCGGATTCCGGCAACAGAATTCTAATCAAAAATCAAATCTGACTTTTGTGGGAACATATCTCTCAGCACGGCTTTGAGCGGAACAGGGTGCAAGCAGTTCTACACAGGCACCGTAAGAGGAGCGAACGTTTAGAAAGCGGGGGTGGGGGGTATCTCTTTTCAAAGAATTGGCTGATGAGTTTCTAACAACGAACGGGGGAAATATTTTGACTAAAGAAAGAAAGAAAGAAAGAAAAAAAGAAAGAAAGAAAGAAAGAAAGAAAGAAAGAAAAAAAAATGTTTTAGAGGAAAATGAAGAGAATATTCAAAAAGAGGGGTAAAAATTAAGGATGGGTTTGTAGAAAGAAAGAAAGAAAGAAAGAAAGAAAGAAAGAAAGAAAGAAAGAAAGAAAGAAAGAAAGAAGCAAACAAACAAATATAATTATTCAGAAGAAAAACGGGGATATTCGTAAGACGGAAAAAAGAAAGAAAGAAAGAAAGAAAGAAATGTAGGAGCTTAAAGAAACAAGCATATATGGAGAAGGAGGCTAAGAAAGAAAGAAAGAAAGAAAGAAAGAAAGAAAGAAGCAAGCAAGCAAACAAACAAACAAGCAAATAAAATGATTCAGAAGAAAAACGGGGATATTTGTCAGACGGAAAAAAGAAAGAAAGAAAGTAAGAAAGAAAATGTTTTAAAAGATGAAAGGAAAAAGAAAGAAAGAGAAAATATCTGTCTATATTTCTGAGATAAGTTATTGTAACTATCAGGTCATCCCATAAGTTCTGTCCGAATTTTGAATAAAGAAAACAAGTGACCAAATGTTACATTTAATTACAGATTCAATCAACAATCTATTTTCCCTGATTATCTATGAATTCCTTCCGTCTATTAACAAGCTTACTAATTCCATTACTGTAAAATTTCTTTCGAAGAACTCACAAATGTCAGTTTTAACCTCTTCCTGTGTTACAAAAGTTGTATCTTCCAAATGATTCTGTAATCTACGAAACAAATGGTAGTCTGAAGGAGCAAGATCGGAAGAATAAGGTGGATGAGGAATTTCTCCCAACCAAGTTCTTCGATCTTTTGTGACATGATTCTTGCTGTGTGGGGTCGCGCATTGTCCTGATGAAACATCACCTCGTTTCGATTCACTAGAGCAGGTCTTTTTTCCCTCAAAGCTTGGTTCAAACGCTCTAATTGCTGACAGTATATTTGAGCATCAATTGTTGCATTAGGTGGTAAGAATTCAAAGTGGATTATTCCTTGGCGATCCCACCAGATTGAAAAAAGAACATTTTGCCTATGAAATTCCCTTCTCGGCTGTGGCTGGGGTCCTTCCCCTTTACCAAGCCACTGTCTACGACGCTTAACATTTCGATAAAAGATCCATTTTTCGTCGCCAGTCACAAGTCTATCCAAAAAAGGTGAAACAAGTTGGCGAGAATGGAGAGAAGAGCAGAGGTCAACTCGGTATTTGAGGTTGTTTTCAGACAATTCATGAGGCACCCATTTTCCAAGTTTAGGAACTTTGCCAAGTTGTTGAAGATGACGATGAACAGTTGTATGGTTTGAACTGAGAACCACTGCCAATTCCTCAACTGATAAAGCAGGATTTTCTTCAAGGGCTGCTTCAAGAAGCTTTTCATCAAACTCAACTGGACGTCCGGTTCGAACTTCGAATTTTGCAAACCATCTTCTGCAAGTTCTTTCATTCACACATTCCTCTCCATAAACTGAGTGAATGTTTCTAGCCGCTTCGGCTTCTGAGTTTCCTTTCTTGAACTCATAAAGCATTATGTGCCTCAAATGATTCTTGGGTACTTCCATGTTAGCAGGGTTTTAATCAAACAAAATCTAATTTTATTGTTCTCTGAAATAAAATTTGATTTGTTTAAATGCATCTAAACATAAAAATAATGTTCAGCTCCATTAGACATTATAAAATACTCTTTAAATTTCGTTCATTTTAACAAAAGTTAAAATTCGGACAGAACTTATAGGATGACCTGATATTTACACTATATACATCGTTAAGACTATTGTCCTCATCTTTATTGCCATATTCACGACGTTTCGACCGTTGTACGCTCCGACCTTCATAAGGTTGGAATTTCGAACGGAACCTTTTATTTAGTCTACGGGTTTAGAGTTATCTAATCCTACGTACGATGCCTTTTTTGAATATCTCAGTTTCAGTTAACTCCCTTTAGTAACTTAACTCTCCATGTTTTTGTTCCTTCTGCCGTGGCTAGTTATTGAACTCACAACACTTTGTGTCAAGTTACTTTTTGGATAGCTCAACCAACGTTTTAATCCATAAAAAAAGGTTGGGAACCTCTGATCAAGATCAATGTTTCCCAAGCTTTTTTTTCTGCTGATCACTTAAATTATGATGATCAAAAAAAGAATAAAAAAGGGTATACCTTTTATGATTTATTTATTAATATAGAAAAAATATCATTAAAAAAATAATAATTAAAATTCTTAAAAATACTTATAGTTATTTATTTTTCTGCTTATTATAATTTAACGCTTAATAAGATGTCCGAGCTTGACGTTATTTTTAGAATATCTTTTTGCAAGGTCGAATTTTGGACAGCCATAGCTGATTCTATTCGTGATCGATTTTTGTATTTAATATTGTTTGCTATAGAAAAGCTTCGCGCACTTATTGGGCTTTGGACGTCTTTCGAAACTAATCTAATTAATGATCTTTACAAATTTTCGCCTCACACCTACGAACCTCTCACAGCAGACATGTTGAATATCACTGCACTAGAGAATTATTAAAAGGATACATGCACGTTGTCAGTCTCCTGAAAACCTTGGCGCACGCAAGTCTGGTTGTCACGCATGTTTCTCTTGTCATCATTGTTATGGGACGGAGTATTTTGCCTTAAAACCCAGTCGTTACCTGCAGCACTGGACCGAGATAAACAGGAGTGTCTGTAATAACAATCCTTAAGGTAAATTTGCTCAACCATGTTTCTATACGATATCTGTCGGTACTGATGTTTGAGACAACAAATACCCTTTTAAAACGTTAATAACATAAATCTGTTTCGTGTAGGTATGTTAATAAGCAGGTCCGGTTCAAAGGTCTTGTGCTCCCAAAAACCAATGAAGGTGGGGGAATCCCCACTATACTATATGTCATTTTTCATTAGGTAGTATTCATATAAACTACAAATTTTAACGTAATTATCTACAGTAATATGCAATATAGGCGAAAAATTCAACCTTTTTTTTACAGTAATGTTTACCCTGTACAAGGACCAGGAGCCACTCGAGGTAGAGGGCTTTATACACAGTTTATGTGGATAGGTGGGTAAAATAACTGTTAACCCTAGACTTGAACAGGTTAAGATTGTAGTGATCGGGAATAGATCTTATTGGAAGTCGGTTCCACAGAGCAATGGTTCGCGGGAGAAAAAGTGAAAATAATTACAATGTATCTCAATACAAGTTAAAGATATGTCATAATAGATCATTCCATCTTAAATAAATCAACAATGTTATGCAGTAATTTTTAATATCAATTTGAGATTTTTCTTGTTAAAAAGTTAAATAATTTAATTCATTCAACATTATAGATTAAAAAAGAAAAGTGAATTTTATATAGTGATTTTTTTTAAAAACTTAACATGAGCAAAACAAATTTACGGATTTGGCCGAAAATAAAATTAAAAAAAAACACCCCAGAATGATGTCAATATCCGCGGAAATCTTTCATACTTTAATAGTCAGCTCTGCTTAATTTAATTTGTAATATATACATTTAGGTAGAAAAAAGCAAATGTTCATAATATTGCAAGGGTCACAAAGGACTGCTCGTGGCCCCCAATCATGCTTACGGCTTCCAAGATCGAGGGGTTCGAGGATAGTACATGCCTGCCTTATTCATAAGTAATGAAAATAAATCCTTTTATTTTAATTAAAATAGGTAACTACTGATCTTAATGAAAAAGGATTTTTTTTAACAACTGTTATAAAACTGTTCCAACTGCTAGAAAACAATAGCAGATTTAGGAAGGATATGTTGCGGGCCGGTTATGCGTTTCCCAACTTGTTGTGCGTGTTATTAACGTCGGTGTTGAAATTGGTTATAATACGCTATCCCCTGAAAATCCCACAGTAAAGATGGCGGACTCGGGATGTGAGTCCTCGTAAGCAAAAGAAAAGAAACGACAAGAACCAATATATATGTCCAAACAAATGATAATGTATTAACAATAAAGGTACACGAGCAACAAACACAATGATATCTGTAACAAAAGAATATGAAAACTGTTTTGGTCTAAAGTATGGGGTAACCTAAAAAAAACGGGAACTTTTTAACAATCCAATAAAACCAAGAGTGATAGAAGAAAAATATTTTATTCATAGTAATTGAAACCTTACAACATGCCATTTCAGAAACAATGATGAAATTTTCATTTTTTTTTTAAATTACGTCCTGTAGATGGCGTCCTCCTGTACGAATGCATTCTTGAAATCTGCTGTTGAGATTACTCGTTAACTGCTGCAACATCTCAGCTGGGATACTGTGAATTTCATCTTGAATTCCAAATGGCGAAATGTTTACTTGCTCAAGGTCACTGTCTCGCAGTGTTGCCACTTGCTCATGTCTGGCAATACGCACTTCAAAAATTCCCGTTTTTTTGGGTTACCCTGTATATGGAGTGAGTGAATGTGCGTATGTACGTGTGTGTGTGTGTATGTGTGTGTGTGTGTGTATTGATTTTGGGCTTCCAAAAAAAGCGCGTTCTCTGCGAAAGAATTACATGTTGACGAATAAGTGCATAAAGTAAGAAGAAGCTACGAAAAATTATCACAGGGTATTTATAGTCCAGAGATCGTCCCCTAGTAGTGGTTTCAAAATCTGGAGGGGTTAACCGAACAGATATTACAATAATCCAGAACCTATACTGGCAATAAATCGCCTGCATGCGAATAAAAAATGAATTCAGTAAATATAAAAACATAGAAAGAGGTGTTAGACAAGGATGTATCCTTCACCAGACTTATCCAGATTTTACAGGTAAACAATCCTGAGAGAATTCTACCAGGATTTGCTACTGGCGGACGCCATTTTAACGACATTAGATATGCAAAGGACAGTGTTGATAGCCGACACAGAAAATAAACTTGCATAATTCCTACAAAATGTAGTGTAGGAAAACAAAAAGAAAGGATTAAACCTTAATGGCAAGTAGACAGAGTGTATGTTTGTCAGCGAAAGGAACAGCCCGACATACAAATTGCAAATTAGAGATTGCAAAATCAAGTACAAAACTTAAACATCTGGTAAGTGTTTTAAGGGAGCGCGGAAAGTGCAACACAGAAATCCGAAGGCACCTTGGGGTAGCGAAAGGTGTATTCCAAAAGCTAAGTAAAGTATTAGAAAACAGGAAAATATCGTTAGAAACAAAGAGTACTGAACTGTCCGGTAATATGGGTCCTCCTATATGACAGTTAATGCTGAACAATGTAATCACAGATGAGGCAACAGAAACGTGGTTCTATAGAAGGATGCTGAGAATATCATTGAGTGAAGATGTGTGTAATGACGACGTTTTATAGAAAATGGTGACACAAGGAAACATATTTAACTTCAGACAAAAAAGAGTTGAAATTCTTAGGGCACATAATGAGAGAAAAGGGCTTGATAAATTTGATATTCACAGGACAATGAAGGCAGGAGAAACATATCAAACAGCGCATAACATACTTAACGATCTTAAGTAATTGGATGGCAGAACATTTTAGGGGAGATAGCTTAAAGACAAAATTTACAAAGTGCTAGAAGGAACAGAAAATGATTGCCTATGTTCTTAAGGGACACAGAAATACATTTTATAGAAAAAAAAGGCTTTAGTTCAGAATTTCCTGTAGGGTACCCAGATAGATATGTACCTGATGAGGGTACCCAGATAGATATATACCTGATGAAGGCTGTAGAGTACAACGGCCGAAACGATGTGATCATGTATCTTTGTATGTAAATAATAGTCCTAATGTAATCAATGCAAATAATTATAACTCCGATTGTTGCAGTTTTTTGTGTACATTATGTACTAGTGAGTTAGCCCAAATGACTTGACTCACTTTATAGTCCACCAATAGAAGGTTAACCAATCAGAAGACGTAGAACATTCAATCCGTCGTGTATAAAGGCGGCCATTTTGTCTACTATACCCGAATGTCCAGTCCAGCTTGTCAGGCGAAGAGAAACAGAAGGAAGAACTACGCTCTGCTACTTTTACCAAAATATCCACTGCTAACCTGAACAACGCTTTCCTACTGTCTTCGAAATATTCACTGCTAACCTCTGGATTCTATACTCAAAGACGACCGTCATCATGAACAACACCGATTCCCAGAAATTCAGACGGAAACAAAACATTTCTAGACAATATTCAGTCAGTTATGTGTCATGCGTGATACACGCTTAGGCGATCATGTATCTTTCGATACATGACTGACGAGGCTGATTTTTCCCACAGTAGGTTGTCATTTCTTTCTGCTATAGATCTGTTGCCACCCAAGGCTATCGAACCAGGTCTGTCCGGCTATTTACCCATAGCTGGGAGGAGAAGAAGAGGATTCTTAGCACGTAAGTGAATGTAATGGATTTGACTGGATTCCTCAATCTGAGCCGCTGTCCATTACCCCACTGTGCCTCCATAGAAAATATTACTAACTTTATAAGAGTATTTTCTTTTTTCGTGTATTGTGTCTGTTTTAATAAAGTCGGATGATTTAGGGTCATTTTTTTTATCAATGATGTTCACCCCGTACAAGGCCAACAGCCAGTCGAAGTAGAGGGTTACAAAGTAAGAGGTACAGTTTATGGGGTTATGTGGGGAAGATAACAGTTGACCCTAGACTTAAACACATTAAGATTGTAGTGAGCTGCTCGAGTGGAACTTACTAATGGAATACGAAGGGAATGAGGGTAGTCCGCTAGAATGAATGTGACATGGCCGGTCTTAGCCATGACTGTTAGACCTGGTGGAACTAAAGAATGAAGTACGTCTGGACACGTTCCTTGGAAATAGAGATAAAGCAGCGAGAGGTTTGCGACGTTTCGACTGTGAGGAAACGGGTTGTAGAGTGGGAAATAATTCGTCAGCCATAAAGACACTTTTGGACACTATCGAGACTGGAAAGTAAAGACTGGTCGCCTCCTGCATGTATATGGCAGCAGTACCTCATTTTCGGCCTGATCTGGTTCTTGTAAAGGTAGATTATAGTACGAGGAGTCAGGTACTTAATGGAGCAATATAGGGGACCGTCCATTTTCCCGGCATTTTTAGGGATGGATCGCATGTACGAGATCCCCTTGAGGTCTGGTTGATTTTAACGCTTAATAGTAATGGTAATGTAATTTATATATATTTTTAAAGTAACCAAACGTAATGAGAACGAAAAGAATATAAATTCAAGCGTTCACAGCATTAATTCAAAAAGAGGGCTCAATACCAAGAATAGAGCAATAATTATTTATTATAGATTGTTACATACGGACAACAAGGCATTTACTCACAATAAAAATTCATTTTTGTTTCGATGCGAGAGTGATTGTCTTGTCCGTATGTAATAAATTACGGTGAAGTAATGGATAGCGGCTCGGATTGAGGAATCGTCGAGCCGAGTTCGAATTCCAGTCGGATCCATTCCATTCACTTACGTGCTAATACCCTTTGGAGAGGTATGAATCCTCTTCTTTTCCCCCCAGCTATGGATAAATAGCAGGACAGATCTGGTTTTATAGCCTTGAATGGCTACTGTTTTACCGCAGAAAGAAATGACAACATACTGCAGAAAAAAATTGTCTTAATAATTCAGGTATCGAAAGATACATGATCGCCTAAGCGTCTATCACGCATGGCACATAACTGACTGATTCCTTGTATATATGCCAAGTTCGAATTCCAGTCGAATCCATTACATTCACTTACGAGCTAATACCCTTTGGAGAGGTATGAAACCTCTTCTTCTCCCCTCCAGCTATGGGTAAATAGCAGGACAGATCAGTTTTATAGCCTTGGGTGGCAACAGGTCTACCGCAGAACGAAATGACAACATACTAAAGAAAAAAAAAAACTGCCTCGTCAGTCATGTATCGAAAGATACATGATCGCCTAAGCGTGTATCACGCGTGGCACATAACTAAATGATTCCTTGTATATATGCCGGGAAAGATATGAATCCTCTTGGGAAAAGAAACACATGATCGCCTAGGCGTGTATCACTCATGACACAAAACTGAACTAATTTGGACTGCAATCTCTCTCTAATAAATGCACCAATCAACACGTTTGTTACTGCTGACGTAGTTATATATCATTACGAAATTTACATTGCTTGCTGTTGACGTATATATACATTTTCAGATTTAAAAACTTGGAATGAAGCATATAATTAATCATCCAGGTTGGAAGAAAAAACAGAAAAAAAAATCTCACATTTGCAGATAGATTCTAAACCCATTTTGACCAATATCAGCTGCAATTAATGAATACATAAATAAATACATCAATAGATAAATACTAATAAAAAATATAAGGAAAGTTGTTAACGCCATTTTAACACTAAATGTCGGCCATTATTTCACTGCTGGGGGAATTTTAGCATTTCTGTCTGCGAATGATGGATGGTAAACGACGTTGGAATGGGTCGCACAACGGCGTGTGGGGTCTGCAATAAAACATTTCGAAGAGCATAGAGAGGTCATTTACCAGCAGATTAACACAATTGTCGCCTGAGTATGGATAAAGTCATTGCAGTGTTTCAGGGCCGAGTGAGAAGAAAGGCGCGACATTTCTAATTCTATGTTCCGTACACAAAGGGTTGGCAGACCCAGGTGGAACCATTATCGTTTCTCCTCCACTTCTCTCTCTCTCTCTCTCTCTCGCTCGCTTTCTCTCTATCTCTCTCTCACTCTTTCTCTCTCTCTCTCTCTCTCTCTCCGTCTGTACAGAAAGTTTGGTTATAAACCAATGAAAGTTCTTTGTCAAGTATTCTTGTTCATATTTTCTATATTTCAAATGATTTTCCTGGTTTCCGGTACATATTTAAATATTAAAGTATCTAATGTCTTCGTACTTCCATATTTTACAATCTAATAAAAATTTTGTTTTTGTGCGATACCTGTTTTTTAAATAGATTTATTTAATTGATAATAATAATAATAATGATGACAATCCGATAACAAGAATTGTCACGTGAAGAAACCGAAACATATAAATGACACACACAAACACACACACACACACACACACACACACACACACACACATATATATATATATATATATATATATATATATATATATATATATATAATGGACTCTCCCGTCGGTTTCAACGTATGAGGATCTGACAGCTTATTGATTCTGTTATGATGTTTTGTGCGATAATCATAAGTGGCATTTAAGACCCGCTAGTGATTTACAAAAGAGGCCACATATGGAGCAAGAGTGAGGATTGTGAGATGAGATCACTCTTAGATTGGCTGACCTTTTAGATCTTGCTCTCGCTTCTTGAAGATGATTCAGACAAGCAGATTGAAAATTACTGAGTCCACTAAAACACGCTGATCTCCATTCTACCCGCTCCAAGGCTAAGCGCTCAAGGGTGTTATGTGATATATTGACTGCTGACAAGTTGCTTTTCAGCTTCTCTTTGTATCTTAGCCATGGGCGTCCTACATTCCTGTAGCCCTGATCTAACTGGCTGTACATTTGTATCTTGGGTATCCTGTCATCAGACATTCTCAAGACATGACCACTCCACCGTAACTGAGACTGTATGATAAAAGTCTTGATTCCTCCAATATTACACATGTTAAACAGGTCTACGATAGATGTCCTATCTTGAAGCTTAACTCCACAGATTGCACGCAGACAGCTTTTATTGAAAACATCTCGGTGGCGTATATGGTACTTGTATGGAGTCCGCAATACACACACACACACACACACACACACACACACACACACACACACACACACACACACGCACGCGTTGGAGTAATGGGTAGCGGCTTGGATTGAGGAATCGGAGAGCCGAGTTCGAATTCCAGTCGAATCCATTACATTCACTTACGTGTTAATACCCTTGGGAAAGATGTGAATCCTCGTCTTCTCCCTCCAGCTATGGGTAAATAGCAGGACAGACTGGGATGGCAAGTGGTCTAGGAGAAGGACAACTCTGAATTCAAAACCTGCGGAGGGTTGTTTGGGGACCTTGTGGTACGTTGTGCACCAGGTCTCTGAATTCGGCCCTTCAAAAAGTGTGGATGGTCCTGCATGAAACCTTCGCCACTATAATCAAATCTCATGTGCCGGTGTCGGGCTGTCGGTTTCCTGGAAACTGATCTGCTTGACCCTCATACGTCGAATTCGACAGGCAGGAAAGAGTCAGTATACACACACACACACACACACACACACACACACACACACACACACATATATATATATATATATATATATATATATATATAAAAAATAAATGCTAAAGCTTAAAAAAAGCTAAAAGCTTAAAATATAAAATAAAGTAAGTGCTCAATGCCAAAGTGGACAGAACCTAAATGCAGGTATACCTCACCAGGAGGTGCGACTTACTTGAGCCCGTGTTTTTTTAAAACTAGTGTCATCAGCGTATGGTATCCACTGGTGACTGAGCACACTAATAACAGACTTGCAAACTGAACCACTCAGCAACTGACAAATCTACTTTTAAAAGTAACAAAAAATAGCGTATCGAAATTTTAAAAGCGGATACATTATAGTTCCTTTGCTTCTACAACTTTGAGTGTAAACACTTCAATGAATTTGGAAACCATATTTTTTTCTTTGATGCCTTTCATTGCTGTTCATTCAGTTCTGGAGTGAAATTGTTATTATTGAACAGTTGATATGTTAATTTAACAGTCTTTGAAAGTTAATTTAATTTGGAAGAAATGTTTCACGCGAAAGAAATTTGCCAAAGGCGGCATTATCCATAAATAATTTTTATAGAAAGATGAATAAAAATCGACACTTCGGTTTTATTGCATTTTGATGCATATCACCAATGCAAAAGAGATCACTACAAAGTGACTGGGATATGTAGATAGACAAACATGGATAGACTTTCAGTTGTGTATAGAATGGTTTGAAATTGGATAAAACTGTAATTAGGTTATAAGAGGGTGGACTGAAAAATGCATAAGCTATGAAAGGTGTGAAATCTTGATTGCATTAATTCAAACTCTTCTTAAGAAGACTGTTCTTCATCAACAGCAGATACTGGTTCACAGCTAAGAGTTTTTTTTTAATGTTGGGGAACAGATGATAGTCAAATCGGAAGAATATGGATAGTGATCAATCAGTTCAAATCAACAGACATGCACAGCAACCATTCAAACCAAGTACTTGTGTGCTGGAATATTGTCCTGATGAAACAAGACCCCTTTCGTCAGTTTTCTTCGGCATTTGGTCTTGATAGCCTTTCGTAACTACCTCAGTAAGATGACATAGTACTCTCCATTGATGGTGTGGCCCTTTTGAAGATAGTCAATAAACACAATACTTTTTTCATCCCCCAAAACTGAGGCCATCACCTTCTCTCCAGATGAAATGACATCAGCCTTATTTGGAATAGGCGTAGAGGGGTGTTTCCACTGCATGGATTGCCTCTTTTTCTCTGGCTGAAAGTAATGGACCCAGCAATATATCTTGGACTCGGAAATGTTCAAGAAAACTAGCTGGATCTATATCAAACAATGTCAGATTTTCCCGTAATATGATCAGCCTGGTGCGCTTTTGATCGGGTGTTAGAAGTCGTGGCACCCAACTTCGTCGTGCCAAGTTCATTGTCCATAATTTTCTCAACTCTCTCACGGTATATGCAAATAGCATTGGCTGTTTGATTTATAGTCAATCGCCTGTCATCCATCACCTTCTGGTGAACACGATGATTTTTTCCGCGGTGGTGATAGTTGCAGGATGTACAGAACTTAGGTCATCTTCAAGATTTTCCTTCCCCCTCTTAAACTCAGCTTCCTACTTTTGCACCTGACTTCTTTAATATCGCTATGGGGAAAGATCTACTAAGATCTTCCTCCTTTGGTCACATTCCATGAGAGTAACTTGGTTAGCCTATGAACGTTTCAGTGGACACTCGTGTGAGTATATATATTCGCTTGAGGATGAAATGGAACTCATGTTTTTAATTTAATTACAAAATTAAATTTAAAGTTTTTAGCTTCCATTTTTGAAACATGGTTATTACTGTGCAGCGAAAAAACATATTTTAAATCAGTTAATTTATAATATTAATGCTCTGCAAATTTACATTGAGCACTATTTTGTAAAAAATAAAAATATCAATAAGAACACCGGATTACATATCTTACTGTTCTTTCTTTATATATATATATATATATATATATATATATATATATATATATATATATATATATATATATATATATATATATCTTAAAATTGATTTTTAAAAATATTATATTAATTATAAGATATATATATATATATATATATATATATTTACCAATTTTCATATTGTCATTTTTATTCATAAATATTGTCTTCTCTACTGGTTAAATCAGAGAAATTTTCATATATATCTTATAATTAATTTTTAAAAATATTATATAAATTATAAGATATACATATATATATATATATATATATATATATATATATATATATATATTTATAATTAATTTTAAAAATATTATAATAATTATAAGATATATATATATATATATATATATCTTATAATTGATTTTTAAAATATTATATTAATTATAAGGTATATATATATCTTATAATTAATTTTTAAAAATAGTATATTAATTATAAGATTTATATATATATATCTTATAATTAATTTTTTTAAAATATTATATTAATTATAAGATATATATATGTATATATATATATATATATATCTTATAATTAATTTTTAAAGATATGATTCCATCGCTATACAGAAATTACTGTTTTGAAACTGACTCAAGTCCTAAAGTTTAATTTCAATATTAAACTTAAAATTTAGAGTAATTCTGCATAGAGCACCGTTTTTTTGTATTTTTTTTAAATAAAAGCATAAATAGTAAAGAACTTTGGATCATTAATCTAACTTTCTTTCCTATTACATCAATACACATACTATATATATATATATATATATATATATATATATATATATATATATATATATATATATATATATAGGGCGTGGTACAGCTCAATAAACGGAATCGCTGAACAGGACCATTTAAGCAACAGGATGAACATTTTTCTTTGAACAGTCAAATATCGGTTTACCTGGAAAGAAACAATGCATTTATTAATAAGAAGAGTTGAAATTAATGCATGCAAGAATTCACAGTTCTAGCATCGCTCCTTCATAATCAGCCTATGGACTTTTCAGTCCACCCACGTAGACCATTTACTTTTAGAAACTAACGTATTTAGTTCATTTTGTAAATTTCGGATTTATTTATGGTTCATGTAATCGATCGATTTTCTTAGTTTTCGCCATTCGTATTTAGTTTAGATGTTGCGTTGATAAATGTCATTTTTAATTTTGTTATCTTTATTGAAAAGTCATTTCTAACTTGGCGGCACCCATCTTCTCTCCAAGTTATTAACTGACTGCCGAAGACCACGGAATATGCTGTGGGTCAATCTCGCTCCGTACTTCAGTGTTGTCCTCTTAAACCGGTTGCCATCCATGTCGAAAGCACCCAGTCTTCCGTGCCATTTAACCCATAGCTCATGGGCATTAAAACGTAAGTGAACACCACTGGAGTTAGAACTCAACTCTCCGATTCTTCAATCCGAGCCGCTATCCAATACTCCACCGAGCCTCTTCATGAAATTTCCTGTCATCCTTGTACAGGAACCATTCTAATCTTCTCTGCGCCATTTTTATGTATTATACTTGGTTTGGCAGTACTTATACTAAAAATGGAACGTTATATATATATATATATATATATATATATATATATTTGTAACCTAGGGAAGGTTGCTGAATAGAATAATCACACGAAGGTTGTTAATGAACGATAATACTTAGGACACGAACAACGCATATAGGATTCGCCAGCGGCGCGTAGAAGAAGTAGTCAACTGCTACAAGGGAGTCAAGTGAATTTCACAATGAATCTTCAACTGCAGGATATCTACCAACCGCCCCATGCGGTCAGATGTGACACAAGGCCGAATTTAATGTTGGGTATCAGAGCCCTTAGGCTCGGCCAAAAATTCCCCGTAGACCTCCGTATAAAACGGTCGGTAGGTGTTTCCCGAGACGAGACTCTGCCCTTATCACATAGCTTCGTCTAGAGATCCTCGCTGCCCGGGTGTAGAGAGTTTGACCAGCACAACTGGAGACAAATCTCCAACTCTAGACCAACATACAGTATTTACTACTGTATTTATGGGAATGGGGACATAGACACTATCGTCCATAGGTACGCTACGACATATAGATAATCGAATTCATCCCAAGCAAGGCAGTAAAGCCAATAAAACAAAAGGATTGCAAGGTGCGCAAGTATTAGAAAACAGGAACATTACTAAGGACTGAGAACAAAAGAATGAGTAATCAGGAGACAGCGATTGACATTGCGTTTAATTTTTTGAGGATTAAAGTTAACTAGAAAGCATGGAGCAGAAAGAGAGTTCCACAAGCGAGAAGTGCGAGAAAAGAAATTTTTAAAATGGAACTTAAGGTTACATCTAGCCAATTTAAGTATATGTTGATGAGACCTTGTTGCCAATCTAGTACTGCGCTTAAATTCATAAAGTCGAGATACCATAGTGAAGAGCGATATTTATTTGTAATTTATTTACAAAATGTAGCACAGGGCCAAAATGGAGGATGGGGGAAAAGAACGGTCTTCTTCTCTCTTAACATTAAACTTAGCTAGCCACAAACACTGGCCCAAACATACAACAATATTCCTTACACCAAAACATCGCATTCTTACGTACCTTTCTTAATACATTCACCATAATACCTCATTGTCTCTATGTAAGTCCTAACTAGTCGTCTTATGTACAATTCATTGTCTGTATGGGCGGGGGATAAAATGAAAATTTAAAAATTTAAACCCTAATGAATACCAGAGCGAAGAGTTCATCCGAACAATTACCATGAAAGTATTTATAGAAAAAGCGCAGGGAGGAAAATTTACGGCGGTGGAAAAGTGACTGAAGACGCGGAGCCAGGTTAGGACCAATAATATTGCAGATTCTTCGTTATAGTTTCTTTTATGAACGTAGTGTTTGAAGAAATTAGCCAAATGGTAGTTCATTCTGAGCGCTTTCGGCTAAACTATTACTCATCTTCGATGATTTTGCCTGTGCTGTTGCAAATGGTGTGTAGATTATGGCTTTGTTCGTAATTGATGTTCTTGTTGGTTGGATTAGGACTTCCAATATTTTTAAACGTTTTCTACCGTTAGAGACGTGTTTGTGCTTTCATCAAGTGCTTTACGCATCGAAGTTGCTATGCTTTCGTTTTGGTTTATGAGGATTATGGAGTTTATCAGTTGTTTATCTTACGACAATCTCTGTTCCCTCCATATATCGGTATAACTGATTTGGTCTTTTACTGGCCTTGTGTAATGAGTAAGGAAAATACACAGATTGGTGATAAATACAAAATAAATCTTTACATAACACAACATAACAACACAGAAAGCTGGGGAGAGAGTTGAAGTTTCAAGAGTTCATGTGTAAAAGTCCTGGCGCATAAGAAAGATAGAGAAAGGGTCATGGAGAGAAAATATATATATATATATATATATATATATATATATATATATATATATATATATGTGTGTGTGTGTGTGTGTGTGTGTGTGTCCAGATGATTGACAATGTGATGAAAGAAGGTATGTTTGTTTTCAATGTAGCAAGCGCTGTTTAGCCGTCTAACGTAGACAGCTGGTCGTGAAAATGTCGTATTTCGTCTCTGCGTATGTTAATATGACCGCAGTATCGGAGAATGGACAAAACTAATTCATTGATTCTCATTTTGGTTGCTGTTTCATCTGTTTAAATACACATCTATAGATCCGCTTTGAAATGGCCGTTCATTTCTCATTGGCTCGCGGCATTTTATCAAGGTTGTGAAAACTATCTGATTGGTTGGCCGAACTCGCTGTAGATGATGAAATCTTGGTCTCCTTGTTATTATTTGTTTATACCTTTTCTTAACCTCCTGTTATGAAAGCTTTCAGATTGGTTGGTCGAACTATGGCTTTATTTAACTGGCGATTTTTATTATCTCTTTATTTTTATATATGGCAAAAATTTGTCCTTCTTAGTTACTTTTATTGATTTAATTCCCTATCACCACAGGTTTAAGTGTTTGGTTTTTATAGAGTTATGATCTGAAGGTTGTAACGCCAGTCTATTGACATAGATAGATAGATAGATAGATAGATAGATATAGATAGATAGATAGATAGATAACGAAGAGACAAGGGTACATAGATAGATAGATAGATAGATAGATAGATAGATAGATAGATAGATAACGAAGAGACAAGGATAGATAGATAGATAGATAGATAGATAGATAGATAGATAGATAGATAGATAGATAGATAGATAACGAAGAGACAAGGATAGATAGATAGATAGATAGATAGATAGATAGATAGATAGATAGATAGATTGTCTACAACTTTACAGGTTATTTAAAGCCAGAAAATATATTTATATTATAAGACTTTGGGGATGGAAAACAATAATAATTTAGTGATACAGGGCTTACTATACCATAGCTGTGTGAGAGAAAGGTGGATTTATAGCTTTGCCAAGGGCATTAGCGCGTAAGTGAATAATATAACGAAACCAATTGAAATTTGAACTCGGCTCTCCGATTAACAATATCTATTCATTATCCATTGTACCGTCCGCACATACAATCTTAGAGCATCTGGTATTCCCACACGTTCACCCATCACTCAAACAGGTTCAACATTGCTTAACTTCGGTAATGATACGGGAACTGGTATTTGAACGTGAAGTGGCCGTAAGCCAGATAGATAGATAGATAGATAATGAACAAAACTGAGATAGATAGATAGATAGATAGATAATGAACAAAACTGAGATAGATAGATAATGAGCAGACTGAGATAGATAGATAGATAGATAGATAGATAGGAAAAGAAAGTCAGTTTGATTTCACGTGGCTATTAAGTCATTAAAAACGCTGGGAACGCTGGGTGTATATAAATACTTTTCTTAAGAATTCCGTAACCCGTAAACTCTTGTATTTATTTTATAAAGAGATTACAGACGACTCTTACCTAAAAAAGAAGAGATTCTTTTGATCTGCGAAAATATAAATACTGAAGAATTCTGGAAATAATCTGGAAATAATCCTGCTTAGAAATTTGCTTTTCGCTTGTTTTTTTCCCCCGACAACGAAAGAATTGACGAACCGGCAAACGACAACTCGTGTGAACGAACGGATCTCCCTTCGTCCGGTTCAAAATGCTTGTGAGGGTCATTTCTAACCGCGCTTAAAAAAACGAAATGATATTGCCTTCTCCGCCGGCTGAGTGAATGTGTTAACTATCACCTTAGACGGGATGTGCTTATGGTAAAGGTCGGATATCTGGATGTATGAAGATCGGGAGAGAAAGCAAATCATCTCAGCGTGAAAAGACGATCGCATTGATCTAAAAAGCAAGTCGTGAGTCAAGTCAATCAAGGAGACACCGGTCATGTA
>CAHIKZ030002280.1:2935000-2975000 GCA_903632075.3 Acanthosepion pharaonis | reverse complement strand
CTGGGAAGGATTTCTCCTTCAAGCAGCGGCTGAATAACATTTTCTAGGATTGGAGTTTAATTCCGGGTTTATATTCTTAAGGACAATTCTTGGAATTTTGTCTGGGCCAGTGGATTTCCTTTTATAAGTTTAGAAACTTCTCGTGCTGTTATGGTAATATTACTGATATTGTGCTCAGTGAGATGTGGGGACCTGGGAAAGGGATGGTCTTTGTCATCTAATGCTGAGTTAGAGGAAAAGATGGAGGCGAAGAGGTTCGCCTTATCTGTCGAGAAGGATATGATCTTGGTGTTATCTGTAATTGTGGACACAGCCGCTTTACCTCTGTGCATTGGTTGCTGATCTTCCAGAATTCATGGAATCCAATCTGTTTCTTTTCAACTTTGGTCTGGACTTTTCATGCCTAGACATTTTTGCGGCGACTGTAGGCAGTTCTGAATGCAGTGAAGGCCAAACTACATCGCTCCTTGCGATAGATACTGAAGCAGTGGTTCCAGTGGGTTATGGCCGTAGCGCATTCATTTGTGAACTACAGCTGGCTGTTTTTTTTTTTTTTTGCTGGAATTTTTTTGAGTATAAAACTCTCCATTACGGAAATGATCCAATCAGTGATGATGGCAGCAGTTATGATTGAAGAAGGTTGGGAGGGGAGCTTCCATCATCTTGGATCGAAAGCTCTTCCGGTCTGCTTCCACACAGCGAAAAATGCTTCAATAGAACGGTACATCACTGGATGCTTTAGGTTTGGCATCGATCTGGACACTGATAAGGAAATGGTCTGATATGCCTAGTGGCAGTAGAACTTTTGCTAAGCATTTATCAGGGCAGGAGGTTAGGAAGAGGTCGGAAGGTTCGCCTCATGATCCGTAGCGTCCGGGACCCGGGTAGGTTCTCTGAAGATCTGGGTCAGTTCATAGGTTATGGAGAAATCTGCAAAATCTGCTTTCAGAATCGGTTTTGTCGGAATAGATTACAGCCATTCTTTCAGAATGATACTGTGATGGTCCAAGTTCCTTGTACCACGGTAATGGTCCAAGGTTAGAACCAATGAAAGAATAACACGAACACAGGTATGGAATACAAAGATATATTACAACAGAAATATAATACAAAGAAGTAGAAGTATTAGTAATAACTATCAGATTTGGTTAGAGTGAACTATGTTGTCTCGACAAGTATCACAATTCCAGTGTCCTTACAATATGCTCTCAATTTTATTTCCTCGTCTTACAATCTCCATATACCTCTTAAGAGGCGCAGTATTTATAATGTCAGGAATAGTCCATTATTATTATGGGTAAGTTCCCATAACAGATACTGAAGTCACCACAGAAATGACCGTTGGTCGATGGAAATTGAGTGAGGATATTATCAGTTTACTCTGATATACAATCAAAGAATACTGTCCCTTCGTTCTGAGGGCGATAGAGAGCAAAGATAAATGTGGTACTATGGATAAGTACCACGCGGAAGCACACATATCGGAGATCAGGTTCCGCGTTTGTTTGTTTCTTCTATCTGTGCCACAGGGAAACTCTTCCTTGATGTCGGTTCCTAGTCCGTGGCCGTGGTGATTTAGGTGGTCGTCTTTAGCTATAAGAGAGGAGTATTCCCTGGACTGTGAACACCACTAGTGCGCTTGAAGCATTGATACCGGTTTCAAAATGTAACTGGTGGTCTGGTTGAGTCTGAAGAAGACGGTGTTCCACTTCTGGGAATTTGGAACGTAGCCTCTTCACGCCGCTATAGGAAATGGTTTACGTCGGGTCTACTTTGTTTTTAGGTTGGGTTTGCTAGTTTTGTTCATTTGTATTTTGACTGGTTTGATGTGTTTAATGGTTGTTTGAAGACTAGTGGGCAGTGAGATTTAAGTCTATCATATCTTTCTATGTATTACCAGTTGTTCATAATTGTTATGGTCCAGGTTAGGACTAAGGAAGAACAACACGAACACAAGAGTAGAAATAACGAAGGTATATTACACGAAATAATAATACAAGATGTGGAAGGTGTTAGTATGACTGTCAGTCTGGTTTGGAGTGAACTACTATCGGCTCGACTCGATTCGATCTTTATTTGCCCCCCTCCACGAGGAAAAAATGTGGCACAAGGCCGAGTTTTACGTGGGTTTCCCGAGCCCTTAGGCTCGGCCAAAAAAAATGCCCGTAGAACCCGTATAAACGGGATCGGGTTGGTCAACCTCCCCGAACGAGATTCTGCCCTTCGGCGGAGCTTCGTCCGGGTTCCTCTCTGCTCAGAGGCAGAGAGTTCGAGCGTCAAGCCGAGAAGCTCGGCTCGATTCGGTATCTAGCCACCCTCCCACGAGGGTTGCATGTGGCACAAGGCCGAGTTTAACGTGGGTTTCCTGAGCCCGTAGGCTCGGCCAAAAAATGCCCCTACAACCCGTATAAACGAGATCGGGTTGGTCAACCTCCCCGAACGAGACTCTGCCCTTCGGCGGAGCCTCGTCCGGGTTTCCTTTCTGCTCAGAGACAGAGAGTTCGACCGTCAAGCCGAGAAGCTCGACTCGATTCGGTATCTAGCCACCCTCCCACGAGGGTTGCATGTGGCACAAGGCCGAGTTTAACGTGGGTTTCCTGAGCCCGTAGGCTCGGCCCAAAAATGCCCGTAGAACCCGTATAAACTGGATCGGTTTGGTCAACCTCCCCGAACGAGACACTGCCCTTCGGCGGAGCCTCGTCCGGGTTTCTCTCTGCTCAGAGGCAGAGAGTTCGACCGTCAAATCGCGAAGTCTCTCTCTCTTGAGGGGCGTAGTATACATAGTGTTAGGAAGAGTTCATTGTGTAGTTATAGGTAAAGACCCATGACAATAATCTAACTTGCTAGCTGTTAGAGACAGTTCATATCTATTTATCTATCTATCTGTCTATCTATCTATCTATTGTTCTCTGACAGTTCATATATCGAGCTAGCTGTCAAAGTTTGTTCATATCTATCTATCCATCTATCTATCTACAGTATAGCAATGGCGGTTAGGGTATGCAATGGCAATAGGGTGTGCAATGGGGGTAAAGTATGTATATGCATCCCTGAGCGACCCTCGTTAACCACACCGTTTCTCCCAATTGATCTTTTTGTCCTCAAGTACATGAGCGAGATTGTCTTTTAAAGGCAAGGAAGGGCAAAAATATTTTAAGTCATGTGATAGCGATTGTTGTATGAGTCGTACGATTTTTGAATCAAGCACGGGCAACGTCGGGCCATGCTGCTAGTTGTTAATAATACTCAACGTAATGTGACAATTCCATCGTTTTCCGCGGATGTTATGTTTCAAAGCAAGCATTGAAATTCTCCGTGATCGTATAGTATCAAGCACTCACACTAGAACAATTATGACTGAGTAGTGAGTTCCATCCTCACTGGGTGCCCCCTACTTTCGACCTTGTGTCACATCTAAGCTACGCTTAGAAAATCACTATACCGTATTTATGCTTGTATAATGTGCAATAGTGTATAATACCCTATTGCGTATTATACAATAGTATATGCTTGATACTATGCGCATCAACAAGGCTAAGCAACGAAATTCCGGAAAAAATTTCTATGTATAATACGCACCGTTTTTAGAATGTGCAGCTGCTATATTTAACATTTGTTCAACTGCATATCAAGTCCATATAGAAAACAATAGCAATTTATATTGCTTACGTAAAGTTTTAAAACACAATTTATACAGTATTGAGAGCAAATATAGTTTCGCCTATCATCCAGTTCAAACTCCTTCCCGATCTTTTGAACTTTTGATCCCTTGTTTCCTGTTTAGAATGGGATTTCCGGTTCCTTCTAAAATCTTCTCATTTCCTTTCACTCCCAATAAGCACTTGTGTTTTAGTGGCATTATCGCCTTGATTGGGATAAATTAGTTACCCTCTTTCCTCCCCAAAAATATGCCCGGACACATATTCACATGAAATATGCCCGGACACATATTCACATAAAAATGCAACAAGCTTGCGGCGAAAATAAAGAAACAGAATCATAAATAAATAAACATTCCATCGTCTATTTCTTCTTAGCCGGCTAAATCAGAGGTGGACATCAGTGAAGGTGACATATTTTTGAGGAAAAGGTACAAAATGACTCTGTGGACGTGCACGACCCCAAAGAGCAGGATGGTTGCAAGTTAACGAATGGATTGCTGTATGTGTTATTAGGTTGGTGCAAAAATAATGACGTAATAATGTCGTTTTTTGACGGTCAAAAACGACATTATTACGTCATTATTTTTGCACCAACCTAATATTTTTTTTTTAAATTTGAACTAAGATTACTTTGCCTCATTCGTTCAAACCGTACATCTTGACAACATGAGAATACGATTTTTCATTTAAATAAAGGATTTCTCTTTGACATATCTGAATTGCTAAATGGGCTCCTCGAAACTTGTCTCGCCGAAACAATTACGACTGAGTAGTGAGTTCGATTCTCACTGGGTGCTCCATATTTTCGGCCTTGTGCCACACCTAAGCTACGCTTGGAAAATCATTATCTGAAATGCCAACGTCACTACTGTGTTCAGAAGCATTTTACACATACATACACAATAATGTATAGCATATATACTTTTTAGATCCTCACTGGGTGCTCCGAACTCTCGGCCTTGTGCCACATCTAAGCTACACTTGGTAAATAGCTATACAATATATACTCGTACCATATGGGTACCGAGTGGTTAGAACGTTCACATTCTGACCATGAGACCCGGGTTCGAATCTCACCCTGGTCGATTTGTCAGGAAGGAAACTTCCTGATGTTATCGGACAGGAGGGGTTCGATCCCAGCATGCGGCACCTTTGGAAACTGTCTGAAAACCACACGGGTTGACCCAAGCCTTGTGAGTGAAATTGGGTAGATGGAACACTTGAGCACCCTTGGGTGCCTTCGATAGCTGTGCTAACACGAAGTCATAAGTCATCGTGGCTGAGGGCTTGAGCGTGCTAACCTTGTTCAAATTGTTGATCACGCTCTTTCCCAGAAACTGTTCTGCTCAGCATAGTTGCAGTATAAACCACAGGTGGGCTCTGTGGGTGTTGAATAAACACAAATGCGCCTGAGCAAGCGTATGCAATAGGGATTAGTAGACAGATATCCTCGAATACGAGTGGCCAGCTATACTACTACTATACTCGTAACTAAGGCAATAAATATGTGCTAAAACGTCGATGATAAAATCGGGGTAGGCTTATATAAATGTCGATATTTTCCCGATTTTCACCAATTTCAACATTTCAAACAAAAAATATGTCTCGTGATATTTTTCACTATTTAAAAGGAATTTAACACACTATACATAATATATACCATAATATATATATATATATATATATAATACTCGACTCTCTCCCGTCGAATTCGACGTATGAGGGTCAAACAGATCGGTTCCCAGGAAACCGACAGCCCGACAACATCACATGAGATTTGATTATAGTGGTGAAGGTTTCGTGCAGGACCAGCCACACTTTTTGAAGGGCCGAATACAGAGACCTGATGCACTACGTGCCACAGGTTCCCCAAACGACCCTCCGCAGGTTTTGAATTCAGAGTTGTCCTTCTCCTAGACCAGTTGCCATCCAAGGCTATAAAACCCAGTTTGTCCTGCTATTTTACCCGTAGCTCGAGGGAGAAGAAAAGGATTCACACTTTTCCCAAGGGTATTAGCACGTAAGTGAATGTAATGGATTCGACTGGAATTCGAACTCGGCTCTCCGCTATCCATTACTATCTATTATATATATATATATATATATATATATATATATATATATATATATATATATATATATATATATATATATATATATAAACTAGTGAGCCAGACAAACCTACCTAGGTTTCACCTAAGCGGATCGTCAGGGAAAATATGCGTTTCCCTTTGCCTCTTTGGCTAGCTTTCCTGACGATCCGCTTAGGTGAAACCTAGATAGGTTTGTCTGGCACACTAGGTTTGTCTAGGTCTGCTCTACGGTTGTATTGAGATTTTTTGTTAGTTGTTTACTCGTATCGGGGTTTTTTCTTTGGTTTTTTCTGTGCGATTTTTTCGACAGACTTTCATGTTTGTAGCTCTTTCTTTTTTTTATACCTTTTTTTTCTCGGGATTGATTTGATTATTGGCAAATCAAAAATTCGAGGGTTTTTCGAAACGAGTATAGTTACCTATATATATATATATATATATATATATATATATATATATATATATATATATATATATACCATTATGATAGAATGGGTGTTCTCTTGCCCGATAGCAAGTGAGCCCCTGATGGGCCCACTATAAGAAATAGAAATGTAATAAATAAAGAAACAAACACAGACAACTGTTTTAGTAATAAAAAAAGGAATAAAAAAAAACTTTATAAAGTCATCTGCACACTATCAGTTACTCAAATCTAATGAGAGAGGACATTTTCAAAGCTTAAGATCACAAAGACAAGGTTAAAAAATTCGCTGTCCAATGAGAATTTGCAATCATACATATTGCTATCCATTGGGAAGGAATTGTAAGATGAATTCGATGCAGAAGAAATTATTACCAGATTCGAACAATTGTCTAGCGGACACAAACGATTCCTCTTAATATTCTCAACTTCATGCCATGCTCTCTTGTGCTTTTGAACTATCTGTTAATATACGGGGTGAAGCAGAGAGAACGGATGTTTTTGAAACGGCTATTACTTTAAAAAACGTACGTCCCCTCTACTTCCACTGTATATATGTATCTAGGGTCTTTGTTATATATATATATATATATATATATATATATATATATATATATATATATATATATATATATATATAATTTGTATTTTCGTTGTATCTGTGAATATATCAGTGTGTCATCAGATTTGGTGTGTGCATGTATGTCTAGGCCTGGATATATCTGTTTTGACATGATGGCAATCTCTGAGTATACGCACGCATGCCCGTACTTGCGCTACTAATGTGAGAATCTTTTCGCGTGATATGTCAGAGGTCAACTTTCCTGAATATTCGAGACTCAATCCGTCTCGTTTGACCTTCTGTTGTTGGTATTTTCTGGGATATTTTTCTTTTACACTTTAATTTCTTTTCTTTTGTTTTGTTTTATAAGGAGACAAGTGACAACCGACAAGAATGGATCGCTCTAAAAGTGCTTTTCGAGATCTTCCAAACATTAACATCTGTGAAGTTCAGAGCCCCACTTCAAGTCATCCACTGTTTGCCATGGCTTCTTAACAAATGTTGCTCACTTTCACACTCTCACACTTTCTTTCTCTTCCTATATCAATTTTTAATTCTTTTTTTCTCTATCGCTCTCTATCTCTAGCTAAATCAATTTTTCTCTCATTCTTTCTCACTATCTATCTATCTATCTATCTATCTATCTCAGTCTGTTCATATCTATCTATCTATCTATCTATCTATCTATCTATCTATCTATCTCAGTCTGTTCATTATCTATCTATCTATCTATCTATCTATCTCAGTCTGTTCATATCTATCTATCTATCTATCTATCTATCTATCTATCTATCTATCTATCTATCTATCTCAGTCTGTTCATATCTATCTATTTATCTATCTCAGTCTGTTCATATCTATCTATCTATCTATCTATCTATCTATCTATCTATCTATCTATCTATCTATCTCTATCTATCTATCTCAGTCTGTTCATATCTATCTATCTATCTATCTATCTCAGTCTGTTCATATCTATCTATTTATCTATTGCCATCTTAATTCTTAATTTTCTGTCACCCTCTATCTGTAACTCTTCCAATTTTAATGCATGCTCTCTCTCTCTCTCTCTCCCTCTTTCTTTCTAGCTACACCAACTTTTAATTCTCTCTCAAAAACTTTAATTTTTTCTAGTTCTACAAAAATTTATATTTTCTTTCAATAAAATTTTAATTTCTGCCTCTTCAATTTCTTTATTCTCATACTGTAAATCCGAACACCTCTCTCTCCGCAATAGCTAATTCTCTAACTCTCTCTCTCTAATTATTAATACTCTCTCACCAATTTTTAATTCTCTCTCTCCGTAATAGCTAATTCTCTATTACTCTCTAATTGTTAATACTCGCTCTCACCAATTTTTAATTCTCTCTCACCCTGTCACCAATTTTTAATTCTCTCTCATCATTTGTTAATTCTCTATCACTCTCTCTCTCTCTCTCTCTCTCCAAGGTTTAATTCTCCGCCACTCTCTCTCCAATTTTTAATTTTCTTTCTCGCCATTTTTTAATTATCATTCTCTCTCCAATGTTTAATTTTCTGTCAGTCTCTCGCCTACCAATTTTAATTCTCTCTTTCCCCAACTGTTTCTCGGCAATATTTGATTTCATTTCCTCCATCCAAAAATGTTTTTTGTTCTCTCACTCCAATTTTGTTATACAGTGTAACCCCGGATATGAGAGACCCGGATATAAGAGAAACCCGGATATAAGAGACTTCTTCTCCGGTCCCGACAACTCTCTTATATCCGGGTTACACTGTAGTTCATTTGCAACTCCCTCACTCGAGTCTTTAATTCACGCTCATTCTCTTTTCAATTTTTAATTCTTTCTTTCTCTCTTTCTATCTGTCTGTCTCTCTCTGTTTTTTCTTCGTATGTCGCTACTTCTCTCTCACCAATTTTCACTCTTTTTTTACTCTCTCTTTCTCTCTCTAAGTTTATTTCTCTCACGCTCTCTCAGTTTCTTTCCCTCCCTAGTTATAATAGACTTAGTAATCTTAACTCATCCGAATTTCTTCGCTTAAGCATTGTCATCATTATTAATCATTTTTGTTTTTTTTTATTTTCATCATTTTCTTCATAAACCAATTAACACTGCTATATATTTTAAGCTAAAACAAACACGTGAATTTTTTTTTAAAGCATTACGCCCCGAGCAAGGCGTGAAGCCACTAGAATGCAGAGGGTTGCAGAAGATTTGGAGCGAGAGCAGATAGGAGTGATAGAGGAAAGGATGAGGAGAAGGATAGTGGGTAGATCAAGGTAATTGGAGATGTCGATTAACATTACATTTGAATAGTTGAAGATTATAGCTCTCAGGGAAACAGTAATTGGGAAGGGTGTTCCACAGGCGAGAGGTGCGAGGTATGAAGCTATTGGAGTAGAAGAGACGGCTACATTTAAAAATTTTTACAGTGTAAGGGTGGGAGCGGGATGCTAGTCTCGTAGAACGCTTGGATTCATGAAGTCTGGGAACCAGTGAAAGCAGCTCATCGGAGCAATTACCATGAAAGTATTTGTAAAAAAGACAGAGAGAGGGAACGGCGCGTCTGTGAGAGAGCAACTGTAGACGAGACGCCAGATCAGGGCCAATTATATTACATATCCGTCTCTGGACCTTGTCAGGAACTCCGAGGTAAACAGAAGGTGCCCCGAACCATATATGGCAGCAATACTCCATGCAAGGGCGAATGGGTTGATTTGTATATTTGAAGTATCGATTCCGGGGAGAAAAATTTCCTGGCGCGGCACAGAACATGAAGAAAATATGACAAGGAAGGATTTATTCATTTTGGACTAGGATGAAAGTGGGGTATCTGTTGCTAATTTCTCTGTCGTGTTTCTATCTTCGGAAAGTTCACAGAAAATCTGTGAGGGACGCCTGATCACCGGGGGTTCTAACTCTGTGGTTGCGGGAACCGGTCAATTGTTGCCCTTGTGCCATATGTCCATGTAATGGGCACCCAACATTAAAAACGACCTCGTGTCACGTTCACTCACCGTGACTGAATATAGATTTTGCGAGCCAATGTGTCTTCCGTAGCCTAATGGTTAAAGCGTTGACTCTGTCAGCTAAGCTTCGATGGAGAACCAATGTGTTTTTAAATTTAATTGAAATCGCCTTGTTTCCTCCTACCCGACACATAACAATCGTAAATGATTTTTTGTTTTTTTTTTAAAATAAAATCTGAGTGTGTCACAAAAAAAACAACAACAATACATACGAAAAGTAAAAAAAAAAAAAAATTAAATTAAATAATTAAAAAAATTTTATTCAGTAGTCAAATAAAATTAACAATCTGTCACGTGACTATATTCCACAGAAATCTTTCATTAGCATTTTTAATTAATTCGTTTACTTACAAGAACTAAAACATTTTTAATTAATTCGTTTACTTACAAGAACTAAAGCATTTTTAATTAATTCGTTTACTTACAAGAACTAAGATGAAAGTTGACAGAAGTTGGAACGGGAAAAATTCAAGAGGATTTTTTTAATCTCAAGGAGGTAGTCGTGGATAACGATAATGAAAAAGATATCTTCCCCTCATTTTAAGGTAGAGATTAGCAAGTTCGTCTAGTTGACCATTACTAATGAACGGCGAATTTGATTATCACTAGGGGCTCCATACTTGTGGTAATCTCGGTATAAGACAACAATGGCGAAGATTTTCAATAGTTCTCTAAATCGATGATTAGCAGGACCCGTTGGGATATGTTTAATCTATTATTTTATACCCCTATTCTTTTCTAACCCCTTGCTTGTATCATCTCATTTTCTTCCTTATCCCTTCTAATCTTCGTTCCCTCTCCACGTTTTTATCTGAATGTTTTACAGATTTAGATTACAATATTTGGCAGTATATAAGATTACATCGCCCTTCCATGAGGCATCCACTTCGTTTATATTATCACCATTACTCGCTACGGCAGTCCATATATATATATATATATATATATATATATATATATATATATATATATATATATATATATGGTATAAAATGACAATTGGAAAAAAGCTTAGATTTTGCCGACGCGTTTCGTCTTCCGACTTTTTCAAAGCAAAAATGAAAGCGAAATGTTTTTGTTGTTATAGTTACATTAAAAAATCCAAATTTAAAAAGATAGACGCTTCTGCCTAAGCCTTTTTTCTTCGTCAGGTATGTATCGAAAGATCCATGATCGTCCAACTGGTCTACCGCAGAAACAAATAGCAACCTACTGCAGGAAAAAAATCTGTCTCGTCAATCATTTATCGAAAGATACATGAACGCCGAAGCACATGGCACATAACTGACTAATTCCTCAAGGACACATGGCACAGTGGATAAAGGCGTTGGTTAGATCCAGTAACAGGACGCAAAGAGTGTGAGTTCAATACCTGTTTAAGGCGGTGGAGAAATTGGAGAGGAAAATTAGCAGGAGATAACTGATAACTGACATCCATCAAACATGGCACGTGGAATTAGAACAGTCTACTCCAGTGAGCGAAATAAAGGGTTCAGTTCGAAATTCCAACCACCTGAAGAAGGCCGGAGCGTACAACGGCCGAAACGCTGTGACAAATATGGCGACAAAGATGAGGACAATAGTCCGACTAATGTAAATACTGTACATAATACCTCATCTCAGAAATATAGACAGACTCAAAAAACAAAATGTTGTTAGTTACTAGAAGAATTTAGAAACGCTCATATGATAGTTCCGATCACAACATAGGCCTATTTGCATCTGCTCGCAATAATTGTAAACGTGTCTTCAAAGATGCAAAGATTTTGTTTACTCATACACTGAGGCACCGTATATCCTGTAACAAGTTTGGTCCACGTAACTAATGGCGTCTCTCTAATAGCGTGTTAAATAAGAATAATTCTTCTATCCTTCATCTCTTCACTCAATTAAAGGTGTTAACATCATCTGCTGGCAAAGCAGTATGTTTTACTCTCAAATTCTTTTTCAATTTCTACTCTTGACTCATCTGGAGTACCTTTGCCTGGCTTTTCACTTAGAGCAATGTCTTCATTGAGTAATATGCATATAACTCCATCCAAGGTTTCCGATATCATTTCTAAATTGGATCCTCACAAAACATGTCGACTTGATGGTAACCGTACAATAGTCCTTTTCCCGAATTTCTGGGAACTATAAACCTAAAGTCTTCAGCAACCATTTTTTACCATTATGTTTATAATACCCAGAAATTCATACCCAGATGTTCTCAAGGGCACATGGCACAGTGGATAAAGTCATTGGTTAGATCCAATGACAGGACCCAAAGAGTGTAAGTTCAATACCCGGTTAAGGCAGCGGAGAACTTGGAGAGGGGAATTAACAAGAGATAACTGATAACTGACATCCATTAGACATGGCACGTGGAAATAGAATAGTCTACCCCAGTGAGCGAAATAAAGGGTTTCATTTCGACATTCCACCCACCTGAAGAAGGCCGGAGCGTACAACGGCCGAAACGTTGTAATAAATATGGCGACAAAGATGAGGTCAATAATCCGGATAATGTAAATAGTGTACATAATACCTCATTTCAGAAATATAGACAGATGCTAAGTCTACGTCTAGAAAAGTTGGTTAGAAGTTTTTTCTCGACAGAATCTATTTTACATATTTATAAGTCTACCATTCATCCTTGCTTTGAATATTCCTGCGACATCAGGCCTGATGCTCCTGTTATATATTTAGAGATTTTTGATATAATCCAGAGAAGAATCTGCAATGTTATTGATCCTGACCTGGCATTTCGGTTTCAGCTATAATGTATCTTTTTCGTGCTTTTTCTATAAATACTTTCATGGTAATTGTTCAGATGAACTTTCCTCTATGGTAGTAAATATGGGGAGTAGTTATTATTTTCATAGAGACAATGAGGTATTATGGTGATTGTAGTAAGAAAGGTATGTATGAATGTGTTGTTTTGGTGTAAGGAATATTGTTTCGTGCGATTGGGTCAGTGTTTGCGGCGAGCTAAGTTATAGTTAAGACAGAACAAGACCGTCCTTTTCCCCAATCCCCTTTTCGGCCTTGCGCCACAATTCTGCATTGTACAGAATAAATATCACTTTCCTCTATGGTAGTTAGACTTTATGAATTTAAGTGCATCATTAGTTTGGCAGCAAGGTCTCATCATTTTACAGTAAAAAATGGCGAGATGGAAGCATAATTTCTATACTAACATTTTTTTTTTCTGTTAAACTTCTCGCTTGTAGATCTTTTTTCCTGCTTCTTGCTTAAATGCAATGTCAATCGTTATCTTCTTAATTCGTGTTCTTTTATTATCCTCCATAGTGTTTTTTTTATTTTTCTCATAATCTCTAACCCGTTACCTCTTAGTGGCTTTATTACCTTGCTGGGGGTGAAATGATTAACACACACACACACACACACACACACACACACATATATATATATATATATATATATATATATATATATATATATATATATATATATCAGGTCATCCCATAAGTCTTGTCCGAATTTTGAATAAAGAAAACAAGTGACCAAATGTTACATTTAATTACAGATACAATCAACAATGTATTTTCCCTGATTATCTATGACTTCCTTCCATCTATTAACAAGCTTACTAATTCCATTACTGTAAAATTCTTTTGGCCTTGATTCGAAGAACTCACAAATGTCAGTTTTAACCTCTTCCTGTGTTACAAAAGCTGTTTCTTCCAAATGATCCTGTAAGCTACGAAACAAATGGTAGTCTGAAGGAGCAAGATCGGGAGAATAAGGTGGATGAGGAATTTTCTCCCAACGAAGTTCTTCGATCTTTTGTGACGTGATTTTTGCTGTGTGGGGTCGCGCATTGTCCTGATGAAACATCACCCCTTTTTGATTCACTAGAGCAGGTCTTTTTTTCCTCAAAGCTTGGTTCAAACGTTCTAATTGCTGACAGTATATTTGAGCATTAATTGTTGCATTACGTGGTAAGAATTCAAAGTGGATTATTCCTTGGCGATCCCACCAGATTGAAAGAAGAACCTTTTGCTTATGAATTTCCCTTCTCGGCTGTGGCTGGGGTCCTTCCCCTTTACCAAGCCACTGTCTACGACGCTTAACATTTCGAAAAAAGATCCATTTTTCGTCGCCAGTCACAAGTCTATCCAAAAAAGATGAAACAAGTTGGCGAGAATGGAGAGAAGAGCAGATGTCAACACGGGATTTGAAGTTGTTTTCAGACAATTCATGAGGCACCCATTTTCCAAGTTTAGGAACTTTTCCAAGTTGTTGAAGATGACGATGAACAATTGTATGGTTTGAACTGAGAACCACTGCCAATTTCTCAACTAATAAAGCAGGATTTTCCTCAAGGGCTGCTTCAAGAAGCTTTGATCGAACTCAACTGGACGTCTTGTTTGATCATCATCTTCAAGGGTGAAATCTCCACCTCTGAATTTTGCAAACCATTTTCTGCAAGTTCTTTCATTCACACATTCCTCTCCATAAACTGAGTGAATGTTTCTAGCCGCTTCGGCTGCTGAGTTTCCTTTCTTGAACTCATAAAGCATTATGTGCCTCAAATGATTCTTGGGTACTTCCATGTTAGCAGGGTTTTAATCAAACAAAATTTAATTTTTATTGTTCTCTGAAATAAAATTTGATCAGTTTAAATGCATCTAAACATAAAAATAATGTTCAGCTCCATTAGACATTATAAAATACTCTTTAAATTTCGTTCATTTTAACAAAAAGTTAAAATTCGGACAGAACTTATGGGATGACCTGATTTATATATATATATATATATATATATATATATATATATATATATATATATTTAAAATAAAATTTAAATAAAACAGACCACTTTTACGGTTCCATGAACGTTCCATGTTCTTTTATTTAAATTATTTGCTCTGGATTTACATTGAGCTCTGGATTTTATGCTCCTTAGGTTTACCCATATGGATTACCTAGTTTTTCATAAACTATATATATATATATATATATATATATATATATATATATATATATATATATATATTAAAAGATATTAACCCACATCTATCCCCAACGACTGGCATTATAGCTTGCATTCCGTTGTTATTGACTGAAAATGTTGTACATGAAAGAGAACATAAAAAATCACTCTCCCATGAACACCCACATGAGCAGAGCCTGACAAATAATCTCTCAGCTAAGCTAGCTCTCATCGCTCAATGAGATAAAGACTAGCTTCTACCGTGGGATCCAAAGAACGCGCACATGTTACCGATAAGAGAAGGAAATTTGTTGGACATCATCTTCCATAATTAGAACTATAAAATTTCCTAACGATAAAATGTCATATTCAGAAACATTATTTCATGTAGTAAGTAAATATAAAAGTTACAGTGTTTCAATGGTAGTATGACTTTTGGGCGACCCTGTATTACTAAAATACCTGCAAAACAAAGCTAGTAACGTTTCATCACCACCGAACTAACACTAAATTTACTTTAGTGACCAGTTCTACTATCAATGAGGTTCCTTGCCTCGAATGTCTACTGAGACTAACGCTCATTCCAGACCTCAAACGCCTGTCGCCCGGTTCACACCGCCTTTTGAAGAGGGAAGTTTATCTCTTGTTTACTGCTTAGGATAATTCTCCTAAATCCTTCCCATTTTCTTTCACTCCGAGTAGCCTCATGCATCTTAGTGGTATTATCGCCTAACTTGCGGTGAAATGACTAAAATACAAAAAAAAAAAAAATGGAATTCGTATATATATATATATATATATATATATATATATATATATATATATATATATATAAGCAAGTGTAAATGGATATAAATCCGACAGAATGTAGAAATTTTGAAAAACAAACAAAAATCCATAAATGTAGTTAAAAATGAAAAATTGTCGACGTCAGACGTTTCGGTTTTAATAAACCATTTTCAAGACAAAATTCATTAAAATACAAATTCAGTTCAATATGACGAAAATGATGGACATAAAAACACAAGTCTTATCCAAGAGTAAAACAGATAACTGAAAATTTTTAAAAAGATCAGCTTTCCGTTTAACGTGGTCACGCCGTAAAATAATCACGAACTTTTAGGAATACGTTATGAAAGCGTCGCCCATGTGACTACGGCGTGACCACGTTAAACGGAAAGCTGATCTTTTTAAAAATTTTCAGTTATCTGTTTTACTCTTGGATAAGACTTGTGTTTTTATGTCCATCGTTTTCGTCATATTGAACTGAATTTGTATTTTAATGAATTTTGTCTTGAAAATGGTTTATTAAAACCGAAACGTCTGACGTCGACAATTCTTTCATTTTAACTACATTTATGGATTTTGTTTGTTTTTCAAATTTCTACATATATATATATATATATGTATATGTAAGCAAATATATGGATATAGATCCGACAGTATGAAGAAAATATACGGAAAATAAAAAAACAAACAAAAATCCTAATATGCAATTATGCTGTTTTAATGTTAATATAATGTCCACGTCGGACGTTTCGGTCTAGTAGCCCATCTTCAGGACATAAAACATAATGAAAATTAGACTATATTCAATTAAACATGAAAAAGACGATGGACATAAGTGCAAGACCAATCCAAACAGATAAGTGAAATCTTTTATAAGATCAGCGTTCCGTTCAAATATGATGACGTCGTCGTCACGTCGGCGATGTTGTGAAAATGTATTCCTAAATTGAATATGGTCTAATGTTAATTATGTTTTATGAATATCTCCTGAAGATGGTCTACTACACCAGAAACGTCCGACGTTGACATTATATTAACATTAAAACAGCATAATTGCATATTAGGATTTTTGTTTGTTTTTCCGTATATTTTTTCTTATATATATATATATATATATATATATATATATATATATATATATATATATATATATGTAGGCAAATATATGGATATAGATCCGACAGTATGAAGAAAAATATACAGAAAAAACAAACTAAACTCTTAATATGCAATTATTCTGTATTAATGTTAATATAAAGTCGACGTCGGACGTTTCGGTCTATTTAAGACCATCTTCATGGACATTTTCATTTAAACATAATTAACATTAGAACATATAAAAATTCAACACGAAAAGACGATGGACATAAGAGCACAACTAATCTAAACAGATAACTGAAATTTTTATATAAGATCAGCGTTCCATTTAAATATGATCACGTCGTCGTCACATGGGCGATGTTGTGAAAACGTATTCGAAGATGATTTCAAAATATTAAAATATTAAAAAAGTCTATTGAAGGAAAGGATTTATTATCGAACTGTTTTTTAAAATTTTTTTAAATTGTTCCATCGTTTTTGAAATCATTTTTGATTTGCTTTGTAACGTGGAGGACTTCAAGCTTGTATGAAGATATAAGAACCTATTGATCTCTGCGTATTCCTATATCAACGGAAGGGATTTCCTGAACTGTTTATATAAAATAGTTCAATCGACTTTTTTTAATGAAGATGGTCTTAAATAGACCGAAACGTACGACGTCGAATTTATATTAACATTAATACAGCATAATTGCATATTAAGATTTTTGTTTGTTTTTTCTTGTATATTTTTCTTCATATATATATATATATATCGCTAAAATGGTCGGCTCCTCGTACTATTCCAAAAAGTCCCTAACCCCTTTCGCCATGTTCTATTGTTACAAGGATCAGGCCAGACTAAAAATGGAATATTGTTGTTATATCTGGGATGGAATCGGCTAGCCCTCGATATTCAGCATTTACAGAGTTCAAATGCATTTACGCGGCCTTGTGAGTGATGAATTATTTTACACCAAGCAACTTCTTTCCTACAGATTAAACACTGCTAGCTTCTCGCTACTCCATCGCTATTTTCCTGGCAAATATTCAGACGAGGTCCATTCCTTAGTTCCACCAGTTCAGACTTTCAAAACTATGGCCCACCATGCCATCTACATGCCACGAATCACTAACATTTCCTTCGTAATCCATTAATAAGTAGGAAGTTCCACTCAGACATGCCTTTGCCCCAGAACTGTTACTTTGCACCCAAGATTGTGCGTTCCCGGCTACTACAATCTTAACCTCTTTAAATCTTGCGTCTACCCTCACCTATTCTGCATATATGCACGTCTTACTTCCTCTCTTTACGCCCGTACAATAACTTTATTCAGTAGCCCTCTAACTTGAGTGGCTCTTCGGTCTTGTATTAGTGGAACAATAATATTAAACCGCTCACCTGTTTACGTAGTATCTGCAAAAAACTGTTACCTTTATAGTCAACCCTGACAAGGACTCAGTCAATAGCTTGTCCCTCACCAAATCTGCGTCTATACAGACGCGCATAGGGTGGGGGGGGGTAGTACATGTACCCAGATACCTTGAAGGAACTCTTTTTTTTTTTCGTGTTTCAATTCGTTTTTACATGATTCGGTTGGACGGGATTCGGGGAACGGAAGATCATCGTGGCAAAGGGAAGGCTGGGCGCAAATCCAAATCAAAGAAAAAAGCGATCAGATGGACACATTCCGGATAATTCAGCCATCTGTTTTCCCCTATTAAAACACGACACACGAGAACAAACAATTGCATACCGTGACCAAACGTGAGTCGCGCTACATTAGACAAATATGCCTTTGGCGGTGACTGTCATATTCTACGCTACGTAAGTGCGTATAGGAAAGAGAAGCACTAACATATCTATCCATCTCTCTCTTTCTCTCTCTTTCTCTCTCTCTATCTATCTCTCTCTCTCTCTCTCTATCTATCTATCTATCTATCTATATATATGGTGGGGGTGTATTATGTAGGTATAATAATGGAATAATGGTAATAGAATGAGAAATTAAAAAAAAATCCTATGTGACGCATTTCATCCTTCAAAAGGACTTCTTCAGACTAAATTAAGTCCCTCTAAAGATTCGCTAAAAAATGAACATACAGTGTAACCCGGATGTAAAAGACCCGGATATAAGAGAAACCCGGATATAAGATAGATTTTCTCTGGTCCCAAAGTGTTCCCATACTTACCTAAACAAAATAGACCAAACCCGGATATAAGAGAAACCCGGATATAAGATAGATTTTCTCTGGTCCCAAAGTGTTCCCATACTTACCTAAACAAAATAGACCAAACCCGGATATAAGAGAAACCCGGATATAAGAGAAACCCGGATATAAGAGACTTCTTCTCCGGTCTCGACAACTCTGTTATATCCGGGTTACACTGTACATAGTGAAAAAAATGACTAAAACTTAATAAAAACAAAGTTTTTTCGTCAAAATTTTTCTGTTATTATTAAGAGGAAAGACCAAAGAATTTTTTTATATAATTTTTCATCCACTTTAGAACCTTTTAAAATTTTTATTAAAAATCATGTTTCTATGGTGTCAACAGGGGTTCATTAATTAATACGGGCAATTTGAGCAACCTTTTTGCAGTGAAAAATACATTGATTTGTAAATTCTTGCAAAGATCAAAGAATTATTTGATTTTAATGAAAATTTCAGAACTTATTCACAAATGAATTAAATTATTTTTGTAGAAAATCTTTTTTTTTATACATTTGTGACACCACATTTATTTAATTTTATGAAGTTTCGAGAAATTCTTCTTTGTAGCGCTTAATATTTATATTAGTTATAAGGACAAGTCCTAGGAGAATTTAGATCAAATTTCTTTGGTCAAACAAAATCCCTAGTTACAGAAAGTCTGCTCTGAATCGTAAAATAAAATAAATGCAACAAAACTAAAACATGGTTTAATTCGAAATTCTTTTAATTACTTTTATATATAAAGTATATTATGAACACTATTACTTTAAAAATGTTTTCCTATGAACAATGAATTCTTAACAGAATAGTTTTCATTTTCTTTAAATTAATTAGAATAAACTTTTAAATTTTAAATTTCTGTATTAATTTGTAGCAGTCACGTGATGTTGTTATTGATTATAATCTAATGGAAAAGCTTATTAAAATTTCGCGACCTCCAGTATTTTAAAAAAGAATTTTGACTTTTTTGTGTATACTATTTAGATTATTCAGACTATTGTCCTCATTTTTGTCGCCATATTTATTACAACGTTGTACGCTCCGGCCTTCTTCAGGTGGTTGGAATGTCGAACTGAACCCTTTATTTCGCTCACTGGGGTAGACTGTTCTAGTTCCACGTGCCATGTCTAATGGATGTCAGTTATCAGTTATCTCCTGTTAATTCCCCTCTCCAAGTTCTCCACCGCCTTAACCAGGTATGAACTCCCACACTTTGGGTCCTGTCACTGGATCTAACTGACGCCTTTATCCACTGTGCCATGTGTCCTTTTTGTGTATGTATAAATGTGCTAATTTTTGTCGAATACGGACACACATGTACGAAAATAACCGAAAATTGGAGCTTTAATTGTAATAAATTTAAAATTTATTGCTAATTTTCCTGTAAATTCAGATTAATTAAACTTTAAATCAGTTAATCTTCCTCAAATAAAGTTCCGGAAAAGTATTTTTAAAAGATTTTTAATAAAAAGAATTATGCTGTGTTGACAGATTTGTAAACATGGAAAATTTTTATCAAATTTACCAATAAAAAATTTTCAATTAATTTAAATTCGTTTTGAAATGCAGCAAAGTATTTTGCATATTGGAAATATCAAACTTAATGTATAAGTTTGCAAGTAAAATTAAAAAAAAAGCTTCAAGAAAGCTTTTTCATTTATAAAATGCATTTTAAATCTTTCGTAGGTATCGATTTTTGGGAAGGTACCTGGACGATTGTGAAATGATATAAATTTAAGAATAGGGTGGAAAAAACAAACAAACGTCGGATATATTAGGTTCGTGCAAAAATAATGACGTAATAATGTCGTTTTTTGACGTATTTTTTAACGTCAAAAACGACATTATTACGTCATTATTTTTACACCAACCTAATATTTACACATTGCGAGAATCGCTGAAAGTTCAGTGGCGTTTAATTTTAAATTTGAAAAATTTAAATTTAACTTCACATTCTAGCGTCATATGTGTTGATTGGTTTGATTTGTTTTGTTTTGTTTTACGGCATACAACGGATTATTTAATGCCAAAAAATTTTTTTATTGTTGGTCATTTTTTTTTTTTTCCAAAAATCTATTTCTGGTAATATTTTTTTTCCTTAAAAATCTATATCTGGTAAGAATTTTCATTCAAATATGTATTGCTGGTAATATTTTTTTTACAAAGTATTTCGGGTATTAAAACCTATTTTTTACACTTTCATAGTGTTTTGACCTCAGTTTTGGGGTTCACTATTTGCCCATAGCTGGGACCCTAAAAGGTGCTACCACTCCAGGTCAGTGAGAACACCAGCAATTAGGAGATAGTTCTACGCTCCTCAAACCCTCCTGATCCTTGCTGTCTTACCCAGAACGCGGATGTAGTTTATTGTCTAACCCGGGACGCGGATGTAGTTTATCGTCTAACCCAGGACGCAGATGTAGTTTATCGTCTAACCCGGGACGCCCGATGTGTTAAGATATCTAACCTAGCCGATCTCATTAAAATTGCTATCGCTTCTGTTCTTATCTCTATCGTTTTTAAATACCCCCATTGTGATTGCAGTAGTTTTATTAAGAAAAGTGACATGCTGTATGAATCTGGAGTAAAAGACTTCATGAATCAATACACTTTCTATATATCTTCACATTAAATTACTTTCTCTTTTATTAAAACTGAATTCTTTGAGTCAAAATGATGGTCAGATGAACGACTAATGCATTGAGCGTATTGTTTCATAAAATAGACCTTTTCTGTTCATATATTCTTCGATTTGATTTTGTAGACGTTTCACCTGTGTAAATTTATGCTTCAGGTTTTAGTTTGGTATCATTTTATTTTGTATTATTCAACTCTCTTATTGCAAGAATTTTTCCGCTGTGTCATTCAATTTCACACCATTTGTTTCATATTCTCTGTGGTAAATAATCTCTCTCTCTCTCTTTCTCTAAACTTTATATATATATATATATATATATATATATATATATATATATATATATATATATATATATATATATATATATATATATGAAGAAATATAGTCTTAAGGTGTGCTATATTTATGGGATAAAAGTGCTCAATATCAGAGATAGAGCGTGTGAATATAAAAACTATTAAATAAGTGATATAAAGAAATTTTTACTACGTTAATAAAAACACCGATTACAAAAATAAATAAATAAGAAACAAAATAAAAATAAATAAAAACAAGCAAAAAATAATTTAACCCAAATAAATAAATAAACGACTTCCGGTAAAATAACCGCCATAATAGACTACCCACAATGCACCACTAACCCGTATATATAAATAGCCAAGAAAAATAACAGCACACGTGGCCTGATAGATTGCATTTATATATATATATATATATATATATATATATATATATATATATAAGCATGTCTTATTAAACAATTTAGAGATTTTTTTTAATAAGAGCCTTTCGTAATCACGTATAAGCTTTGTTGTTTCATGATTAAAGAGAGTAAAGAAGGTACCATAGTTGTATTTATTCATTTTATTTTTTTCGAGTACTTTCGATATATTCACAGTATCATCTTCAAGGTTATGATGGCTAGGGCAAATGTGTGTCTGAAGTAAATTTTTGGCCTTGTAATTAAACTATTAACGATTCTGGTCATGCGCAAAGTCACAAATTGTGATTTTTGAAATTGTTTATATTGTAACATTGTAGGGAAGGTAACTTAGTTAAGAATTGCATTCTTTTGGTAGATTATAGTTTGCTTGTTTTAAAAAAAAATGGTTAGTTTTAACATAGATATTTCTAAAGAACGATATACCATAAGCATTTCATAACATTTGTACTATATTCATAATTAATTTTGTTAAGTGTTGGTTTTAATTTTTTTAATAAAGATGGCTTCGAGAAGTTGCAGTTTCAGCTAATTGGTCAAAAATACATTGGTGAAGTATACAGGTATTGTTGAGAAATATACTTCTAAATTTTGAATGTAGACAGTATTTTTTTACATACACTGCTGTTTGATAAAAATGACTCACTTGATTTTTTTTACTAAAAATATTTTTTGTCTATTGTTTTTGGGGTTAAAATAATTTTTAATCTTACTAATATAAAGACCCATTCCCGACCACCTAGGAAAAAAATTTTATTCACCCTAAGGTATTCTATTGATAATTATAAATTTGGATATAAATGAGATTCAGGAAAAAACCCTGTGAAAAAAAAAAGTGACTCAGATATCGCATTCTAATGATTAAACGGGTAAATTTAAAGAGCTTTTGACAAAATATTAAAAAGTATTTTACAATACACTCAGAACAATATTCTCGAGAATTCTAGAACAGTTTAAACTAAATCTAGAGAATTCCAGAATATTCCAGAAAGCCTCATACAGTATAAAAACAGCTTGAAATAGCCACTCAGGGCCACTTAGGGCATTTATTATTGCCCTCTCAAAAGCATGCAAGTCTACGAGAGAAATTGCAGAAATTGCTCTAACCTTGCAATCAAGGGCACATAATGATGCCACTCCTGATCCAAGGAAGGAAACAAAGGAACGAAAGAAAAAGATTGATGATAGAACTGGCAGGGTAATCAAGAGAGAAGATGCGAAGAATAGGACTATAACTAGCCAAGAAATTGCTGACAGTCTAAGCGAAGAGCAAGGTGTTAGTCTTGCCTCTTCAAGAGTCCGTCGGTGGCTGTTAGAACAATGCTACAAATCTTGTACATGAAGGTTTAAGCCTCTAATAAGCAAAGCCAACAAAGCCAAGAGAATTGAATGGGCTCACTATTACAAAGATTTAACCGTAGAAGACTGGAAGAATGTTCTCATCTTCAATGAAACGAAAGTTGAGCTAAATTCAAAGGATAAGCGATCTAAAATCTGAAGAAGAAGCTTTCAAAGCTCTTTGAATTTAGCAGTAAGTACTGTCAAGCATCCGTTCAGTATAATGTTCTGGGGATGCTTTTCTTTTCATGGAACTGGTTTCTTGAAACCTATTGAAAAGACCCTCAGGAGAGAGCAGTACAAGAGAATTTTAGAGTCTTGTCTGCTCCCTTCTGCTGAAAGGGTGCAAATCGACCCCACCAAGCTCATTTTTATGCAGGATAATGCTCCCTGTCACAAATCAAAATTGATGAAAAAATACTTCGATGAGAATCAGCTGAGTGTTATGACATGGGCGCCCCAATCTTCTGACCTCAACCCCATAGAAAACTTATGGAGCATTATAAAGTACAGACTCTCGAGAAAGCATTTGAGCAACAAAGAGGATTTGATTGTGAATTTCATATCCGAATGGAATTCAATGCTTGGAGATGAGATTTGCCAGAACCTAATCAAGTCAATGCCAAAAAGGGTTGAAAAGGTTATTCAAAATAAAGGCGGGCCCATAGATTATTAAATATTTCGAACTATATTACCTATTATAAATAAATTGTACCTCTATTATTCTTTATTTAAAGCTGTTCGGCTATGTTTCTATTGATTACTAGTTGCAGGAAATAAGTGAGTCACTTTTTTCTGCACAGTGTTTTTCCCTAAATCTCATTTATATCCAAAATTATAATTATCAATAGAATACCTTAGGATGAGTAAACTTTTTTACTAGGTGGTCGGGAAGGGGTCTTTATATTAGTAAGATTAAAAATTATTTTAACCCTAAAAACAATAGACAAAAAATATTTTTATTAAGTCATTGAGTCACTTTTATCGAACAGCACTGTATGTTGAGCAATGGAGAATGAATCATTTATATTTAGAGTGAGCTGTATTGATAGCGTTATTGTACAATGACCAAAATGTATATTAACTTTTTTGTCGAAAATGCAATCTCCCAGGGGACATTTAAATTGATATATAGTGTTGGCTTTCTGCAATACGTCAAATGGGGGGAGGATTTATTAGAATGATACATTTGATTGTATTAAATTTGATATAGTATATAATTAATTTTATTTTTTATTGGCATCTTTGGGGGATATATTATTAGTATTTATGATTTTTTTTTAGGATTTTTTCATCTTGTTTATATTTAGAATGCATCTGATTACGATATATATATATATATATATATATATATATATATATATATTCGAATGTAATGAGAACGAAAATGATATAAATTCTAACGTTTACAGCATTAATTCAAAAGAGGGCTCAATACCTCTCAAGAGTAGAGTAATAATTATTCATAATAATTTTTACATACTGACAAAACCAAGTTACTCACTACAAAGATGCATTCTTGTATCGACGCGGCTGCATCTTGACTGGTAAGAACCAAAAACCGCGTCGAAACAAGAATGCATCTTTGTAGTGAATAAGTTGTTTTTGTCCGTATATAAAAAAAATTATATATATATATATATATATATATATATATATATATATCCAAATGTAACAGAACGAAAACAACATAAATTCAACCTTTAATAACATTAATTTAAAAAAGGGATCAATACAAGAGTAGAGCAATAGATATTTATTATAAACTGTTGCATTGGAACATGCAAGTTACCACAACAAAAATGCATATTTGTTTCAACGTCTAATTTAGACATCTCATCAGGTGGTTAACAATGTTAAGCACCTGATGAGATAGTAATTATAATATATATATATATATATATATATATATATATATATATAACAAAGAAGGTTAACGCCAAACAAAACACGATGATTCGTAAATTGCTGGAGGTTGACACGTTTAAAGGCAAGCAGAATTTTATAAATATGATGGTTAATATTAAAAATAGTGCAACAATGAATAATAGATAAATAATAAATAGATAATATTTAATAGCTTAATAGATAACGATAGTCAATAGATAAATAAATTAAAATCATCTTCTAACTTCAAGTTTCTAAGGTGCCTCGTTCCTTCCTTGATGATCAGAACGGTGTAACTGTGAAACTCGAAGTCGGAATATAAGTATTTTAAAGTATTATCTCTCTCTCTCACTATCTATCTATCTATCTATCTTTATCTGTCTGTCTGTCTCTATCTATCTATCACTCTCTCTCTCTCACTCTCTCTCTCTCTATATATATATATATATATTGATAGAAACAGAAGTGATTGTTCACACTGAACTGACTTCACTTTAACCATTCCACCATCCTCAAGCCCTTCCACCATTCTCAAATGACATACTGAGGTCGGTATATCAAAATAGGTCAAGACACTTTGCCTTCTTCCACTCTTTAAATAAAATAGCAATATCTCTTGATTTTAACCCGATTTTTTTTCTATTTCCTTTGTGATTTGTTTGTAGGTCTTGAAGATTGAAAGCTGCTTTTTTCGAGCTTTTATGAAATAAAAAAAACTATTACCTATGGGATTTTAAGTGTTTGATATTCTTTAATTAATAATAAAATTAATACACACACACACACACACACACACACATATATATATATATATATATATATATATATATATATATATATTGTTCCCGCTCTACTTAGCATATTGAGCACTCTACGTTTTAGTCTTACTACTCGCTTTTTTTCTTTAGAGTAAAGACTTAAGGCACTTGACGATTTTTTTCGCTTTGTTCAAATTGTTTTTAGTTCTTTCTATTTTTTTCAACATTTTTCTCAGGTACCGATTTCTTTTGACTTATCTACAAGTTGTGCTATCCGGAGGTTTTTTACAACCAGTATTATTATTATTATATATATATATATATATATATATATATATATATATATATGAAAATTTCTCCGATTAAACCAGTAGAGAAGACAATATTTATGAATAAAAAAATTGACAATAGGAATAGTTTTGACAATTTATTTTATAAATGCCTGCTTCCTCCCAATATATTGGAGAAACAAGTAGAAGTTTGAAAAAACGCATTTATGAGCACAAAAGAGACCTCACAAAAAACAACTTAGCTAATGCACTAGTCATACATAGAAATAAATTCAACCATAATTTTGATTTTAAAAAGGCTACACTCATAAAAAAATGAAAATAACTCACCCAGAAGGAAAATTCTAGAGAGTGCCGCCATAGAAAATTACCCAAATTTTAATCTACGCCATGGTTTTTCCCCATTTCACCTTTCTTAACAAAATTACTGCTCTTACAAACAAATGTACACAACAGTTTCATAAAATCAAAAGAAAATGTTTGAATACATCAACACAGATATAACAACAATATTCTCCATACGTGAAAATTACGGACGTTATTTTCAGTTAAAAATATGAAAATAGCTTTTCTCTACATTCCAGTCGCTAGGAACATTCTGTTTTTGTTTTTATTAGTTACCTTGTTCAATTAATTTAATTTTCGTATTTTTGCTTTGATAAAGTCCACATTGGACGAAACGCGTCAGCAATTACTAGTTTTCCTATTGTCATTTTTATTCATATATATATATATATATATATATATATATATATATATATATATATATATATATAATTGGTAAATTTATGGAGGAATAGTGCTGAGTTAAGTATGTAGAGCGTTAGTAAATATCGATAACGTGAACAGAGAAATGAACAAAAAAACTATGTACATGTGTGAGCGCATGCGTACTGGCAGTGAACAAAAAGGAAAAGAACACGATCTCATACGAAAATCTCTGTTCGTATTATCATTGAAGTCGGCAGTTTATATATACAGTGTAACCCGGATATAAGAGAGTTGTCGGGACCGGAGAAGAAGTCTCTTATATCCGGGTTTCTCTTATATCCGGGTTTGGTCTATTTTATATACATTAACACAGGCTCTAATTTGGGACCAGAGAAAATCTCACTTATATCCGGGTCTCTTATATCCGGGTTACACTGTAGTAAAACTCTTAATATTGTAAATAATAAGCTGTGTTTATTAAGACTTTCGAATGCACAGGCCGGTAGTTATAATTAATGTAAACAAATCACGGCGTCTGCTTAAACATGTGTATATTACATATAACGTTTAAGGCGATAAGAAATCACTTCATGACGTATGGGATCATAACCGTACACAGTTCCCGATTCTTTATTATCTGTGAAATGCCGTGACGTTTTAGAAGAAAAATTTTAGTGGTTTCCTGTTGCATTCTCTATGGTTTTGTATTCAGTGTAGTCCTTTTGGACTGGTTGCCACCTAAATTTAGCGATCTTTGCTATTTATTTAACCCATAACTGGGGAGATGAGGCAGATTCAAGCCTTCCCCAAATGTGTGCGAAAGTGAATGCAATAGATGAAATCGTAATTTGTATGCTGATTTACCTTTCCATACTGTTGAAACTTGACTAATGCATGGAATGATAATGCAACACAAAAGGTACTTAGAACAAAATGTATTGAAACAAGAAAGTGTACACAATATTTACATATAGTCTTTTGTATATTCCTGGTAAGACCGTTCCTGGAGAATGTGTTGACTGAGTCGCAGTCGGGCAGAGTCTCTGGATTGAATCTCTTGATTCCTCCCTCTCTTCCCAGTACCAACCATATTTATATGGTCGGTACTCCACTATGCAAATTAGGTGGATCCTACCACAACACATACCGATGTTATTTATGCTACGTAGATTCTTGAAAACTTTTATTTTATTTTATTTTTTTAATCATTTCACTCCAAGCAATGTGATAATCCCACTAAGACGTAAAGGGTTATTAGAAGTGGAAGAGAATTGCGACGACTTTAGTGGAGAGAATGGACAATAAAAGAACAGGATCCAAGAAGACAGAAGATGGCGATTAGCTTTGAATTTAAATTATTTTTTACCTGATATAAAGTCGGATTATTTAAATACTCAATAGCTTTCGAGATTATTATTTTTTAAATAATATTTGCCCTATAGTGGCCCCAAGAGCCACTCAAGACAGAGGGTTCCTGAAGAATGTTGTTAGATGAGTAATAAAAGTAAGAGTTGCAGTTTATGAGGATGTGTGAGAAAGATAACGATTAACACTAGATTTGAAGAGGTTAAGTTATTTATGAGAATTTTATGTAGGAGCTTTTATTCGCTAAAGTCAGGTTGACTCAGTGATGTGTGTGTGTGTGTGTGTGTGTGTGTGTGTGTGTGTGTGTGTGTGTGTGTGTGCAAGACTGTGTGGCGCCGTTTCCCTGTATTTTGGCAAGCATATCTTGAAATATTATTTTACGATTCCAAGAACGCGAACCCCGACCACTGGCGCCGGCGGCAAACTGTTTTTACTTTTCTCGTATCTCCTTTAAGTTCCAATTCATCTGGTTGGGTGTTGATCGCAAGATGCCGGAACTGGACGCACATTATTCTTTAGCGAATTCCTCCCAGAACACGATTTCCTACATTTCGCCTTGCAAGACAGCTGACGCCAATGTCAGTTACTTGTTCATATTTTGCGACAAGAATTTATCTACAAACTTTTGAAATCAAAGGAAACGGTACCGGTCTGACTATCTCGAGAAATTTCGTTTATTTTTTCAATGTTTCTGAGCAAAATCTGCGCAAATGTTCTTTCACTTTTTTTTTTTTTTTTTAAGTGTTTGAGCGGAAGTCTGTAATAGAGTACGGTTCCCTTTCGCCGTAAACATTTTTGCCGTAGGAAAATTCGCCTCGGGATTTTTCGCCGTAGGAAACTTCGCAGTGTATGATTTTTGTCGTAAGACAATTTGCCCCATTCTTTTTCGATACCTTTATCTTGAACGTCTTTTTGGCGTAATGTTCAATTTAATATGCGAAATACCTTGTTATCAAGTATATATGGATGGCTTTTTTTTACAGGATCAAACATCAGAAAAGAAATTAAAAAGTAAACATTTATTTAAAAATAAGACTAAAAATATATTAAATTAACGAAAAAAAAAAAAATTAAAATGTGTGGAAATTTTAAGCAATGCTTAATGTAAAATTAAATAATGTGTTTTGCGTTGGATTGTAATGAAGCATTTTCCGTTGAAGTATTGCATTGGTATCAATATATATTTTCATTTGTAATACATCTCTTCGATCTAAATCACAATTTTTCTTTTTTTGCTAATGCCTCATCCATTTTCAGATACGCAATTAGTTTCCACAAATGTGGCTGCATCCTATAAATTTGCTTATTAAAATGTTTAAGTAACAATAGTGTGAGCCAGATATACTTGGTAACAAGGTACTTCGCATATTAAAAAAAATGGCGGTGAATTTGTCTTACGACAAAAATCCTATACGGCAAGATTTTTTACGGCGAAAATTTATGAGGCCAGTTTTCCTACGGCAAAAATGTGTACGGTGAATGTTCCTAAGATCCAACATTTAATAGTCATAGAAAAAAAACAATAGAACGTAAATTAAATGCTTATTTTATCCATTGTATTGAAAGAAAGTTTATTTACTGTACAAATGCTACAGGTACCGCGTAATTATACACGACGATTAAACCGGTTCCTCCACCAGGCTTTTATAGTGAAGACGATGAATAAACAACCAGTAGGATTAAAAACAATACATATCAAAGGGCGGACGAACTTTCTTCTAGTACTATGTAGTTGACTTAGGTCTGTTGTGTGGGGTTAGTCTATCCGGATTTTAGGTAAAAAATAAAATCCGAGTGTCATGTCTACAAATACAACACAAAATAATAAACAACGCAAGGAAATGATCTTCGCAGAAAAAGAAAAAGACCAAGCTAAATATGACAATAACATTTATAAAGCAGATACATGTATTTACATATTAGAATTCAATTGTCTTTCTTGTGGCCATGAACAGACCAATAGTTCGAGTGTTCAAATTAATTTGTCGCAAGTGAGTCTGCAAAGTTTGAATTTATTTTGTTGCGAGTGAGTCTGCAAAGTTCGAAGCGATTTTTTGCAAGTGAGTCTGCAAAGTTCGAAATGATATGTACGCCAATATGTGTGTGTGAAACACACACTGATGAAACGTGTGTGATTGTTGACTGATTGCGTGCGATAGCAGTAATTTTAAAAACACAGTGTACAGAGAGAACTGATATGAGACTTACTTTCGTCGTGGCGTTGTATGTAGAAAAAAAACATCGTTGGCATACGCGTTGTCATGGTACGTGTGTCATTATTGTTCATCCAGGACGGTCTGGTTCGCTGACTTTTCCGTTTCAGATATCGTTGCTGCCACATTTCCGTGGCCAAGGCGAGCAGGTTGGGGGGATAATGGGTTTGGTTTGACCTGGAGAGGGATGAGCTCAGTCAGGTGTTCTTGTCCAATACATAGTCAGCATAAATGAATACATTTACGGCTTTCAACCCGTATATGTGAAGAACTGGTCAGGTACTGATCTGTAAAACGACCCTATGACCACAAGCGATGACTCTCAAAGTGACCACATCAAAAATGCATCAGGACTTTTTTTCCAACGTAATAAATGTCATTTATTTACCAAAATAAAACATAGTATAGGAGTAAATACGTTCGCCTATCGCCCGATTCACACCTTTTCCTTGTCTTTTTTTTTTCTTGTTTAGGATTGGGTTTCCGGTTCCTTCAAAAGTCTTCCGTTAGCCCCTTGCGTCTTGATGGAATTATCACCTTGCTTGTGGCGGTGCCACTTACTGTGTAAACCTCTACCTCCAGTGCTTCTTGGGCCTTGTACAAGGTGAACATCATTGTGAAAATAATGATAATTAATATTATATTAGGATTAACTTAACAGTAACCGGCGCGGAAAGTGAAGGCAGCGAGATGAGTTCAAATTCCAGCCTCGTGTGTTGTGTTCACCTCCGCATAAATGCTATCAGGAAAGATATGAATGCATATCTCCTAATCACTGGCTATGTATTAAAAGGGTAGGCTAAATTCTATAGCTTTAGGTGGTAGCTAATCTATGATAATCTCTGGCAAGAATTCAAATGTATGTCTTTTGTAAGAAAACAGTGTTGTGGAGTGATTTCACAGTGAAGGCTTGTATTTGTACTAAGTCTGTCCTAAAATAGGCTCGACGTACAAAACGTTAGGAACTTGATATAATAGGTATAACGCAGAGTAATCTAGTTGTGGTCGCTGATACTTTAGTATTCGACTAACGGTCGTCCGACATCGACTCACTCACCGACTGACCCCTCGTTACTCTTACTACACCTACTTATTATAGATGGGAGAGTCTATTAACTATAGAATAGGTGTGTTCCACTATAACAAACAGGAAGAAAATTAACAAGAATTAATTAAACAGATTTCATCTGCGTTTTTATCAAGACTTGAGTATAGTTTTCTAAATTCTCAAACCGCTTGTATGAGATGAAATATTAGAATGGGTTTAGTTCGGATAATTGAAAAATGTTTGGATGATTTCAGTTTTTCTTTTTATTTCACGTCCGAATAATCAAAGTACGGATAATCGAGGAAGTACTGTATTGCTATATCCCGTCTGAAAATTTCCACATCCTATTTTGCTCTACTTGTTAAGTGTTTAAATTATTGGATTTTTTTTTTACATTAATTATATTCACTGTTCATTTTTGTCTAGACCTTTCTTCATCCTAATTTCTTGGTTTGGATACTCTCTAACATCTAAATTATGTTGCGTAAAGTCCGAATTAAGAGATGGGTGCCGACCACATCCGAAGTAGTATCCCATATTCGGGGAGATCGTCGTGAACATCGCCTTGATCTATTTAATTAACGAATCGTATGCGCATGGTTAGGCGAAAATACAAATACTTACACGTTTAAATGCAGTCTTGGCGCTATATTGTTTGTTTTCTATCCAGTAATCGTTTTCAGATCTTCGACTTCTGGGATGAGATTAGGTGTGAACAATCCTTGAACAGCGTGGCTTGTCGAATAGAAAAAAAATCGGTTGGGTACTTAGGGACTTTGAAATTTAAATGGATTGACTTATCAAGCTCAACATAGGGGACCTAATAATTGTAAACAAAGACAAGATAATTACGAATAGTAATGGTAATAATAGCCGTTTCCTTATAAGGAAACATTCGGCATTCATTGACCGAGCAGCCAGTATTACCGTCGGTTATCATTTATGTTGCAGTTTTTTGTGTATATATGTACTAGTGAGCCAGCCCAAAAGACTTGACTCACTTTATAGTCCACCAATAGAAGGTTAACCAATCAGAAGACGTAGAATATTCAATCCGTCGTGTATAAAGGCGGCCATTTTGTTTACTCTATCCGAATGTCCAGTGCCAACTTGTCAGGCGAAGAGAAACAGAAGGACGAACTACGCTCTGCTACTTTACCGGAATATCCACTGCTAACCTGAACAACGCTTCCCTACCGTCTTCAAAATATTCACTTCTAACCTCTGGATTCTATACTCGAAGACGACTGTCCTCATGAACAACAATTTATAAGATCTTTTTATTAAAAGAATTTATCAGGAAAATAGGTTTCTCGAGTCCAGTAGGTGTTATCGCTCTTTCTAGTACTGATAGGAGTTTTCTTTCTAATCTTTCATTTTAAGTCAGCATCTTGATTATGTCATTATTTCCTCGTAGAGTGTATTTGATATCTATTTTTGCCGTTGTTGCTGTTGAAAGTCCTCAAATGATGTTGTTCCTGCTATTTGATAGAGTTCTTTGTTTGCGATGCTGCAGCGCCAGTTCACAAGATTTGAAGAAATGTGGTTTTATCAAAACCCATAGGCTTCACTCGCTTAAAGCCATTTTGAAGCATTTTTGTAATCTCAACGAATACTCGTTGTCACTTTCGTAATGCTCATTGTAGTAGAGACTTTGTAATCGGAGATACCACTAGAGTAACGCCTTTGAACAATGCTGGTGTCAGACGCCTTCGAATATCACTCGCACTAATACTACTTGCTCGATAATACTCGCTCGAATAGTAATCCGTATAGTGATCTGAACAGAGGAATAGTATACTGAAATGTGTAGAGAATAGCGGCCGTATAGAGTAGAAATGTAGACCTGTATAGTAATATAGGATAGACTAGGAATGGTGATCAATTAGACACGTTACCTTCCATATATACATTTCCTCTATGGCCTTGTGGTCTACTTAATTTAATAAAGGGGTCGCCTGTGTTTGCTCACTGGCGATCTATGTTCAGACTCAGGTGTCGGCAGCGACACTTTATTCCTATATAACAACCACTGATCTTAGAAATCGGTTGCATACAGCTGAGTTTAAATATTTCTGAACGGTTTTGACGCTATGCATGGCACTCATATGAAATTCTCGATTTGATGAGGCTATTTATGGACATGACTATTTAAGATGTTGAATATCGGCATTTCAAGTGACCACTGCGAGTGAAAAGCTGTGTAAATAACAGACCTTTGCCCATGGGCGGAAACTTTTGAAATTCCAAGCAGACAATGATAGCCATCAATACTAGAGTGTTTCTAATGGTATTTACTTGACACCCACAAAGTCAAGATGTGACACAAGGTCGTTTAACGTGGGAGACCCGAGTGTTTTCACTCAAAGGCCACTGGTCCAAAACTGGTCATAGCTTGTCCAAGCTGGTCAGAGCCTAGTCAAAGCTGGTCATGACTTGTCCTAGCAAGTCCAGGCCGGAGCCAGTCCAAGCTAGTCGAAACCTTGATCGAATCTCAGCCATAGGCCAAGAAACGATCCAATATTTGTCAAAAACCCCAACGAAAAAAGTCTACAGTGTTTCTAATAGTTACAAGACGAGAAAGAAAGGAAGGAATCTCAATGAATATCATAAGAAATATATGTTTTTTGTTTTTTTTTAAATTTATGGAAAAATTGAAAAGCGTACCCGATGATTATAAGTGTTTATATAAGAGCATTATCCCAGCTAACACGGAACATTTTATCAACGTTGCAGATACGTTGCATTTTAATTGGGGGGGGGGGATATGTGACATTGTGGTAATGTTACTGCAACGTTTCCAGAGACGGAGATGCAATATGGTTGGTCCTGATCTGGCACCTCGTTTACAGTCGCTCTTTCAAATCCGTGCTGTCGCCTCTCTCTGTCTTTTCTACAAATACTTTCACGGTAACTGCTCCGACGAGCTACTTTCGCTAGTTACCAAACTGCATGAATTTAAACGTGCTACTAGGTTGGCATCTCAGTCCCACCCTTTCACTGTTGAAAGAGTTAAATGTAGCAGTCTCTTCTACTCCAATAACTTCATGTCTCGCACTTCCCGTCTGTGGAACTCCCTTCCTCTTACTTGCTCCCCTGATAGCTATATTCAAATGCAATGTCAATCGACATCTTCAGATGCATTGATCTATTCCCCGTCCTTCTCTTTATCCTTTCCTCTCTTGCTCTCAATCTCTGTAACCCCTTGCGTGCTAGTGGCACTCCCGCCTTGCTTGGGGTGAAAAGCTTAAAAAAACTATTTTCGTGACTGCAAACTGGCCACTCATCTCAAATGTTTACACAACATTATGTTAATGTTGCGAAGTGTTGTAGCTGAAAGATTCGTCAATGGCCAATTCTAAGATCCCAATACTTTTTTTTCATTTAACAATATATATAGAAGGTATCTCTTCTGTGGATCGTCCCTGTTTTGTGGTGTAGGAGGAACTTGCACGTCTCGAGGCCCTGAATGCAATGTCGTCGGGTGCTCCGTCTTCTTTTAGGGCTACGCATGTCGGTAAGGATTCAGGGAAGGGATCAGACTAAGCACGGTCTGATACCCGTTTGGTAGGCGGTCAAGGCGACGTTTTACCTATGTAAACAAGTCGGCAGCCCGATGCAAGCTGTCATCATGAACCTGCCTGTCAAGTCCAGGTTTGCCGCAGCGAATGGTGTCAGATGAAGTGTGTGTCCCATGGAGTGGCGACTCATGGACCACCTCACGCGATTCGCAGTCAAGGCTTTCATAATCAAAGACTTTTCTTCTTAATTCCTCTTCTCCAAACTTTTCTTCCTGCCCCAAGTTGTCGATTCAAGGGTCAGCTCAGGAATACCTTGCTGAGGACAGAGATCGGTCCAGTCAGTTGGGAGACGAAAGCTTCAGAAGTAACCAATTGAAGAACAATCCTCCAAAAATACCAAAATGCAAATAGAAGAGGTGAAGAGAGCCAAAGAAAAAACAGAGCTTTCCATCCCCTGAACACTTCTACCCTACCATGCGGTGGCCGCTGACGTTTCTTCAGATCCAACATAGGACTCATTTCAAACAAAGGGAAATGTCAATGCGCACCCCAATACTCGGCAACGAATCCCGCCAAAGACGACCATAGAAAGTATAATATTTTTTATTGATTGATTGGTTGGTTGATTCTGTTTCTATGGCTTATGAGCCCATTGCAGGAAGAACTTGCGCGTCTCGGGGCCCTGAATGCAATGTCGTCGGGTGCTTCGTCTTCTTCTAGGGCTACGCATGTCGGTAAGGATTCAGGGAAGAGATCAGCCTAAGCACGGTCCGATACCCGTTTGGTAGGCGGTCAAGGCGACGGTCTATGTATGTAAACAATGTCGGCAGCCCGATGCAAGCTGTCATCATGAACCTGTATCTCAAGCCCAGGTTTGCCGCAGCGGATGGTGTCAGCTGAAGTGTGTGTTTAACGCCAGGAATTTGGCGAGGGGGTTTGAATTTTTTTTTTTTTTTTTAGATCATAATGATCTAGTTATACAATTCTTAATAATTATCCCATAACTTTTGGAGAAGAGGTGGATTCATCCCTTTCCCAAGGGTATTTGCCTGTAAGTGAATATAATGAACCCAACCGGATTAGTCACCCCGCCCACGAGGGCGTCATGTGGCACAAGGCCGGTTTAACGTGGGATCTCCGAGCCCGTGGTCTCGGCCAAAAATATGCCCTTTGAACCCGTTTACCTCCCTGAAAGAGACTCCGCCCTTCGGCGTAGCCTCGTTCGGGTTCCTCCCCGCCCGAAAGCAGAGAGTTCAACCGATCAGCCGGTCAGCCGGTCGCCCGACTTCGGACTGAACTTGGCTTTACGATTAACAATTCCGAGCCTTTTTAAATTACACCATCCACACATCCAAGCTTACAGTATATGGTATTTGCAAGTGGTCACTCATCTACGTACTGACCAGGCTCAAAGTTGCTTCGGTGATGGTACGGGAACCGGTGCTTCAACGCGATATGGCCGTAAGTCTTGTATCTTTTAAGAATCCTTAATTTAGAAGAACATGCATTCTGTTTTTATTCCTGAAATTTATTTTCCATTTTCTGTTAAAATGGCAAAGCATCATATTTGCAACGTTAGCATATAACGTTTTAGAAATTCTGTGGAGAGTCTACAAATAAAAATAAAAAAAACATGTTTTTGCAATATGGGACATTCCAAAATGCGAACTACAAGTTGGAGGCACCAAAATTAAACAAGTACACCAATTGAAATTGCTGAGTACGAAAAATCCGAACGCACATTGGAATAGAGAAAGATGCCTTCCAAATATAAGAAAAGAATTAAGAAACAAGAAATTTTCTTAGGAACAAAGAAAAGGGTACCGAACTGTCATTTAATATCGATCATCCAATATGGCAGTGAATGTGTGACAATATTTTCACAGAAGAAGAAGAGATTCTGAGGCAACTGAAATATGGTTTTACAGAAATATGCTGAGAATCTCATCAAGTAAAACATGAGAGTAACGAGAAAATTTCAGTGAAAATGTAAACAAAAATGACACTTATAGTTAGAACCAGAAAGAGAAAATTGAAATTTCCCACACTCATAATGTGATACTATTTGTCAATTCCGCGGTAAAACGGAAGAAAGTCTTGTTAAAACATCATGTGTTATGAATTGAGAGACATTGATACGAGAAGGGTTAATACCGAAAACCCGTGGGAAGAATTGAGTGTTTAATTCACCCACAAACGACTCGAATTGTATGTCGAACTGTTTGAACAATGGAAATGTCACCCAGGCTAAGGGCGGGGAGTGGTAATGTTGATTGACTCACAGCTGAAAATGCAAGTTGTAAAGCGAAAATTTCATTTTTCGTAAACAACGAATTTGGAGTTGGTTCCCCTGGTTGAAAGTTGAATTGAAATATCAGGAGGGGGTGGATAAACCACCCACGCCCACTGAGTAGATTTAGTGAGAGGTAATAATATCAGAGAGAGAGATAGATAGATAGAGAGAGAGAGAGAGAGAGAGAGAGAAAGTAATTCCTCAGAATTATCGAATTCGCCAGTTTGGGTGAATGTCCATAAATACGAATGCGCGAAGCGAATTCGGCAGACGAGTTGGAGACAGGCTCACGTGATTATCTGCCTCCGAATGCCTCCGACTTCAGCCTTGTGCCAAACTTTACCAAAACAGCAAACCAAGGTTTACCCAGTCGACAGCAATAATATCACTTCCGATTTAGACGCAGGTTGGGCTGATATAAACCAATTATTGCACGGGGTACTGATATTAAAAAAAAAAAGTATTTTTGTTCAATTTATTCGGGTGTTATTTTTTTTACCTGTACGTCATCGTCCTGCTTGGACCAGCCCAACACGAAGATACCTGCGACAATTCGGTCTTGTCCTATGATCAATCTTAAATCACAACGTGGGATAAGGTTAGCTCTTGATTAAAGGGGTCACTTCAGCAACCAGCCGCGGTGTTGGAAATCTTGGACGACCGGGGAGGGTATTGCATGATTACAATAATAGGATAAGAGGGCTTGGAGAATTTAATACTCACAGTATATACTGAGGGCAAGAGAGGCAGATGAAAGTATCGGATGAGCTTGTGTAAATGTTTGGCAGAACAGGAATTAAGAGAGTTAGTAAAAAGACAAACCTCGCTAAGAGTTACAAAAAATAGGGATATGTAGTGAGTCCTAATTGCCCACGTCTTAAAGGAACACAGCACATAGAAGAAGTTGCAGAAAAAGTTGTAGCAACGTCATTTTTTTTAGCTGTGTCGAGTGCCATAAAAATGAAGAAACCAAACTTAAAACATATATTTAAGTTTTCTTTGTTAGGCATAATCTTACTTATTATAAAACGCAGATTGTGTGTGTGTGTGTGTGTGTGTGTGTGTGTGTGTGTGTGTGTGTGTGTGTGTGTGTGTGTGTACGTTTATATATTGGATCGGATTTCCTACATTTTTCAACCGATTTCAACAAAACTTCACAGGACAACGTAAAATTACCTTGCGGTCGTTCTGACAGCGCCCAAAATTGGAAAAACACAATTGTTTTTGCACGAAATTAATTTGAAAACACGATTAAAAGGCATTAATGAAAGAGGGACAACTCATATCGAGTTATACTTATTAATATCGAGTTATCGATATAAATTATAAGTTATTATAAAACCCATGTTGGTTGTATGTGTGTGTGTGTGTGTGTGTGTGTGTGTGTGTGTGTGTGTGTGTGTGTGTGCGTGCGTGTGTGTGTTCGTTTATATATGGGATCGAATTTCCTACATTTTTCAACCGATTTCAACAAAACTTCACTTTTTTTTAGCAGGTAGTGCTTCTTATTGTCTTGCACACTTTTTCTTTAGTTTTACATTCAGAATGCTTTAAAATATTCCATTTACAAGACAATTGTTTATAATAAAATTCTATTCAATCGGTAGACTCATAACGATTGAAAACAGTGTTTTTGTTTTAGTTTGGGTTTGACCAATTCTTCAAAAAAAATAAAATAAAATAAAAACTAATTACGACATGTGTGTCCGTCAACCTTAAACAATAATCTTTGTCAATTTTATTTTTCAGTCTTCATGATGGTCGATACTTGATCTATCTCTTACTGTTACATCCCCGGGCAACGCCGGGTTCTACTGCTAGTAGGAGATAAATAGATAGATATGAAAAAAAATAATGATTGATCGATAAATTTGTATTTTCATAATTTGGCCCGTTTTTCGTATTTTCCCTGGTATACATTTTTTTCTGTACTCATATCAGAAGTATATATTTTTTACTACAGAATAACAAAGGCAAAAAATTCAACGTACCAAAAATGAGGCTTGCCATGCTTGTTCCGCCTAAATTCCGAAAGCATTTTCTTCACAATTCAGCGGTGTTTTTCTAAAACTAAAAAACATGAATCTCTTAATTTTTCTGCATCAAAAATTACCCAGATTTCTCATGACTTTTCTAAATTAATTATTTTTAATGTCTTCATATCGCTGATAAATATATTGCTGTTTTCATTTGGTAAAAAAACACAAACGATAAACGCAGTATCTAATACTAGTTTCTATAATTTTACTTTTATTACAAATATATCTGAGTTTCCCAGGGTTCTTGCTATTAAATTTAGCATAGTCAAATGCTGGTAAGAAATAATTCTGTTTAAATTTAAATGTACTCAAAGTAATTAAGTATGATGCAAATATGTCGGTTAGAGGATATACATTCGAGAAACGATTACATGTTTGAATAATTAGTCAAAAGATTTGACA
>CAHIKZ030002280.1:2925000-2927500 GCA_903632075.3 Acanthosepion pharaonis | reverse complement strand
GCAAAGAAAGAAAGAAAGAAAAATAGAGAGAAAAAAAGAAAGAAAAATTATTTTTAAGAAAAGAAAAAATTAAACAAAGATAGAAAGCAAGAAGGTTAATTGCAAATAAAATACTGTCCCAAACTGGGGATCTTGAGACACAAAAATAAATACCAAATGATCTTAATGGAATTACCTCAAACCTTGGCAGCCGACATCGCTGTTTCCAACCATTGCGCCCTTTCTTAGTCAGACGTTAACTTGAAAATACGGTACATCAAAAGGCGCATAACGCGTTGCTTTTCTCCTTAATAACATCTGTTGACGTTGCCTTTCTGATCTTGTTTTTGTTTAATAGATGTGTGTATATACGAGGTGGTGTCAGCCAAGATTTAAGCTTTCTAACATTTGCTGGCTTCGTCGGATGATTTTTCGGATAGGCGTACCGTGCAATGTGTTCTTTATCTATCTATCTATCTATCTATCTATCTATCTATCTATCTATCTATCTATCTATCTAAATCTGGATCTGTTCACATCTAATTCTTCATTATTTCAAAACCATTCGACACTATCCATCTATTTGTTTCATCTCACGGGTTAGTTCACTACCATAGTCTTATGCCAGATTATGCTTACTAAATAATGATGAAATTCGATTCGCAGTAGTTGTTCCATTATTGATCCCTTGTACCACTGATATTAAAATGCAGTAGAATTAACACTCCTTTACTATTTTTCCATTTATTTCTCTTTCTTTTCCAGTTTATTTTTCTTCCTTTTTCGTTGCATCTTTCCTACTTTCTTTATTTTTTAATTCATTTATTTCATTTTTAATGTTTTTCGTGATTCCATTTTTTTTATTTCTCTAGTTCTCTCTATTTTTTTTTGTTTTGTATTTTAAAAACGTGTTTTTCTTTCTTATACAGTGTAACCTGGATATAAGAGAGTTATCGGGACCGGAGAAGAAGTCTCTTATATCCGGGTTTCTCTTATATCCGGGTTTGGTCTATTTTATATACATTAACACAGGCTCTAATTTGGGACCAGAGAAAATCTCTCTTATATCCGGGTTTCTCTTATATCCGGGTCTCTCATATCTGGGTTAAACTGTACATGCTTTTTCCTTCATTTCATTTCTTTCGACATTTATTTAATTCTTTGTAATATCGTTCCCACCTTCTCTCTTTCTCTTTGATTAATTTAACTTTTTTCACCCTTTTTATTTTAGAAAAAATTCTTTACATCTGCTTCTTCGTGAACTCTTTCTTTCAATAATTTTTTATTTTTTAAATTTACTATCTTGTTAAATTTTTATCAATTCCATTCATTCTTTTAGCTTGTTTTTTACTATGCCTTCCTTCCTAATTAAAAAAAAATATTTTCGCCAATCTCATTCTTTATAGTGTCTACCTACTTCTTTCTTTTTTCTTGCTAAATTTTTATAATTTATTTTTCATTCTTTTTTTTTTCCATTCATAATATATTTTGTTTGCTTTTATTTCTCAAACCTTGGCAGCCGACATCGCTGTTTCCAGCCATTGCGCCATTTTTTTCTAGGTAAGGGATATGTTTGTCTGTCATCTGTGCTTGTGTTCGAATTCTGCTAAAAGCCTCTTTTCAACGGAAAGAGTATCATAATATTGATAATGAGAAGATGAAGTGAACAATGTGTGTGTTCTCGACCAAATCACCCGAGCATCACCCTTCTTGGTTGGGCTGAGAACCCTTCAACACCACTTGTATATTATTTCCTGATCCTCTTGAACCTGAATATTGTACGGCGTCAGTATGATGGAAGAGAACGTGACTGACACAAAATTCGGCTGTCGGGGGAAAATAATCTTCTGGCCCTACCACCTGCCACCAATGCCACCTGCAAACTTGCCGCCGATGTGCCCATCACAGTATGTACATGTACTTGTAGATGTATGAATGAAGACAGTGTCTATTTTCAAGTGTGTGTGTTGCATTTTTTTCAGCGTTCATGACAAGAGAACTTGATCAGAAAGATAATAAAACAGTGGAATATAAATGAGAACGTTTTGATGTTTGTTACTGTCATTTTTTTATCGCTTGAGCTCGAAGATTAAATAAATATATTGATTAAAGGACACAAGTTATCAGAGAAGTGAAGATGACACTTCAAGGAAAAGTTTAATGGAGACCTATTACGCCCACTTCCCTGGCAATGAGATATTTTAAAGTGTGATTTGGACGCTGAGAGCTCTTATGAAAAAAGAGACGGCATTGAACCACACCAAAATGGCGGTCGTGAAGTACTTTTTTACACTGAGGTCGTTTTTCAATCGTATATTACTTTTATTTATTTTTTCTTTTACAACTTCCGGATAGAAAGAAGAAAAAATGATGGGGATTTATTTGGGCAATGATGGTTGTGATATGAAATGAAGAGGTAATTGTGAATAGTTAATATTGTTTACCGTCTGTTTTGTTTCTTCAAACCTTTACCACTAGAGACGCAAATTGACGCTCGGCATTTAATTTTTGATAATCGGCT
>CAHIKZ030002280.1:2812500-2920000 GCA_903632075.3 Acanthosepion pharaonis | reverse complement strand
ATGAGTGTGAATTAGCTGTGCGAATAAATACACACGCGTGCGTGTGTTTCTACGTTAGCGAGAGAGAAAGAGAGAATCAGGGATTGAATTCTCATCTGTTTAGGTACGTTTTTTGATTTTTGCCCGCGTTTTGTATGAAAATACTTTTAAATATAAAGTATTCAGATGTGAATCGTTAAAACTAAAGTTAATGTTATTTTTCGTTGCTTTTTATTTAATTTTTGCCATTATGTTGTTTGTATTTTTTTTTTTCGCCAGTTCTTTTTGATCGTCTGTTTTGTTTAAGTGTCAGTCGCCATTATTTTCCTTTCAAATCCTTTTTAACTTAAGCCCCTCTCCTTCGACCAACCACTACAAACATTTCTTTCTTCTTTTTTTTTTCTTTTTGGCGGAAAATAAAATCATTTTCTCTCAATAAACAAGAAGACATGAAAAGAGAACCTGTTTATTTGCCTGTGTTTGGTGCTCTGACTGCCTGGTCGCTAAAGCGCAGAGCAGACGATGAGTCGGTCGTCAGGGATTGGCTAGTTAAATTCTCGGAAAAAAGAACGTATTTGCCACGTTGGCATTTTCTTTAAAAACCGGAAGTAGTTCGCCGCTTGTTCCTTTACACCATGGAAATCTTTTCTATTATATGTCATTTTTTTTTTTTTAAATTTACCGAGATTTTCAAAAGTATACAAAAATAACATCACTATTTCGTTAAATATATCTGTTTTTGAGTGGCAATGTAACAGAGAGCTTCTTCTTAACATGAAGGAATTATGCTGTCGTCCACTACATGTCACTCACAAAGAATCTTACTTATTATAAAACGCACATTGTGTGTGTGTGTGTGTGTGTTCGTTTATATATGGGATCGGATTTCCTACATTTTTCAACCGATTTCAACAAAACTTCACTTTTTATGGCAGGTAGTGTTTCTTATTGTCGTGCACATTTTTTTCTTTATTTTTACATTCAGAATGCTTTAAAAATTCCATTTATAAGACAATTGTTTATAAAAATTCTATTCAATCGGCAGACTCATAACGATTGAAAACAATGTTTTTGTTTGAGATTGGGTTTGACCAATTCGTAAAAATAAAAAAAAATAAAAAAATAAAAACTAATTAAGACATGCGTGTCCGTCAACCTTAAACAATAATCTTTGTCAATTTTATTTTTCAGTCTTTATGATGGTCGATACTTGATCTATCTCTTACTGTTACATCCCCGGGCAACGCCGGGCGCTACTGCTAGTCTTCTGATCAAACTCTTATCAAGTATATGTTGGTGGCCTCAATAGTATCTGCCGCCAGTAGAAATATTTACTCAAACATTAAAAATCAAGAGAGGAAGAGAAAAGTGAGGAGAGCGTAAATGAAGTTTATATTTCTTAGAAAGAGAAAATGCTAAGTATTAAAATTTGTTACATGTCTTCCCTCCTACCCCGAAAAGAAAGCTAGCGAGTATTACAAAGTCTATCTTTACTTTCAAGTCCAGTTCATCGTGTTGTTTTGAGGTTGCTTTACTCACGTATCCTTTACTCATCTCTTCCTGGCGTCTGTCTCCAAAACTGTCCTCTGTACAGGCTGGTTTTCATTGACTGGCCCTTAAACGTCACATGACCAGCCAAACGCGCTACATACTAGCTGGGAAGAAGAAGGAAGGTTAACCTAACAATATACTTCTTAAAGTCAACTCTGAAAATTACAACTAACAATATAAGAAGCAGCAGCATGTGCAAAAACACGAAGTTATCTCTGCTGTGAGTTCTGTTTGACCAGGATATTTGCCACCATTTCTCTTAGTCACACAGAATTGAGGACATTCAATATTTTTCTTTGTTGTAGATCAATAGGTCCCAAACTGTTTCATTAGAACACTTACCATGAAATGGCGCAGAGAATTTATGTTATGGCGGCGGGAAAGGGACTGAAGCTGAGATGATAGGTCAGGACCAATAACATTGCAGATTCTTCTTGGGATTTTTATCAAGAATCTCTAAATATATAGCAGGCGCAGCAGACCAGTTATGACAGCTATATTCAAAGCAAGGACGAATGGTAGATTTATAAATATGTAAGATAGATTCTGGCGAGAAAAATTATCTTACTCGGCATAGTGACCCAATTTTCTTAGCTGTAGACTTAGCAATTGATTCAATGTACTCTTTCCACTTTATGTCAGCTGAAAACGGTAGTCCGAGAATCTATCTATCTATCTATCTATCTATCTATCTATCTATCTATCTATGCCATCGATTCATATCTCTCTGTTTCTATCCGGTTAATTGTATTTGCTTCTTTATATAATGTTTGGGAAAAATAAAAAGGTTGTAACGTGAGTTTTCTTGATAGGCGTGTAGTGGTTTGTCTAATATAATTATTCAGAATTTTGTTTGATCGTCTTTAATGAAAGATGCATAAAAGAAGGATTGATGGCCAAATACAACTATCATATATATATATATATATATATATATATATATATATATATATATATATATGATTCCATCGCTACATAAGAGTTCTCATGTTTCAAAAACAAGAGCCGAAAACTTCAATATAATTATTTGATTTAAATTGAATTAAAGTACCAAGCTCTGTTCCATCTTCAAGCAAAATTTTTTGGGGAATAACTAATTCCTGAAATTTACGCGTTTTATAAGCATATTCATTATTAAAATTAAAATTACTATAGTAACGGCTAGAGCAATTATTTTTTTAAAAAAAGAGGCGTAGGGGTTAATAATTTGTATCAATATCTCAGTTACATTCAAAGAGGTCAAGTCAGGGTAAGGTTGGGGTGTCTAAATTTAAAGCGGAAGATGACATCGTCTTATCTGGTTAAGCGTCTATATGCATTGACCAGGTCATTCTTGTCGATAGCTTTTTTGTAAACCTCAAACTGAAGTTCGTTATTATTTCTATGCAATATGATATGATGCACTAACAATAACTACTACAGTTTCTTAGGCTGCTGCCCCTTGACTCCCAGCCGGCATCTCTAGCCTACTCACTCTCGCATCCAGACGAAGTCACCTTTTTCTTTGTATTAGTTACTAGCAGTAGAGCCCGGCGTTGCCCGGGGATGTAACAGTAAGAGATAGATCAAGTATCGACCATCATAAAGACTGAAAAATAAAATTGACAAAGATTATTGTTTAAGGTTGACGGACACGCATGTCTTAATTAGTTTTTTTTTTTTTTTTTTTTTTACGAATTGGCCAAACCCAAACTCAAACTCAAACAAAAACATTGTTTTCAATCGTTATGAGTCTATCGATTGAATAGAATTTTATTATAAACAATTCTGTCTTGTAAATAGAATTTTAAAAGCATTCAGAATGTAAAAATAAAGAAACAAAGTGTGCAAGACAATAAGAAACACTACCTGCCATAAAAAGTGAAGTTTTGTTGAAATCGGTTGAAAAATGTAGGAAATCCGATCCCATATATATAAACGAACACAGACACACACATACAAACAACCTGGGTTTTATAATAAGTATAACTCGATATGATTTGTCCCCCTTTCATTCTGGCTACAGAATCGTGTTTTATCGTGTTTTCAAATTGATTTCGTGCAAAAACTATTGTTTTTCCAGTTTTGGGCGCTGTCAGAACCACCGCAAGGTAATTTTACGTAGTCGTTTGAAGTTTTGTTGAAATCGGTTGAAAAATGTAGGAAATCCGATCCAATATATAAATGTACACACACACACACACACACACACACACACACACACACACACACACACACACACACAACCTGCGTTTTATAATATGTAAACTACTGAAAATTCAAAATAACTAATGCATTTCGATTTTTTTCCGATGCATTGAGATAAGATGTCGCAAGGCGAATATCCGTAGCTATATCGCTACACCTATAAACCTAGAGGAGACGTTGGGTGCCTGAGTTGGCTGGCGAGAGACGCGTCCTCTCAAGTCAACAAGATAAAAAAAAAAACGCGCGTTTGTGTATAAATCTTACATTAATTTATATTCTCTGCCGGCATAAGTGTAAGTGGGTTAGAGTTTGTTGTAAAGATTTAAAAAAAAAACATTACTTGGTTGGAATTATACCGTACTGTCTCTTTTACACCCCCTTTTTCTAACCGCTCTCTACCGCCCCTTTTTTACTCGCTGCCCACTGAATCTTTCCCCCACTATTGGAGTGGGGAGGGAGAATACTGACCACTTTGAGAATCCCCACTGTAGAATAACTTATCTACTTATATATATATATACACCTTATATTTTCAGACATACATCCTGTTATTTAATCCATAGTCGGGGGAAAGAGGCTATTTGAGAGTATGTGAATTTAACGAACCAGGTTTCTCATTCCGAACCGCTATCCAAGCTTACAGCCCGTGATATTCCCACGCGGCCACCCATCTAAGTAAGGACCAGGCTCGACGTTGCTTCACTTCTGCGTTCGAACGTGAACCTGTGTTTCAACGTGATATGGCCGTAAGCTTTTTTTGCGAAATAGAAATAAAGAATCAACAATAATTATTTATCCTATACATTTCATTTGCTTTGTTTCAGCAAAAGACATTTTTCCAACGTGTTTTTTTTTTATTTCCTCTCATTCACATTTCTTTTATTCGTATATTTAGAAGATTCCTTCCAAAAACATGACCTTGTTCGATTCCACCGAAAGCGACAATAGCATTCAACACATTATTACCGCAAATCGATTTCTCTCTTTGTATTTCTGAGATGAGGTATTATGTACACCATTTACATTATTCGGACCATTGTCCTCATCTTTGTCGCCATATTTATTAGAACGTTTCGGCCGTTGTACGCTCCGGCATTCTTCAGGTGGTTTGAATGTCGAAGTGAACCCTTTATTTCACTCGCTGGGGGTCCTGTCACTGGATCTAACCAACGCCTTTATCCACTGTGCCATGTTCAATACCTGGTTAAGGCAGTGGAGAACTCGGAGAGGTGAATTAACAGGAGATAACTGATAACTGACATCCATTAGACATGGCACAGGGAACTAGAACAGTCTACTCCAGCGAGCGAAATAAAGGGTTCACTTCGACATTCCAACCACCTGAAGAAGTCCGGAGCGTACAACGACCGAAATGTTGTGATAAATATGGCAGCAAAGATGAGGACAATAGTCCGGATAATGTAAATAGTGTATCGATTTCTCTATTGTGCTAACACAACACTTTCCCCTTTTGTCTTTATTCCCTGCTATTCAATTCTCCGTTGGTCCAGTTTCTTTTCTCGGCCAAAGTGAAATCTTTACATTTTCCCTGTCGTCTTTTCACCCTGTCTTTTCATCTTATACTCTTACCCACGTTCTTTTAAGCTTCTGTCTCAACTTGTTGTATTCGAGCGGGTCACGTCAGGCTTACGTAGCCTTGTGTCTACTTTTCCCACTCTAGTTCCTAACCGTCTTCTAACAAATTTAGTCGGGCGTTATTATTGAGCTATTTTCATTACCTGCATTTTAGAAAGAAATGCACTGGTTGTTTTGTAAGGAAATCCCTCATTTGGAATTATATCACACGGAACAATATGAAATATATAATTATATTACTTCATTTGTTAAAATAATGTTTGTTACGCCTGTACGGGTCACGCATCTATTTGTGCGTTAGCAAAAGCAAGAGGTTAGTTAGTCCAAACAGGAGATAAAATACAATAAATAGTAACAAAAAAAAAAAAAAAAAAAAATGAAAGGAATGCCTTTATTCTATTTTAGAGAGTGATTTACGGTGAGAATAATGCCGAATTGTGTCGCTTTCGGAGTAGGTCACTTATTTATGTCACCTTTCGTTCTTTTATTTGCCAGTTATTACAAAGTCTGCCCGGAAAGTATCCAAAAAGAATAATTAACCTACCTAGGGTAATGGCGCCTTAGTCCACTTCAAACTACTCCGCTTGAAACTACAGACACTTATCCCGTTTCCTTTCCACTTTTCAAAACAGCGTGAAAATTTCTCTTTCGGGATCACCATCAGCTACATCGTCACGCTCTCCATTATCTCATCAACGGCGTTTGAACACGGATTTTTAGTTCCAGGCACGAAAAACAGGTAAACAAATTTACATTTTAAGACATCGACAAAGTATTTAATTATATAAAAAGAGAATTTTCATTATCTATATAATCCCTCTATTTACGAGATTATATTCGAAGAGTGATATAAGCAGTATGGACATAGGAATCAAGACAGCATGGTAACTGTCAGTTTTACTCAATGCGATCTTCAGTCCAGTCTAAGATCAGGAGATCACATTGAAGCGTGAAACTCACGCTCACCATGCAGTGTTGATGTCAATGTCCACCCTGTCTATTTATAAACGCTTTGTCTCTGATATTGAGCACTTTTCACCTGCAAATATTGCAAATTTTAAACAATATATATGAGGAGGTGCTGAAAAGATCTAGATATAGTCAAGAAGGGACTAAGAAACAATTCTGATATTAATCTGTTTAGGCAGATGTGGGCGAGATGTTCCTCGTATATACACTGTCAGATTTTATGCAAGCCAATTTTATCACAAGAAAATTAGTATTAAACAATCAATATTGGTAAAATGTCGGGAAAATTTTTGCGGAGTATTCATATTTATTCGGTATCATGTGAATTTCAGCTTATGATATCTAGTTTTAGTAGAAATATCTGCCATAACTTATTCAGTAATGTAATTATACAGCTTATGTGTTGTTTCTCGTTTTTTTTGTTTTTTTTTAATCCCCCCCCCTTCTACGGAAAGTGCTCTGACGAACTATATTCCCTGGTCCCGCCGAGGCAACCCTTCACAGCAAGGACACACCATGGCATTTACATAATAGCAAACCGCCCACATTCTCTCCGTATTCCATCGGTGAGAAGTAAGTTCCACTCGAACAGCTTCTTCCAGTGAACCACTGCCCAGTTGGACAGTCTCCCTAGAGGATTGTTATATACCATAGCTATGAACACGAATGAGTATGTCCCAATCCTCATAAATACATTGGACACTATTGTAAGTGTGTGTGGGCGGGGAGTGTGAAAATTCCTCTTTCTCGAATGGTATACACACTCGTGATACTTGCCGGTCACAGGAATCCGTCCCTGTGCTGGTAGTATCACAGCTATGACTAGCTTGGACAAGCTATGACCAGCTAAGACCAGCTTTTATTAAAAAAAAGCAAAAACAAAAAAAAAAAAAAACAGTGCTCTATACAGAATTACTCTAAATTTTAAGTTTAATATTGAAATTAAACTTTAGGACTTGAGTCAGTTTAGAAACAGTAATTTCTTTATCGCGATGGAATCATAACTTTAAAAATTAATTATAACATATATATATATATATATATATATATAAAGAAAGAACAGTAAGATATATAATCCGGTGTTCTCATAGATATTTTTATTTTTACAAAATAGTGCTCAATGTAAATTTACAGAGCATTAATATTATAAATTGATTTTTTTCCATTTTTGAAACATGGTTAGAACTGTGTAGCGGAAAAACCATATTTTAAATCAATTAATATATATAATATATATATATATATATATATATATATATATATATACTAACACGAGCGTCGACTGAAACGTTCATAGGCTGACTAAGATACACCCATGGAATGTGATCAAATGAGGAAGATCTTAATAGATCATTCTCCATAGCGATATTAAAGAAGTCAGGTCCAAATGAATGCGAAATCCATCGAATAAACATTTAAAACAACTACATAAAAAAACTCATCATTACCCTCTCCCCAACTACGGGTTAAATAGTAGTACTTGTAACTGAAAAATATGTATCCAAAATGTTTCCGCTTTAAATAACTCACAAAGGGGTGATACGCCGTAAATTAAATGAAGGGAATGTCGAGTTATTTCTGTCTTCATTTCATTAATTTTTTTTTCGATCGAGTTATCTCGTACATTTATGAGTCTATCACGCCAACCATCAAGGTCTCGCATCAAAGTCAGAATGTCATGAGGGTGGCATTCTGTTTCATAACATAGCTGGTCAATGTAAGGTAGTTGCTTGGCAACCAACACGTCTTGCTCCATGGATAGGTGTCCAGAGCAGTAGATCATTCGCGGATTCCTGTTTTTCACACCAGCATTATCCTGTAAAGGCAAAAAATAGAAATATCAAGGCTGGGTTCATAGAGCTGTGATTTAGTTGGATGTTGTCTCCAAGAGATGTTAAGTATATCTCTCAGCATGCGAGCGTAGGTTCTATCAAGCTTAGACTGTAGGGCTTTAGTTTGTATTTACTCAACCCTCCACGAGGTCAGTTTGTGACGCAAGGTTGGTTTAATGTGGGGAGCCCGAGCGCGTAAACCCAGGCTAGGAACAAATATTCCCCGAGACCCCGCAACCGTCGGTTGTACTGGCCTCGGTGCGTGCACTAATCCCTCTCTTTACTGCAATGAGAAGGCGCGACCTCGAGCAGCTGTTCCCCAGGGCTGGCACCTCTTAGTATAATTTTTACTCAGTTGTGACTCTGTCCTTTGACGGAGTCGCCCCTGAGCGCATTCTGCCCATAGGCAGAGACTCAACTGTGAGATGATAAATAGGATGTTACAAATAACCCGAGAGACAATTTATACTGTAGGATTTTAGTTAATGTCCAGGCTGTGGTCCCATACATTAACATCGTCTCAACAGTGGCTCGGAAGTATCTCCGCTTGAGATTGTCTGGCAGATCAGATATCCAGATTAAATTCTTTTTATTCAAGGCGGACCAAGCTTTTGATATGTGAATTTTGACATTCTTTTCTGTAGAACTTATCTCGCTTCCTAGGTATGTAAAAGATTCAACAGATTTTATTAATTCATCTGAGACATGCGGACTATTATCCTCAACTTTATTGTTATTATCTCAATGTTTACGGCCGTGAATTTCGAACTAAACACTTTATTTAATCTACAGGTGAAATTATTCTTATTCCGCATAACTTTTCTATTTTTTTTTTTTTTTTAGTAGAGTGCTACTTCCTTACTGCTCGCTTTGTTTCTTCCTAATCTAAGAATACACACTGCCCGGGTCATGGATTGAACTTACAATTAACATGTTAGAACATTTAAACATCAAAGAGTTAATTAACTAGGCTATGGGTCTATGTGATTTATATTTAAACTGAAAGGAGTGTTTGTCGGAGTTAGCTCCTCCTCAGCTCCTTAACCCTTCACCAGGGGTCTCTCTATCCTGGCTATAAATACTGGCTGACCTTTCACCTCGATCGCTTGTTTCCTCAGCCTTCGGTTTTATACCACCTCGCATATGTGAGCTCTCACCAATACAGCGTTTCCCAAATTCTGGGAACACGCTAAGAACAATACACGTACGTACGAACACTCACCACCACACGCACACATAATATTCACCACACGCACTCAATATAACTGTCCATGTGCTCGTAACTTGTTGTTAATACATATATTTGTTTACATATATTTATCGGTCCTATTTGTTTTTCTTTGAACTTAATTAAAGTCTAATATTCTCATGTGGTTGGCCCGGCTAGCAGGAAATTTGAACCCACATGTGTTCTTCTACAATACATACTCATCACCCAACGGTCCGCTACATGTTTATCGAGTTATATGTCGTGTTAAAATTGGCTGAAAGATTTTTGCAAATGACTTTTGGAATTTTGTCTTTCTCTTTGCTGATGCAAACCAATTTTCGGTAACAAAAACTTCTTCGTTCTAAAGTTCACCAACGTACAATAATTGCAATCATTTTCTTTTCATCATCAAGAAAAAGAAATATTTAAAAATTTAGTAAAAATAGAATCGGTCCCTTCACTTTTTCGGCATAAATTTTCGATACCTAAGGTTTAAAATTAAATTTTAAAAATGAAAAATCTTTCTTGAAGATTTCATTTTCGCTTTAATTGAAAATATAATAATTAAATTTATTATTTCCATTAAGCAAAATATTCTGGAGTATTTCAGATAGAAATTATATAGATTAGACTGTCAAATTTAATTTTGATTTCGGCCATTTTCTTAATTTTAAGAAATTTGTAAACAAAACACGTTTTTCTATTTTAAAATTCTTTCAATATATATATATATATATATATTTCTGACACGTTATTTTAGTAAAATTAGAAAATTAAATTAAATTAATCTGATTTGAAATAAATATTACTTATTATAACATAAAAAAATAATATACAACCAATTACTAACGATTGGTCCTGTTCATCTGATCCAACGTTTGATGGACTGCTGATAGACGAAGCGATGACGGCTACTATGGATGACCCAATTGTTAGAAATTTAAGTGAATGCATATTTTTGGGTTTTAACTACCTAGTAATTTTTTTCAAATGAACATATTTTCCGCAATTATTTAATATTTTATCGACTTTTATTTACCTTTCGAAGATGCAAAAATAAAAAAATTTTAAAATACTATAAAATTTTCTTCAATTAATTTTATAATTTAATAACAAATGAAATACCATGATTACTCAATTGAAGTATGTCCCACACTAATTTAAATACATAAAATAAAAAATATTTATCGAAATAGTAATTGAAAAAAGTAAAATTTTGTTTAAGCTTTACACTTTTAAAGCTGGATAGAAATTTGGAAAACCTGTTGAAACGTAACTGAAGCGACATAATAAAGGGATAAAACATTTAGATCATAATAATGGCAATTTCAGTCTACCGTACATGAAAATAATGAACGTATTAAGTAAAAAAATTCAAAATAAAAAAAATATTTTAAAAATAGAATAGCACAACTAATTTGATTAATATTTACAATTTTGGATTTGTAAATTTTGTTTCCACTTAATTACTAAATCACATCCAGGAAATAGCCCAACACAGAATTTTACACGATTTTAAACTATTATAAATTATTATAATTAAAATTTTAAAAAAAAATGAAAAAAATTCTTGTAAAACTTCATTATTCATCAGAAAATTTTATTTCTTTAGACAATAATGTCCTTAATATTATTTATTTACAAAAGCAATTAAAAGCTTTTCTAATTAAGTAATATCATAGTTTTATTGGATTCATTATTTTTCAATTCAGAGCAGATTTTCAGTTAGAATAGTGAAAGTTTGAAAAAAAGTAGGTGATTTACAATCTCCAAGGACTCCTTTTAACAAACAAAAAAAATTCAGGAAACAGAAATGTTTTTTGCAAAATTTCATGAAATTAAGTGGGGGGGGGGTAACATATTTAAAAAAATATTTTTTACCAAAATTTTCTAAAAAAAAAAGATTTCAAAAGTAATTTCATTCATTTGTGAATAAGTTCTGAACATTTCATTAAAATCTGACAATTACTTGATTTTTACAAGAATTTCCAAATCAATGTGTTTTCAACGGAAAAAAGCGCACCCCCCCAAAAAAAACAATGTTATTTTCTGCCACCGCGATGACGTAAACAAAAGAAGACTTTAACCAAAATTTTGAACGTGTTAGAAAGGATTAAAAAATTTCAAAAAATAATTAAAAAATACTTTGGTCATTCGTCTTAATAATAGCATAATCATTTTGACGATAAAACTTTATTTTCGTTAAGTTTGTGGCCTTTTTCATTACGCTATCTGTTTTCCCGCGAAAAGGCGGAGTGCCTAAAATAGAATAATGATAGCTTAAAAATTCAAATTGCACTAAAGTTGCATTCGCTTCATAATTATGTGAAATGAACCTCACACAGAGGAACATACTTCTGTACCATTAATATTTCATTGGTAATTAATATACAGAAAGTAATATTGACGAAAAGTAAACTTATTATCATCATATAATAATTCTACTTGTCACTCTCTTCGTTACTTCGTACGACCGTTACACTCTGCCAATACCTCAATGAATAAATGAATGAAAGAAAATTAGACTATTCCGTTTTGAAACTACTTGATTTCAGTGAGAAAATGAATCAATGAATCAATGAATGAAAGAAAGAACGGAAGGTAGGAGTGTCACCTGCCAATACCTCATAAGAATTGGACTATTCCGTTTTGAAACTACTTGGTTTCAATAAGAAAATGAATGAAGAATTAATGAAAGAAGGAAGGGGGAAAAAAGGAAGTTAGGAGTGTCTCCTGCCAGTACCTCATAAACAATGGAATATTCCGTTTTAATTGCTTGGAAAAACAAAAGACATATTAGAAATGTTACTTGGTTTCAGTGAAAGTAAGTAAAACGCCTGTTTCAGTGAAATAGGAAAAGCTATCAAATTCAAATCTTTTCATTTGTACCCCCTTACTTCTTAAAATAATGACCATCATCCATATTTATGATTTTTATTGCAATATTTTGTTAAGGTTGTTAAGCTTAAATATTCAACGATGCGATAGGCGAATTTCTACGTTTATTTTACTGTCATAGAACTCACCATGAACTTATTCAATCATTAACTAAAGAATTAAGGTTCATCCATAATTTAAAATAGGAAAACGGCGAACATTTTATGACTTTTTCTAGTCATGTGCTTCTCCGCCTTTTCGTTACTTCCTTAGTCCGCACGACCGTTACGCCCTACCAATACCTCATAAATAATGGACTATGCCGTTTTAACCGCGTGGAAAGACCAAAGACGTATCAGAGACGCCACTTGGTTTCAGTGAAAAAAGAAATAATGAAGGAAAGATATAAGTGTTTATCGTCTCCTGCTAATACCTTGTAAATAATGGACTATTCCGTTTTGATCGCGTGAAAAGACAAAGGATATATTAAAGACGCTACTTGGTTTCAGTGAGAAAATGAAAGAAAGAAAGAAAGTAGAAGATTTTAACGCCTGTTTCAGTAGAATAGGAAAAAGTTGTCAATTTCAAATTTTTTTTATTTGTACCCCCTTACTTCTTAAAATAACGACCAGCATTCATATTTATGATCGTTATTGCAATATTTTGTTGAAGTTGCTCAGCTCAAATACTTAAAGGATGCGATAGGGGAATTTCTACGGATATTTTATTGTCATACAACTCGCCATAAGCTTATTCAATCGTTCAGTCAGTTATGTGTGTTGCGTAATACACGGTTAGGCGATCATGTATCTTTCGATACATGACTGACGAGGCAGATTTTTCCCGAAGTAGGTTGGCATTTCTTTCTGCGGTAGACCAGTTGCCATCCAAGACTATGGAACCCAATCTGTTCTGCTATTTACCCATAGCTGGAGGTGGGGAGAAGATTTAAACCTTTCCCAAGGATATTAGCACGTAAGTAAATGTAATGGATTTAACTGAAATTCGAACTCGGCTCTCTGATTCCTTAAATCCGAGCCGCTATCCATTACTCCACCAGAATTAAGATTCATCAGACATTTCAAATAGGATAGCCGTAAATATTTCACGTGTTAAAACTAGTTATTGTTATTGAATAAGAGAGCAAACGCCAACAAAGTCAACACGTGGCCAAATATAGAAAGACCAGTCGCCATCTCTTTGTTCTTAATTTTATCTTATTTTTATTTTTCTATCTTTTAGCTCTATTTTCTTATATATAGCCCCACCGCAATTTTATTTACTTTTTTATTTTTGTATTTTATTTTTTCATTTCTTTCCTCAATGGGAGTTGGCAGATTCGCCTAACGTCCGGTTTACACTCCTTTTGAACAGGAGTAAGGGCTTATGCCCTATTTCCTGTTTAGGATTGGCCTTCCGGTTCCTTTTAACGTCTATTTCAACCATATACTCCTAACGTCTCAGACTGAACTCTGAAATTTTATTTAATATTTTCCTCCTCAATAGGAGCAGATAGGTTCGTTTATCGACCAGTTAACACTTTGTTAAATTTCAACCAAAGTTAGAACGAGCTGTTTGGTTATAAATGTTGAATGTTTCCTCATAAGAAAACTGCTGATATGGCCATTACCATGTTATATATATATATATATATATATATATATATATATATATATATATATATATATTTAAAATATGATTCAAACTCGCGACATAAGAGTACTCATGTTTCAAAACAAGAGCCGAAAACTTCAATATATTTATTTGAACTGAATTAAAGTACCAAGCTGTGTTCCATCTTCAAGCGAATTTTTTTTTTTTTTGAATCTCGCTTGAAGATAGAACAGAGCTTGGTACTTTAATTCAATTTAATTCAAATAATTATATTGAAGTTTTCGGCTCTTGTTTTGAAACATGAGAACTCTTATGTAGCGTGTTGGAATCATGTTTTAAATAAATAATTATATTTATGCTCTACTTCTGTATCGAGCACTGATTTTAAAAAATAATAACAAAAATTCTAAAGAACTTTGGATTATTTACCTAACAAGTTCTTTCCTATTTTCTATATATTTTTACAGATATATATATATATATATATATATATATATATATATATATAAATATGTTGTAGTGGTTCCAACGAGAGAAAAGTATGTATATTAAAAAAGAAGAAGAGAGGTGCCGCTAACGTTTTTTGCTTCTCTTCTTTTTTTATATATATATATATATATATATATATATATATATATATATATATATATATATATATATATATATATATATATAAAAATCACAGGTCGCAAAATAGCGTCGTTCAATCGAGACGTCATGAGCTCCTGGTCGCATCCGTTTCTGATTTGTTTTTCTTCATTAGATTATTTTCTTATTTCTGACAGAGAAAGATTCCCATGATGATGTGAATACACAACGAAATATTTGTGTGTGTGTGTGTGTGTGTGTGTGTGTGTGTGTGTGTGTGCATCTGTCTTTCTACTTAAGAGCATATGCGATAGATTATGTGAAAACGTAATGAAATATACATAAGTGACGTAAATTCGTGACGGTAACTGATTATATCGTTAGAAAATGAGTTACTTTTGTCGCCTTTCTGGGGAATTAATTAGCTGAAACCTTTGCTAGAACTGGCATTCTTGGAACCTTTACTGCAATTGGCATTCTTGAAAGAACTAATTACAGACTAATCTTGCAAAACGCACTTGAAAATACACGCCTGCAAATGGACAGATCTTTGAAAAAAAACCTTGTGATGTAAGGGAAGTTCACGCCTAGAGCTCGACGCGCTTTCATATTTGCAAGAGCGATGTACTGCATGACCTATGGGGCACCTGGCTTCTTTTTGACCTTGGATTTTACGCCCACGACTTAATCTGATGTAAAGAAATAAAATGTTCGTTTTTTTTCTTTTAGTTTTTTTTTATGTGGATATATATATGTGTGTTTGTGTTTCTGTGTCTGTGTGTAATTTAACTTTTCGAAAGGTGATTGAGTTCCTGTTCTGTTGAGGTAAACGACTATTGATGAATTTCTCGGGATAATGAATTTGTTGCGGAGTTGCTTATTACAGGCGAGATTTCTTGGGTTAATATAGGAGATTGACAGTTTTTTCCGTTTTTTTAGAAAGCTAAAGAATATTTTCTCATGACCTTTTAAGTTTTCTCATATTATTTCGTTTTATCCATCATTTATTTTGAATGTGTAAGTGTATATTTTGGCCTATAATCATCCTTTTTTTTCCTCTTCTTTTTGAAATCATTTCACCCCAAACAATGCAATAAAGCTACTAAGATATAAGGAACTACTGAATGTTGGAGAATATGAGAGAAAAAAAAAATTATTAGAAATTAAGAAGACGGAAGATAACGATTGACATTGCATTTATATAGGTACCGCCACTTTTTCATTAAAAAAAAGATCACAGCATTATAAAAAAAAAAAAACTTGATGAAAACAAAGTTTATTGTCAAAATGTTTGTTATTATTAAGAGGAAAGAGCAAAGTATTTTTTGATTATTTTGTACAATTTTTAATCCTTTTTAGCACGTTCGAAATTTAAAAAATCTTGTTTTTCTTACGCCAAAGATGTACCAAAGATTACTAAGTGAAATTTAGAGTCTTTTTTGCGGTAAAAAACACATTAGTTTGGAAATTCTTGCAAAAATCATATAATTGTCAGATTTTAATGAAATTTTCAGGTTTTATTCATAAAGGAATTTAATTATTTGTGAAATTTATTTTTTGAGAAAATCTTGGTAAAAATATTTTTTTACATCTGTTTCCTCTACTTTTATAAAATTTCGATAAATTAAAATTTCAGCCTCTTCATTTCGTTAAAAGTAGGACTCCTTGTAGAATTTAAATCATCAATTTATTTTTTGTCATACAGAAACACCATTTACTGGTTTCATTAAAATACAATTCAGTTCAATTTGACAAAGACGATGGACATAAACAACAAGTCTTATCCAAAACAGATAACTGAAAATTTTTAAAATGATCAGCTTTCCGTACGGAAAGCTGATCATTTTAAAAATTTTCAGTTATCTGTTTTGGATAAGACTTGTTGTCTTTGTCAAATTGAACTGAATTGTATTTTAATGAATATTGTCTTGAAAAAGGTTTATTAAACCGAAACGTCAGACGTCGACATTTCATTCATTTTAAACAACATAATTGCACTTAAGGATTTTTTGTTTGTTTTTTTCCAAATTTTTCTTCATATATATATATATATATATATATATATATATATATATATATTATATATGTATTGCTGCTAACCGAGTTCCTGGATTTATTAACAGTATTACCCATTGTATTATTGTGTAATACATTTAATTTCTTATATTTAATTCTTGCGTTTGTCAGTCATTGGAAACCGAATTTCATCTCGGAATCCACAACAAATTGGGTGCTTGTAGCTGCGACTTCTACAAGCGGTTACCTCACACTATTACTCTACCTCCAACTCAACCACAATCTCTGCTCACTCTCTATTCTGACTGACTCTGAGTATTTAACGGCAGCAGTCCAAGTAACACTGGTCGAGTCCACTTATATGAAAAAGGGGAGGACCCCATAACAGTGAAAAAGATCGAATGATTGATTTGTTTTCTACGGTTTATCAACCCATTACAGGTTATTTAAAGGCCCAAAATATTTTTTGTAGATTGAAAGTTTCTTTTTGGTGAAGGTGGGGGAGATAATAATGATTTAGTGATTCAAGTCTTACTAATTAACCCATAGCTGAGGGGAGAAGAAGAGGATTCAAAACTTTCACAAGGGTATTTACAAATAAGTGAATATAACGAACCCAACTGGAATTGGAACTTGGCTCTCCTATTAACAATTCCGAATCATTAACTATTACACCACCCGCACATCCAACCTTACAGCTTTTGGTATTCCCAATCGGTCACTCATCTAGGTACTGACAAGGCTCGGCGTTACTTAAATTCGGTTATTGAGCGGAAACCGGTGTTTCAGCGTGATATGGCCGTAAGTGAGGGACAAAAAGAGATGGCAAAGGGTTAAAAGTTACTTAGAGTAACAAAAGACAGAAAGTTGTGGACAACCATGACTGCTCAAGAAGAAGAATAAATGATAGTTTATTGTCTTGAGTTTTATTCCCACTGTCCTTATTTAAATTGTGTGAAGTTTTATTTAATTACTAAAAACTTTAACTTTTGAATCATGGTCCACGCCTCATGTAGAAAGTTAGTGTTGTGGATTCCGGGATGAAATCCGGTCTCAAATGAATGACAAGCGCAGGAATAAAATATATCAAATAAATGTATTTACACAATAATACAATTGGTAATACGGTTAGTAGATTCATAAATGCGGTTAGTAGCAATAATAATATATATATATACAGTCTGGGAAATTCAGTATCGAAGTATGACTTCCTTCTGAGTCTACGTGCTCGCAACTGTGACTCCTACAAAGCGGTTACCTCACACTCGACTCTTCACTCTCTCATTGCCACTCCCGGGTATTCACCGGCAGCAGTACAAGTACACACTGGGCGAGTACGCTTGTATAAAAAGGGGTGGACCCCTTAACAGTTAGATAATATTATATTAATGCAGAGACTATTATAGTACCTGATAAAAACGAGTGAGATCTTTTATGTATGAATTTTCCCCTTCTGCGTGAAATCACATGATCTGTGCGTTCTGTTGAGGATGCAAATGTAACTTCACTGGATCATTGTTTAGGCAAATTTCGATTAGTTGCTTTTACCATATGTTGTTTTTACGATATGTCAATACTTATTTGATGCAGAATTTTGTATGGGGCAGCCAGTAAGGATCGAATTCACTATTGATGGTCAATCAGACTAACCGCACTAACCATTACCACAAGCCACATTGTTTCAGATCAGTGTAATTGTTGTAGAGTGGTTTCACAGTGGAGGCTTGTATTTGTACTAAGTCGGTCCTAAAATAGGTTCGACGCACAAAACGTTAGGAACTTCATATAATAGGTAATAACGCAGAGTAATCTAGTTGTGGTCGCTGATAGTTTAGTATTCGACTAACGGTCGTCCGACATCGACTGACTGGCCAACAATATTTAGTCACCCCACACACACACACACGAGGGCATCATGCGGCACAAGGCCGGTTTAACGTAGGATCTCCGAGCCCGTGGGCTCGGCCAAAAGTATGCCCATTGAACCCGTATAAACGGGTTCAGGGTGGGTTTACCTCCCCGAAAGAGACTCCGCCCTTCGGCGAAGCCTCGTTCGGGTTCCTCCCCGCCCGAAGGCAGAGAGTTCAACCGATCAGCCAGTCGACTGGCTGACCAATTCCCTGAGCGACTGCTACTGCTCCTACTTATTATAGGTGGGAGAGTCTATTAACAATAGTATAGGTGTGTTCCACTATAACAGTAATATATGCGACCTCTGGGAAAAGCAGCCATCGATAAAGTAGAATAGGGGTGCCGAGTTCAAATTGTAGTCGAGCCTGTTGCATTCGCTTTCGCACAAATAGCCTCGACGTTAATAACAGAGCAGATTTGGTTCTCTATCCTTAGAAAGGACAACTCTAAATTCCAAACTTGACGGACGTGGGTTGGCAACACCATCTTGTAAAATCCTACTTGATACGGAAATCAGAGCATTAACACCTATTGTAGTGAGACAGCAATACCTAATGCGGTGAGGCTATGGCTCTGTATTCTGCTATGGCCGTATACTGTGTAAATATATATATCGCGTCAACTACCGACTTGTTCATTCCAAAGTGCAGTAGAAATAAGAGAAAAGAGTAAGAGCGGGGCAAGGTGTAAACAAAAAGGTACAGGAAAGCTAGAGAAAAATGAAAAGAAAAGCAAGTAAAACGAAAGGGGCAAGTGATAAACACGAAAGACATTGACAGGCTTGCCTTGGAATTTATCGCATCTTTACCGTTTTGGGCTTTTAAAATGGATAAAGCTTTATTAATTTCTTTCTTCTGTTAGCGCGTAACGCACAATCGACAAAAGAAGGTCGATAGACTCTACGGCAAGGGTCGGCAACGTACGGCCCGCGGGCCGGATCCGGCCCCCGAAGACATTTTGACCGGCCCGCGAACCTGATTATTAATGACTCTATTTTTAACATGAGAGACGAGGCTTTCGAATTAGACTATCTGCCAGTTATCTTTCATGAGATTTATTTTACCAAGTTGCGTTGCCTACGTTTAATGTCAAATAATGGATACATATTTGTTATGACCTTTGGCTACATTAAAAGATAACAGAAGCGAAAGGAACGATAAAGTGAAAGAGGCCAGGGAGGGACTGACATGCGAGGTAGCAGAAATCTAAAGACAGTTAAACATACGCGCATTATACATACATACCTCATGAATGTGTGGATGATACCGCATGTGTACGTACGTAAGTGTATATGTTTGCAACTATTTGTACTCGTATGTATGGGTATATGTGCTTCGTTTTTGTTTGATGTGTGTGTGTGTGGTTCGTTTGTGGAACATTTTTCAATAACAGTTTCAAACCTACACGTCATAATTTCATCCATTTCACTTCGGTTGATTTTTTTTCACTTTGAAGTATTTTGACGTTCCTTGAGGAAAAGTCATTTTTGTTAGGTGTTTTTTTTTAATTTTAGATTTTCTTTTGTTTTTTCTGATTTCTCAATGTTTATTTTTATTATGGTTTTAAATATTTAGGTTGACAGGGGTCTGCATATGTAATTTTCCTTAATTTTTCATTAATGGCCTTCGTCCGGCCCGCGGACCCGTCATTATAACACGATCCGGCCCCGCGGGGTCGAATGAGTTGCCGATCCTTGCTCTACGGTAAGAATCTTTTCACTACCGTGAGAGACTGTCGTCTAATCGCTGACGACGAGCCGTGCGCAACAATAGACGAATTTCATACGATGTTACGTTTGTTGGCCCGTATTTTCGACTCTCATCGGGAGTTTCGCAGAGCAGGTTCTCGCTATTTTGACACCAAATGTGATTATTTTTGCTAAATTTCTCACTCAGATTGTAGCCATAGAATCTCATATAAATAAATCGACATCTTCCAACGGAATAGAAAAGAAGGGGAAAAAAATTTGGCTATTCTGTCTTCCGGGTGGCTTTATGGCGAAATATCACACGGTCACGTGATTATACAAGGAAAGAAAAAAGAATAGAACACTAACAAAGCAAAACAATTACAGATTTTATTAAGAAAATCTTTTTATTATCTGAACATCCGATCCTGAAGAATAGAGCGGGAAGCAAAATTGGACCGGAAATAGGACAAGGACACCGGAAGAAGAAATGCAATATTTATGATTAGAATGATATCAGAGAGAGCAATAAAATGCAGAATGATGTACGCTTATGTTTTATAGATGACACAGAAGCATTTGACAAGCTATTGACACAAGTATCTATTTAGACTACTCAGAAAACTAGATCTATTTAGAGAGGGTGTTAGAATAACGTGCTAACAACATTGGGAAAGGTAAGAATCCTCTTTTTCTCCCTACCCTCAGCTACGGGTACATAGCAGGACAGACCAGGTTCTATAGCCTTGGATGGCAACTGGTCTACCGCAGAAAGAATTGGCAACCTACTGCAGGAAAAAAATCTATCTCGTCAGTCAAGTATCAAAAGATAGATGATCGCCTGGCACATAACTGATTTACTGTTAGAATAATCCAGAGCTTATCCTGGAAGCAAAGCACCTGCACATGGATAGAAAGTAGCTACACAAAAGTAGAAAGGGGGCATAAGATAAGGATGTGTCTTCTCTTCAGGTTTATTCAACCTTTGCAGTTTGTCTAAGGGAGTTGGAAAACCAATCTGAATTTATTATCGGTGAACGTAATCATATAAGATACGCAGATGATAATGTGTCGACAGCTAACATGGAAAGAAAACTAAAGGAATTTCTAAACATGGTGGAAGAATAAAGCGTTAAAAATGCCAAGATGTGAGTTAAAAATTGGAGAAAACTGAAGGAATTTCTAGACATGGTGGTAGAAAAAACCGTTAAAAATGCCAAGATGCGAGTTAAAATTTGGAGATGTCAAGATCAAACAAGTACAGAAGTTTAAACATGTAGGAAGTGTTTTAACAGAAGCTGTGGGCACCTCGAGGCGTAATAGTCAGCAAGCTTGTCTCTCTAGAACTATTACTACTGAGTAGTGAGTTCGATCTTCATTGGGTGCCCCCTACTGAATCGGGAAGTAACACATGGTCTTCCATGGGTACTAAATGAGGAAGTGGGGGGCATTACCCTCACAGGGCATTTTAGGACAAGAGAGTTAGGAGAAGGCAGTGAGCCATCTACCTGACTAGTTTGTGTGCATGTATGGCGGGAGCTTTACCAACGGAAGAAAAAGTACTAAGGGCCACAACTGATAGGAAATTATGGAGATCACTGATCGCCCATGTCAGGAAGGGAGGTGGTACATAGAAGAAGAAGAAGAAGAAGAAGAAGAAGAAGAAGAAGAAGATGACCAGTTCATAAAAAATGCATTATCATGAGATTTTGTGACCATTTAATAGTTTTAAAGTAACTTTGTTTTATCTGAATTTGAAATACTGTGAGTGAATCAAAACTGAAAAATACGACAGTAAAAGGGTCAATACTTAAAACTATATATAAAAGAGTTTATTCTATATCCGTCACACACTACGAGTAATTTTGCATTCGCGTATTTAATGTACAAGCCTATGTATGTGTTATACGCAAATGACTTACATGGACTTATGCGAGTTAATAAATACACACGCACGCACACAATTTGACAGACTTTGAAATGAGACATTGGAATAATACGTTCTACTCCCACTCAGATTGTACAACCCATACCCTAAGATGAGCAATGAAGCCATAAAGTTGAAGACAACCTTTTAAACCCTAAAATTTATAAATAGGTACCTCCAACGAAAAGCGAAATGTAAGGTTTAAAATGAATTTTAAAAATGAAAAATCTTTCTTGAAGCTGTTATTTTAGTTTTAATTTCCAACTAATAGATTAATTTTAATATTTCCAATAAGCAAAAAAAAAAATTATTCTATTTCAAAACGAATTTAAATTGATTGGAATATGTTTTTTTATCGCAAAAATAGTTAATTTTAACTATATTTACAATTTTCTCAGTACAACGTAATTCTCTTTATAAAAAATCTTTCAAAAATAAATTATACGTTTTTGTAACTTTATTTAAGGAAAATTAGTTGATTTAAAGTTAACCTGATTTGAAACATGTAAATTTAGTTTAAAATAACGCGGAAAATCACTTTTAACAAGCAGTTTTTTTTTTATGACATGATGACAAATATCGCGATGGACTTATTTTTGGAAATCTTTTCTGTGGGGGGCATATTTGTAAAAATTACCTGAGGAACATAACGTGAGCGCCTTTTTGTACCATTTTTAACTACGCAATAATTTTAAGAAATTAGGAGTAATCTAATGTTTTATTGAATTTTAAGTACGTTGGCTTTAAATTTACCATAGTTAGCGCTCTTATTTTCTGATAATGTCGTGTATGGACGTCTGTATTTCCAAAAATTGGTCCGTTTATAAAAAAAATACAAAGAAAAAAATTACAAAAAAAATAAAATAAAATTACAAAAAAATAAAATAAAATTCTTTTTAAAATACAGGGGTCGCTGAATTTTAGTAATGGTTTTCATTTATGATAAGTAAATATATTTTTTACTTAATAACAATATCACTTGACCGGTACAAATTAATACAGAATTTTAAATGTTTTAAAACTCTATAAATTATTCAAAAATGTTAAAAAATGAAAGCAATTCTCGTAAAAACTCAGTATTCATCGAATGTCCATAATATATATTGTGCATAAGAGCAATTAAAGTTTTTCTAATTAAATAATGTCTTTTTTATTGCATTTTTTTATTTTTACAATTCAGAGCAGATTTTTTGCAACAGCGTGTCTTGTTTGACAAAAAAAAATCGATGTTTAAAATACTCTTAGGATTTGTCCTCATCTCTACCTATAAAAGGCAGGATGTGTGTGTGTGTGTGTGTGTGTGTGTGTGTGTGTGTAACGAATGCACGGCCGCAACTTTCGATGGATTTGCACCAAAATTTACATGCACATGCTCCAAGTTAGCGGGAAGGCTAAGACCGACTTTGCATTTCCCAACTCCCATCGATAGTAGAAATAATCGATTTTTTCTTGCTTCTACGGCAGTTTTCATCTAGTTTGCGGCCATTTTCTACTGGCCAGAGTGAGAGCCTATAGCTGGCTGCCACCTGAAGAAGGCCGAAACGTTGTAATAAATATGGCAAAAAAGATGACAATAGTTCGAATAATGTAAATAATGTACATTCAAACTTGCTATATAATTTTATGGCACCATGGTGACGCCAGAAAAAACAAGATTTTTAACCAATATTTCGAAGATTCTGGAAAGGATAAAAATGATTTTCAGGCAAAAAAAATCCTTTGATCTTTCCTCTTAATAAGAACTAAAAAAAATATCGAGGCTAAAACTTTGTTTTTATTAAGCATTTTTTTCTTCATTTATGCTCATTTTTAGTGTATCTTTCGAGAAATTACCTTTGCCTTGCTGCATGTCACACATTTTTTTGTAAGAAATTGATGATTGATTTTAAGTCATTCTTATTAGAAAAATGATGCAGTTCAATACTACACAATGATCTTGGCACTGTGACCTCCATCTTCTGGATTTCTCCTTCTATATTTTGGATAGGATTCATTCCCTTGTTCAAATTTAAATTTAATTTAAATCAGAGGGTAAAAAATCAGTGGGGGGGATGAATGTTGACCGCCCTCGGTATCCCCTTTGATCAAAAGGAAATATACTTATCCAAGTACCCGGTGTAATGTAGTTTCAGAACATATATGGTTATAGGCGTCTATCTCCAAAACAGACAGCCAGAGGTTACAAATCTGCACACACACACACACGCATATATATATATATATATATATATATATATATATATATATATATATATATATATATATACATATATATACACACGCACACACATATATGCGTGTGTGTGTGTAAATTTGTATCCTATATGACTTCCAAAATTTTGGGATAGATGTTTTAAAGAAACTTGTTCATTTGTTATAACCTAAAGTAAAAGAAGCGAAATACAGACTGCGACAAGGAGAGAACAGTCGAAAGGAAATACTGCATCATATAAAATATATATATTTTTTTTTAATAATTTATGATTACGAAATGTTCCCTCTCATGTATAGTGAAATGAAAATCCTTTTCCTACGTGGATTAAACAAAAAAAAAAGATTTAGTCGCAAACTCTGAGACTATAACCGGATGTGAAAGAGGATTCAGTGTCTGCAAAAGTGTGACTATAACAATAAAGATGGCGGAAACACTCCGAATTAATCATTATATAATAATGTATTCATTTCCTGTCGTTAAAATTCAGTAATGCTTGCAAAAACCCGAAGGTAATAATTCAGATTATGTTATTTTTTCTAACAGTAAATAACACCGAAAACCGAATATCGAGTTTCAACCCTTTGTTGGGTAGGAAACCTTTAACAGTAGCTTTTTGAACGAGGTATCTTACTTTAAACAGAATCTCGTAACTGGAAAAGCTGAATGAAAAAAGAATGTTAATAACAAATACTTTTTCACACCCAACCCAGTTCTGTGGAATCAGAATCAACGTTGAGTTTAAGCAAGCAAATGAGCCAATTGGAGTAAAGTGCCATACAGATTTATATTTTTCCCACTTGTGACCAATGCAGCTATCGATTTTTTTTTGCATGCTAGAAAGCTCTATACTAAACATTAAATCTGTTACGAAAAAAGAATTAAACAAAATGAACACAAAACGATCAGCTTAAAAAAAAAGGACTCGTAACTGGAAAAAGCGAATGAAAAAAGAATGTTAACAACAAATACTTTTTCACACCCAAACCAGTTCTGCGGGATCAGAATCAACGTTGAGTTTAAGCAAGCGAATGAGCCAATTGGAGTAAAGTGCCATGCAGATTTAAATTTTTCCCACTTGTGACCAATGCAGCTATCGATTTTTTTTGCATGCTAGCATTCTAGTTAATATTCGTGTCAGTCAGCTGTTGGTTCTCACGCTGGCCAATAGAATCTTTCTGCCTATTCGTGGCAGCCACCTATAGGCTCTCACTCTGGCCAGTAGAAAATGGCCGCAAACTACATGAAAACTGCCGTAGAAGCATGAAAAAATCGATTTTTTTTACTATCGATGGGAGTTAGGAAATGCAAAGTTGATCTTGGTCTTCCCGCTAACTTGGAGCATGTGCATGTAAATTTTGGTGCAAATCCGTCGAAAATTGCGGCCGTGCATTCGTTACACACACACACACACACACACACACACACACACACACACACACACACACACACACACACCTCCTGCCTTTTATAGATAGAGATTGCATAAGCAAATATTGATCGTTCATATCCGGGTCCGTAGGCAAATGCGCTTATATCCGCGTCGACAAGCATCCACACGATGTGTTGTTCTTTCAGCTGGGTGTTAAAGCTTTTCTGCAGAGAATGCAGTCGGCATGTTCTAGGCCACCCCAACAGTGCATACATTAAGAGGGGAAGGATCAAGGGCACGTTCAGATATCCCAATTTAAGAAAAAATCTCTTTCCATTCTCTCTCATTTTATGCATATGCCCTTTCTCTCTGTCTCTGTCTCTCTCTCTCTCTCTCTCTCTCTCTCTCTCTCTCTCTTTCTCTCTCTTTTTCTCTCTCTCTCTTTCTCTCTTTCTTTCTCTCTCTCTCTTTCTCTCTCTCTCTTGAGTAGGTAGCACTCTCTATCATCTTTTATACGCTCTTATTTACATCCACTTTTCTCTCTTTACACCTCCTTTGTTTCGATTTCTTTTTTCTCTCTCACTCTCTCAGTAGCTCTACCAACCAGACAGTCAGACCACCTACCCACGTTCTTGTAGACATCAAAGAATGCTGCTTGGGGTAATATGTATAATTAGTTATTACTTCTAAAGATGAACGAAGCTAATCTTTCTTGCAAGCCTTTGTCCACCAACCGTTTCTATACTTATACATATTTAGACGAAAATGGGTAAAGAATCAACATTGTCTTCATTTCTGTTGTTGTTATAATAATAATAATAATAATAATAATAATAATAATAATAATAATAATAATAATAATAATAATAATGGTATTATTATTATAATATTATTATAATATTATTATTATTATTAATATTCTCTATAATTCTTAGATTTTTTGCATACGGGTCGTGATAGTCATCACCCCTGTTTGCAGAAGTATATTCCTTATTATTATTACTATTATTATTATTTTTATTTTCTTTGATTTCTGGCGTTTACACATTTCTTTCCGGGTCCCACCCAGGGACCTAAGGTTAGAAATGGCATCATGACACTTTCCACTGATAAAAAAAAATTACATAGATAAAGCCCTTCGTAAAGTGTGGGCTGTACTTGTGAGAACAATTTTTTGTATCTCTTTGAAGCATGGACTTCCAGGAATCCCTTCAATTAGTCTTCTGGAATCTTTTCCAACCAGCCCTAGGGCTCCAACTATTATTATTATTATTTTTATTTTGTTTGATTTCTGGTGTTTACACATTTCTTTCTGGGTCTCGCCCAGGGACCTAAGGTTAGAAATGGCGTTATGACACTTTCCACTGACAGAAAAAAAAGAATTAAATTACATAGATAAAGCCCTTCGTAAGGTGTGGGCTGTACTTGTCAGAACATTTTTTTGTATCTCCTTGAGGCATGGACTTCCAGGAATCCCTTCAATTAGTCTACTGCAATCTTTTCCAACCAGTCCTAGGGCTCCAACTACAACAGGGATTGTTCATGTTCCCATGTGCCACATTTTCGAGATTTCTATTTCAAGGTCCTTGTATTTTGACAGCTTTTTGAATATCTTCAAAGATACATTGCAGTCAGCAGGGACTGACATATCAATAAGGAGGCACTTTTTTTTGTTTGCGGTCTTTAATAACAATATCTGGCCGGTTGGCCTTGATTGTTCTGTCAGTGGGTATTGTGAAGTCCCATAGAATTGTAACAGGTCCTATTATTATTATTATTATTATTATTTCCTTTGATTCCTGGTGTATAGTTATTTCTTAGAGACCAAAGGTTAGAAATGGCATCATGACATTTTCCACTGACCAATTAAAAAAAAACAAAAAAACAATTCGCCCTTCTATGGAATACTGCTGCCATATATTGTCTGGTGCCCACGCTGTTCGCCTTATGGTCCTCGACAAGATCCAGAAATGGATAAGCAATGTGATTGGTCCTGATCTGGCATCTCGTCTACAGTCACTCTCTCACAGACGTGCCGTCGCCTCCCTCTGTCTTTTCTACAAATACTTTCACAGTAACTTCTCCGACGAGCTACTTTCACTAGTTCCCAGACTGCATGTATTTAAACGTGCTACTAGGCTGGCATTACGGTCCCACCCTTTCACTGTCGAAACAGTTAAATCTGGCCGTCTCTTCTACTCCAATAGCTTCATGTCTCGCACCTCCTGGCTGTGGAATTCCCTTCCTATTACTTGTTTCCCTGATAGCTATAATCTCCAACTATTGAAATGTAATGTCAATCGACATCTCCAGATGCCTTGATCTATTCCCTGTCCTTCTCTTCATCCTTTCCTCCATCACGCCTCTTTACTCTCGCTCCCACACTGTAACCCCTTGCGTACTAGTGGCATCCCGCCTTGCTTGGGGTGAAATACTTAAACACACACACACAAACATACACACACACATATTTTACATAGATAAAGCACTTTGTAAGGTGTGGGCTGTACTTGTGAGAACAATTTTTGTATTTTTTTAAGTCACAATCTTTCAGGAATCCCTTCAATTAGCCTACTGGAATCTTTTCCAACCAATCCGAGGGATCCAACTACAACTGGCATTGTTGATGTACCTATGTGCCACATTTTTGAGATTTCGATTTCAAGGTTCTTGTATTTTGATAGCTTTTTGAAGATCTTCAAAGATACATTGCAGCCCGCAGGAGGCACTTTTTTTTTGCGGTCTCTAATAACAATGTCTGTGCGGTTAGTTTGATTGTTCCGTCTGTGTGTATTGTGTAAATTCTAACACGTTCTATCTCCGTAATAATAATAATAATAATAATAATAATAATAATGACATTATTATTATTATTGATATTCTCTATATTTCTTAGATCTTTTTTACGGGTCGTGATGGTCATATCTTAGCCCCTGTTCGCAGAAGCATATTTCATATTATTATTATTATTATTATTTTCTTGGGTTTCTGTTGTATACACATATCCTTCCGAGTCTCAAACAGAGACCTAAGGTCAGAAATGGCTTCATGACATTTTCTACTGATTATTTAAAAAAAGAAGAAGAAAAACTAAAGTCACTTACATTTTACATAGCTAAAACTCTTCGTAATGTGTGAGCTGCACTTGTGAGTAAAATCTTTTGTATCTCTTTAAGGCGTGGGCTACCCGGAATCCCTCCGATGTGTCTGTCGGAACTTTTTCCAGTCAATCCGATGACTCCAACTACAACTGGAATTATTGATGTCTTCGTGTGCCACATTTTTGAGATTTTCATTTCAAGATCCTTGTACGTTGATAGTTTTTTTTTTAAATTTTCAAAGATATTTTACAATATGCCGGGAGTGCCATGTCAATAAGAAAGCACATTCTATTTTTGTGGTCTTTGATTACGATGTCCGACCGATTAGCGTTGATTGTTCTGTCTGTGTGTATTGTAGGGTGCCTTAAAATTGTTACAGATCCTATCACTGTAACCAGGTCTGGGGAATGTTCATACCAATTTCTTGCAGTTTCCTTCCCGTAAAAGTTGCATATTTTCCAGTGCAGATATTGACCCAATTTATCATACCGAGTTTTATATTCACTTGGTTCTACCACTGTGCAACGTGATACAAGATGGCCAATTCTTTCTGGATATTTATCACAGAATCTGCATTTGATGTCAACACAATTTATCAGTAAGTGTGCTTGGTAATTATTATTATTATTATTATTATTTCCTTCGATTTCTGGTGTGTACACATTTCTTTCCGGGTCCCGCCCAGAGATCTAAGGTTAGAAATGGCATCATGACATTTTCCACTGACCAAAAAAAAAGTTACATAGATAAAGCCCTTCGTATGGTGTAGGCTGTACTCGAGAGAACATTTTTTTATTTATTTAAGTCATGGTCATCCAACTACAACAGGGATTGTTTACGTTCCCATGTGCTACACTTTCGAGATTTCGATTTGAAGGTCCTTGTATTTTAATAGCTTTTTGAAGATCTTCAAAAATACATTCCAGTTTGCAGGGACTGCCATATCAATAAGGAGGCACTTTTTTGTTTGCAGTCTCTAATAACAATGTTTGGGCGTTTAGCTTTGATTGTTCTGTCAGTGTGTATTGTGTAGTCCCATAAAATTGTAACAGGTCCAATCTACGTAACGGGATCTGGGTTGTGTTCATACCAATTTCCTTCAGTTTCCTTCCCGTAGAAGTTGCCGATTTTCTAGTGCAGATATTGGCTAACTCTGTCATGCCGGGTTTTATATTCAGTGGGTGCCAATACCGTGCAACCTGATACAAGGTGATCAATTGTTTCTGGGTAATTATCACAGAACCTGCATTTTGAGCTAACACAATATTTTACTATGTGTGCATGATATTTTCTAGTTAACAAGCACTGATCTTGTGCAGAAGGGATAAAACCTTCAGTTTCAGCTTTTAACCCTGCACTACGTAGCCACTGATGGGTACGAAGCTTGTCTACATCAATTTGTTTGGTACAGGCAGAGTATTGGCCATGAGGCGGTTTATCTTGCCATAGTTTCTGTATCTGGTCGGTTGCATTTCTTTTTGCTTTCTTTTTGCAGCTTCAAAAGTGGTGTATTATGCTTTACTTGTATTTATGGATCCATCTTAAACTCCATTTTGAACTTGTTTTATTATTATTATTTCCTTTGGTGTCCGTTGTATACATTTCTTCTGGGTCCCAACTAAAGACCTAAGGTCAGAAATTATTATTATTATTATTATTATTATTATTATTATTTTCTGCAGTTTTCTTTTTCAACCGAAGATCTTGTATTATGGGTGTTCCCCATCAACGTCAAACAATAGCACATTTTGAAGAATATTTGCAGTCCCAAGCAACGCCGACTTCTGAAGTGATTAGGTACTAGGCTCTGTCCTGATTTTCTTAATCTAAGTTGGGTGGTATAGATCCTGCCCCACTCCCTATGATAGATGGAGCAATAGTGGCCTGAATGTTCCACATTTTAGCAACCTCAATCCGGAAGTCGGTGTACTTCTTAAGATTGCTAATTTCTTTGTTCTTGATATGGTCACCAGGAACACCCGCATCGATGAGGCATTTTTTTTTCAACAAAGGTGACGTCTGTTTTGGTTGCCTTAATGAAGGATGTGATCTGTTTAGATCTCGACATCCCACAAGATCTTAACTTGTCTGGCTTGTGGCCGTACCATTTCTTGTCAACTGCAAGGTCGTATTTTCTACATAGTCACCTAATGTAGATGGGAATCCAATTTTTTTTATTATTATTTTATTTCTTTTGATTTCTGGTGTGTACACATTTCTTTCCGGGTCCCACCCAGGGACCTAAGATTAGAAATGGCATCATGACATTTTCCACTGGAAAAAAAAAAAGATTACATAGACAAAGCTCTTTGTAAGGTGTGGCCTGTACTCGTGAGAACAATTTTTTGTATTTCTTTAAGGCATGGTCTTCCAGGAATCCCTTCAATTAGTCTACTGGAATCGTTTCCAACAAATCCGAGGACTCCAACTACAGCAGGGATTGTTGATGTTCCCATGTGCGGTGTACCACATTTTTGATGTTCTCATGTGCCACATTTATTACTATTATTATTATTATTATTATTATTGTTGAGATGTTGAGTATTTCCCCGTGCGTGTATTGAAATAAGGACAAACACATACGTAGGAAAAAATACTGGTATATCTGATGAGGTATTTATAACAGAGAGATTAATAGTCAAACGAACCCAGCTTAGTCAGTAACAATCAGAAAGAGTATAAAGTCTAACTGTATCTTCCGGTAGATGGACGGAAGTGTGATGGTCACCTGATCTCCCAGAACTCTATAGAACTGTCCTATTAGTAGTAGAGAGATCAGTCCATTCTGATGAGAAGGTGGGTGGCCCCAACAATTATCATTTGTGTATATTATGTTTCATGCATTGTATACTGTAGAGCCGTTTCCAAACTATGGTCCTTAGGCCTTATTATAGAATTGTTATTTAATTGATAGCACTTCTCTTAGTATGTAGAATGTTCCTAGTAGGGCGATCTTCTGGGCAACCTATATGTTGATGTTACCCGGGAAACTGTTAGTAAAATTGTCCATTTCTTTTCTCACGAGGCCAGAGCTCCGATTATTATTGGTACTACAGTCTCAACCTTCATTCCCCACATCCTGTTAATCTCGATCTCCAGGTCCTTTGTACTTTGACAATTTTTCGTTAATTTTCAGGGAAGTGTTCCTCTCAAACGGTACTGCTATGTCAATAAGCATAAATTTCATGATTTTTTTTCTCTTTTATAATAATATCAGGTCTGTTGGCTTTTATTTCCCTGTCAGTTTGAATTGGCATGTCCCAGAGGATAGTTACATCGTTATTTTATGTAACTGTGTCTGGTTGGGGCTCATACCATCTCTCAGTGGTTTCGATTTTGTGCTTCTTGCATATCTTCCAGTAAATATATGTCGCTATCTTGTTATATCGGTGGGTATATTCATTGTTGCTAGTTCCGGAGATATTATTATTATTATTATTATTATTATTATTATTATTCATTTTTTATCATCGTTACTAGTTTTTAACTGTTGCTTCAACGACAGAAAGATAATAAAATTTGTTCGTCGAATTAAAATATCACATTTATTCGGAAATATATGCAGCTTAAATACAGTAGGAATCATAAAAGCGATTTCAAAGGGTTGCATATTTAGGCTTGTACTCTTTTCTTGTTAACCAGGGGTTGTTGCCAGACAGAAAAGGAAATTAGTCCTCACGACTCAGATAACCATTACAATTTTATACAAGTTTTTTATGTTCTTTTGCATGTGTGCATGTATATTTTAATTCAATGACATACCTAAAAATATTTTTACTAAAATAAAAAAAATTAAAAAGTAATTCTATTTATTACCGTATATTTTCTACAAAATCTTATAAGTCGGTACCTTCAAAGGTTCGCTAAAAAAATGAGCATACCAAGATGAAAACTTAATAAAAAAACAATTCTATCGTAATAAGAGAAAAATGATTTTTACATTATTAAATTATATTTTTAAATCGTTTTAAGAGCCGTCAAAATTTTGGTTAAATTTATTTTTTCTTGTCTCAGCGGATAACCATAAATTAGTATCGGAAATTCTAGCGTCTTTTTGCGGTGAAAAAGCATTGATTTGAAAATTCTTGCAAAAATCAAATGATTGTCGGATTTTAATGAAACTTTCAGGACTTATTCACAAATGAATGAAATTATTTTAAAAGTGTTTCCTTTTAAGAAAATCTTCGTAAATTTTTTTTTTTACATCTGTTACCCTTGTTACAGTTTTTTGGATACATGTTTGTACTAGTGAACCAACCAAAATGAGCTGACTCATTTTATAGTCCACCAAGAGAAGGGTTAACCAATCAGAAAGCTCAAAATATTCAATCCGACATGTTATAAAGGCAGCCATTTTGTTTTTTCTCCCACAATATCTTCACTGCCAACCTCTGATATCGAAGATTAAGGAATTACTTAACAGCTGCTACTTTCTCCGAATCTTCACTACCTCTGATATTGAACACATTACGGACTTCAGTGGATTCTATATTCAGAGACTACGGCAAACATGGCTAACAACCGTCACTTATCTCATTTTATGAAATTTCGAGAAATTAATTTTTGTACCGCTTAATATTTGTATTAGTTATAAGCAGAAGTCCTTGGAGAATTTATATTGTTCGATGAATAATGAATTTTTACAGGAATTTTTTTTTGTAATTTTAATCAGAATAATTTATAAACTTTCAAATCTTTTAGAAGTTTGCATTACGCTATATGGGTCAAGTGATATTCTTATAAAATAAAAATGTATTTAATTATCATTAATAGAAACGCTTACTACAATTCAGCGATCCCAGTATTTTAAAAAGAATTTTGAAATTTATTTTGGATGTATCGATTTTTGTTAATAATGACGTTCACATAGGACATTATGAGAAAATAAGTGAGGTAACTATAGTAAGTTTAAAATATATTGCTAATTTTATGACATTTCCTCGACAAACGTCTTCGTAATTAAAATTACAAAGCCAAAGTACCTAAAAATCAATAAAATATTACCATGATTAAATTTTTTTTGGTATTAATGGGTAGTTAAAGAATTCTATATGGAAAAGTTTTCGAAAATAATTCACTTCTGAACTTCCCAGATGAACATTGTTAATAAAGATCCTCTTTATAGAAATATTAATTGATTTGAATGATGATAACATTAAAACAACATTTAAAAAGATTCATATCCATGAGAAAAACCTTTAAACACCTTTTTTTTAAGTGAAAGGCCTCGACTTAAAACGGAAAATAAAAAAAAAATCATATGCTGGGGTTACTAAGATCTACTATAAAAACGAATCTCTTAAATTTTATTACATTATATTGTTTTACATCTATTGGATTTGAAAAAGGGTACTGCTTGAACATGTGATCTCCGCTTACATATTACTAAAATTCATGATATATACAGAGATTCTGAAAGGTGACATTTCAACGAATCATTATAAACGTTTCATGTGTGGATTGTAAAATTTAAAATGTTCTTTCGCTTAAAGTGATAGATTGATTCGTTTTCTACGGCTTATCGACCTTATGCAGGTTATTTAAAGCCAGAAAATATTTTTAGACTGTAAGAAATTTTTTGCTGGGTGTGGGGAAGAATAATGGTTTAGTGATACTAAATAGATGGCGGTAGAAGAGGTGGATTTATAACTTTCCCAACGGGTATTTACCTAAGTGGATATAACAAGCACAACGGGAGTTGGAACTCGGCTCTTCGATTAACAATTCCAAGCCATTATTCATTACACCACCCACACACCCAAGCTTAAGGCACCTGGTGTCCCCAAGCGGTCATCCATATGGTTACTGATCAGACTCGACATACCGGAATAGGTGTCTCAACGTGATGTTAATCGTAAACTACGTTTAAAGTGAAAATGGAGAAAAAATAAGATACGTTTTCGCCATTGGATTTATTTCCGGGAAGGAAAAAAATAAATTAGGGAGTTGGTTCTAGAGCTGAGAGCGCTGTTCCTAAGTAGTTCACTAGGTTCAGAAGTTGAAATTTTGATCTGGAAGAGCGAAAATATTCTGTCAGGGCTGTAGTTGTTGATGATGAGCAAATCGAAATCCTGTTTGAAAAGACACGGGATATCACAGAGATACACCACGTATCTCATATGAGCGTTGGAAGGCATTTGAAAACATGAAACGCTACAATGTTTGGTTACCTCACCATTTTTTTTTTAAGCATTACGCCCCGAGCAAGGCGTGAAGCCACTAGGATGCAGGGGGGTTGCAGAAAATTTGGAGCGAGAGCAGATAGAAGTGATAGAAAAAAGGATGAGGAGAAGGATAGTGGATATTTCAAGATCAACTGGAGATGTCGATTGACATTACATTTGAATAGTTGGAGATTATAGCTCTCAGGGAAACAGTAATAGGGAAGGGTGTTCCACAGGCGAGATGTGCGAGGTATGAAGCTATTGGAGTAGAAGAGACGGCTACATTTACAGTGTAGTTTCTACAGTGTAAGGGTGAGAGCGGGATGCCAGCCTCGTAGGGAGTTTGAATTCTTGAAGTCTGGGAACCAGTAAAAGCAGCCCGTCGGAGCAATTACCATGAAAGTACTTGTAAAAAAGACAGACAGAAGCGACGGCGCGTCTGTGAGAGAGCAACTGTAGACGAGATGCCAGATCAGGGCCAATTATATTACATATCCGTCTCTGGATCTTGTCAAGAACCCCGAGGTAAACAGAAGGTGCACCAGACCATATATGGCAGCAATACTCCATGCAAGGTCGAATGGTTGATTTGTATATTTGAAAAGAAACATTTAGATGGACCACATTTTCATCTACGAAACTCTGCACCGATGCAGAAGAAAAAGATCTATTTTGGTAAAGAACAATTAGTGGCAAAGTAAAATGCATTAAACCTTTAAATACTTAAAAATCTGGTGTGCTGCTTGTGGGGTTGGAAGGGTAATTTGTATTACGAGCTCCTTTCGTAAACTCAGGCGTTGAATTCAGACAAAGTATTGTTCCCAATTGCACCAATTAAAAGCGGTAATCGGTGAACAACGTCCAGGATTGGCCAATCGGAAGGGTGTCGTTTTTTTGTTTTGTTTTTTTGTCTTTTTTCAAATCAGGACAACACTAGATCTGTTTGCAGACCCGGTAGAAATTGGTAGAGCTTCGTTGGAATATTCAACTATACCTACCATACTTACGTGCTCTTGCAACTTCGGATTACGACTTATTTCAATCTCTATAAAATTCTGTTAATCGAATCAAAATTTCAGTTTTCTTGAAGCCTGTAAATTACCGCTTAGAGCAGCCACTCATCCCAAAAGATACCAAGTTCCGGGACAATGGAATCGCAAAGCTCTTTCGAAGGTGGTGAAAATAGTGGGAAAAAGTGGGATATATAAAGATGAAGACACGTACAAAGATGTAAATATTGTCTAATGTCTTATTGTTGTTAATCTCTTATTGTATCCAACTGATAAGTTAAATCTTATCATAGATATGAATGTATAGAAAAAGATAAACATACACATACGCATACATAGCGAGAGACAGAAAGAGACAAATATAGTTTTAAGGTATGCTATATTTATGGGTAAAAGTGCTCGATATCAAAGATAGAGCGTATGTAACTATAAAAGTGGACACCGGGGTCAACACCAAGCTACGACAGTCTGTTTCATACTTCAACACAATCTTCAGGCCACGTATGTTGTGTTGCCTGTCTCCGTTTATAGTCCACTTATATATACATATATATATATATATATATATATATATATATATATATATACACACCCCAGAGTCCACTTATATATACATATATATATATATATATATATATATATATATGTATACGCACACACACAGTGCGATGGGTAAATTGGCGCCACTTTATATTTTATATTTTTTTAATTTCGCGCATGCGCGTTGTTTCTTTTTGATTTCGCAGACTGCACAGTATAGTAGGGTCAGTTGGGCACCGTCTATGAGAAAAAGTGCACCATGACGCAATTCATTCCGCCAGAAATTTGGAAACGGCATGCTGTACTGCTTGGCATTCGCGCCGGAAACTCCAATACGAACATTTCAGAGTGTTTTGGGTGTCAATCTGACGACAGTACAGAAGATTCGGAAAGAGTTGGATGAGTCTAATGATAATTACGAAGGTACGTCAGCTCGGAAAACTCACTCTGATCGTTCTGATAAGAAAAGAACTCTCAAATTTGTTGGCTAAGGCTTCAGACTGAACACAAAGATCTACATCAAGTGACTTGAGGAGGTAGTGCTACCCTGGGTCAAGAGTATAGCTGCTGGAAGACCCTATGTCTGGAAACTGCACCCTTCCACAGAAGCCAGTCATAATTGTCAGGCAATTTCTGCAACCACATCATCCCTTACATCTGGCCACCTAACACCCCAAACTGCAACCCCCTTGATTATTTTGTGTGGGGTGCAGTTGAGCGAGAGACCAACAAAACTCCTTGTAATTCCAAAGATGAACTGAAGGCAAGGATTATGGTAGCATTCACCAACTTAAACAAGGAGACCGTCCAGAAGAGATGCAGGAGATTCCAAAGTCATCATTAGGCTGTGGTTGAAGCCAATGGCGATTTCATTGAATAAATTTACTCTTTAGTATTTCAATATATTTTGGTCTAATTTTGTTAAATATATATTAAACAAAATAATAAATATTAATAAATAAATATTTTGTTATGTATATATATATAATTTTGTTATATATATTATATAACGAGATGTCAGTGTTATTTTTCATTTTTGCGTAATTTAAAGACAATTTATCCATCGTATCCTCTATATATACTAGACTAGCACTAGATCCCGGCGTTGCCCGGGGTATGTAACAGTAAGAGATAGATCAAGTATCGACCATCATAAGCACTGAAAAATAAAATTGACAAAGATTATTGTTTAAGGTTGACGGACGCACATGTCTTAATTAGTTTTTTTTTTTTTAGGAATTGGTCAAACACAAACAAAAACATTGTTTTCAATCGTTATGAGTCTATCGATTGAATAGAATTTTATTATAAACAATTCTGTCTTGCAAATGGAATTTTTAAAGCATTCAGAATGTAAAAATAAAGAAAAAAGTGTGCAAGACAATAAGAAACACTACCTGCCAAAATAAAAAGTGAAGTTTTGTTGAAATCGGTTGAAAAATGTAGGAAATCCGATCACATATATAAACGAACACACATACACATAAACAACCTGGGTTTTATAATAAGTATAACTCGATATGAGTTGTCTCCCTTTCATTCTCGCGATGCCTCTTAATCGTGTTTTCAAATTGATTTAGTGCAAAAACAATTGTGTTTTACCAATTTTTGGCGCTGTCAGAACCACCGCAAGGTAATTTTACGTAGTCCTGTGAAGTTTTGTTGCAATCGGTTGAAAAATGTAGGAAATCCAATCCAATATATAAACGTACACACACACACACACACACACAATCTTCGTTTTATAATAAGTATGATGTAGGCGCCAGTATTATCCACGCTTATAGGCATCTGGTCTCGAAATATACCCCCGCGGATAAAACGGAGTACCTTAGCATATTTTCTCGTCAGAGTCCAGCTTGAGCATCTCCAAATCTACCATTCGTCCGTGCATATTGAATACTGTTGCCATATCTGGTCTGATTTCCCAGATGTTTATCTGGAGGTTCTCCACAAAGTCCAAAGAAGGATCTGCAATGTAAACGGTCCTGACCTGGCATCTCGACTTCAGTCCCTCTCTCACAGACGTGACGTGGCTTCCCTCTGTCTTTTCTACAAATATTTCCACGGCAACTGTTCTGATGAACTATCTTCCCTGATGCCCCGACTACATGAATTTAAGCGTGCTACTAGATGGGAATCTAGGTCCCACCCTCCAGCCGTTGCTTTTCTTGCGCTTCCCGACAGTGGAACTCCCTTCCTCTTACTTGCTTCCCTGATAACTACAATCTTCAAACATTTAAATGCAACGTCAATCGACATCTTCTTTTGCTTTGATCCCGGTTCTTCTTTTAACCTTTCCTCAATCCCCCTCTATACACAGTCATTGCTCGGCGTATTAGTGGCACTCCCGCCTTCCTTGGGGTGAATTGCTTAAAAAATATTTCAGGATCATGAGATATGTCTTTACGGGGCTTTTTTCAACGGCTGAACCCACTGATTCTCTTTACATTTTCGTTTTTTTTTGTTTTTTTTTTTTTTTTTTTTTTTACCTGACTTGATATCGATAACATGAGTCATTTGAAAGAGGAAGCCTTGAATTTTCTTTCTTCACTCCTCGAATAACGAGCTAGAATCCCTCATGCAAAGCAAAGCCGCCTATTGTCTCTTATCATTCAGGTAAAATTTTTCTTTCTCGAGTAAAGATGGTAGACATGAACTGGAGAATGGTTTGTTCGACGGAGGGAAATATGTTAAAATGTCGGGGTGTAAGGCATAATTCTGGTCACTGGGTATTAATTAGAAACCACAAGATAGATAGATAGATAGATAGATAGATAGATATAGATAGATAATAGATAAAGAAAACAAGGATAGATAGATAGATAGATAGATAGATAGATAGATAGATAGATAGATAACGAAGAAACAAGGATAGATAGATAGATAGATAATAGAAGATGGAAACAAGGATAAGGATAGATAGATAGATATGATAGATAGATAGATAGATAGATAGATAGATAGATAACGAAGAAACAAGGATAGATAGATAGATAGATAGATAGATAGATAGATAGATAGATAGATAGATAACGAAGAAACAAGGATAGATAGATAGATAGATAGATAGATAGATAGATGGATAACGAAGAGACAAGGATAGATAGATGGATAGATAGATAGATAGATAGATGAATAACGAAGAGACAAGGATAGATAGATAGATGGATGGATGAATAGATAGATAGATAGATAGATAGATAACGAAGAAAAAAAGGATAATAGATAGATAGATAGATAGATAGATAGATAGATAGATAGATAGATAGATAGATAACGAAGAGACAAGGATAGATAGATAGATAGATAGATAGATAGATAGATAGATAGATAGATAGATAGATAACGAAGAGACAAGGATAGATAGATAGAGAGAGAGACAGAATTAGAATGAGAGAAGTAAGCTAGCAAGTAAATAAGAGAGAGACGGGAAGGAAGGAAGGATGAAAGAGAAAAATCCTTCTGAGAGGGGAAAGAGAAGAAAGAGAGAGAGAGAAGGGGAGAAAAAGGTGGGAGGATGCAAGAAAAAAAAAGAAAGACAGAGAAGAAGGCTGGAAAGAAAGATGAGGGAAGACAGAAAAAAGAGGAGAAAGAGTGAAAAAGAGAAGAACGGGAGAAAGAAAGAGCGACAGAAAGAGAAAGAAAAAGAAAGTGTAAAGCGTTAATCAGTGATAGATAGATAGATAGATAGATAGATAGATAGATAGATAGATAGATAGATATGAATAGATAGATAGATAGATAGATAGATAGATAGATAGATAGATAGATAGATAGATATGAACAGACTGATAGATAGATAGATAGATAGATAGATAGATAGTAAGCAAATATTTGGATATAGATCCGACAGTATGAAGAAAAATATGGAACAACAAAAATCCGAATATTGCCAATATGCTGTTTTAATGTTGTTACAATATCTCACGCACGGTGAATACTAGACCCGGCTTCTTTAATATTTCCCCTTTTCTGGCAAGATTAATGCTGGACAAACGTACTTATGAATTTTAGATTAAAATAAAATTCTTTTTCATTTAAAATATACTCTATTTTACGAATACGTTTTCACACCATCACCCACGTGACGCCGACATGATCGTATTGCGAAACGGAAGGCTGATCTTAAAAATTTCAGTTATTCAGTTTTGATTAGTCTTATGTCTATCGTCTTTTCGTGTTGACTTGAATATCATCTAATTTTAATTATGTTTTAATAACTATGTCCTGAAGAAGGTCTACTAGACCGAAACGTCTGACGTCGACATTGAAACAACATAAAAACAGCATACTGGCATATTCGGATTTTTCTTTTTCCATATTTTTCTTCATAGATAGATAGATAGGAATCGACTGAGATTCATATCTATCTATGAGCATATTCATCGATATTCATTACATTTAATTGTTCTTAAAAGAAATATAGTATATTAAAAATTAAAAGTGAAAATATTTCAAATCGTAGTTAAATAAAACGTTTTCTAACCTAAACACCCCCCCAAAAATCTTTAAATATACAAATAGGAAAAAATACCGTAAGAATTTTTGCCGTTAACAATAAAATTTTTAAAAAATCCAGACGACATGCATTTAACGGATGTTAGATTTCATTGAAAAATAAATCCCTACCCGCTACCAAAACGTAACTAATAACGGATACATCAAAATACAGACATAATGAACACGCAAACACCCCTTGTCTAGTGGAAGTGGATTTATCTGTAACCTTGGAATCAGACACAGCTAAAATCATAATTCACGTAATTATGATTTTAGCTGTGTCTTTAAAACCCAGTAATTTTAAAAGTTACTCCAAAATTCGCTTGAGGATGAAATGGAACTAATGCCTTTAATTTAATTACAAAATTAAATTCGGGGCTTTTAGCTTCCATTTTTGAAACATGGTTAGAACTGTGTAGCGAAAAAACTCATATTTTAAATCAATTGATTTATAATAATAATGCTCTGTAAATTTACATTGAGCACTATTTTGTAAAAATAAAAATATCTATAAGAGCACCGGATTATATATCTTACTGTTCTTTCTTTATATATATATATATATATATATATATATATATATATATATATAGATAGAGAGAGAGAGAGAGAGAGAGAGAGAGAGAGAGAGAGATGAACCAACGGAGATAGATACAAACAGCATATTCTCCTTATATGTACCTGTATATGCATTGAAAGAGATGTTTTTGTCTATGACCTGCTGTACATCTCTCTCTCTCTCTCTCTCTCTCTATCTATCTATCTATCTATATATATATATATATATATATATATGTATATGTGTGTGTGTGTAAGAACAGACATAGATCATTGTACACACCGACATATCTTTGACACTGATATGGACTACATTCCTTCGGTTGGATCAATATGTAACCGGACACCTCACCCCAATGTCGGTAGTATCATTGATTTTAAAACCGTCCGGTGAAACAGCTTGAAATGTTTCTCGTAGCTCACAATCATAAGAGACAACGCAAACTTTCTCTACATCCCCGTTCGTGTCTCTATGGTATCAGCAGACAGCCAATTGCTGTTCCTTCTTTTCGCTTGTCCACTTTCAAGAAGCTGGCTATCTTCGAGTCGTCTAGGTTGGCGGCCAGTGCGTCGAGTGGGATGTGCCTTCTCAATATCCAGGTTAGCAATCTCAACACAGAAATTAGAACGTTATAATTTGAAGCCTGATATTAGGTTATTTTCTATTTATGGCAATCCAGACACGTTTTCTCAAATAACTGTTTGCCCCACGTCCTCTCCTCTGTCTGTCTGTCTGTCTCTCTCCCTCTCGATATATATATATATATATATATATATATATATATATATGTGTGTGTGTGTGTGTGTGTGTGTGCAAGCAAATATATGGATATAGATCCGACAGTATGAAGAAAAATATACGGAAAAAAACAAACAAAAATCCTTATATACAATTATGCTGTTTTTTAATGTTAATATATCAACGTCGGACGTTTCGGTCTAATAAACCATCTTCAGGACATATTCATAAAATATAATTAACATTAATATGTTGAATTGATATTATTAATTATGTTTTATGAATATGTCCTGAAGATGGTTTATTAGACCGAAACGTCCGACGTTGACATGACATATTAACATTAAAACAGCATAATTGTATATAAGATTTTGTTTGTTTTTTCCGTATATTTTTCTTCATATAAATATATATATATATATATATATATATATATATATATTATATATATATTAATATTATAAATTAATTGTATCAGTTATTGGTTACGTTTTTATATATATACCTATATGATTAGGTAGGGGTAGGGATGTATTTTTCAACGAATTCTGACATCTAGGCATAACCCTTTTTTCAAACGTAACTAATAACTGATACAACAAAAGTTAATAAAATGAACACGCAACCACACCTTGTCTGGATGTATGGATTTCTCTGTATCCTTGGAAACTATAAATTATGATTTTTGCCGTGCCTTTAAAACCCAGTAAATTTTAAAATAAGTTACTCCAAAATTCGCTTGAGGATAAAATGGAACTAATGTCTTTAATTGATTTACAAAATTAAATTGAAAGATTTTAGCTTCCATTTTTGAAACATGGTTAGAACTGTGTAGCGAAAAAACCATATTTTAAATCAGTTAATTTATAATATATATATATATATATATATATATATATATATGATAGAGAGAGAGAGAAAGAGAGAGAATGGATTTTTTATTAATCCGACGGATTTTTTTATACTTTAAACGTAATTTATAGAGCATACCCTTATTTGAGGGGGGCGCTCTGTTTATATCGTCTACCAGCCTGAATGTCCGAGAAATCTTATTAAAAATAAATTTGCGCTTTCCGGCAAGAATCGAACCTGCATCATTCAGGGCAATGAGAGCTGCAGCAATGATAAATTTCGAGAGCTCTATGAAAAGAAAAAAAAAAAATGAAAATAAGACAAGAAAGGAAGGAAGGAATGAAGGAAGGCTGGGAGTGACATCAATGAGGAGAAATCCGAAGGAATCAACGTCCGCGTCTTTGACTCGATAATTCGGTAGATTAGGATTGGTGCATATTCATTAAAAGCTGACGTGTGAAGGGCCAACTGTCGACATCAAAGACAAGGAGACCACACATGTGACGTCAGACCTGCTGCCATATGTTGCACGAGGTCACGATGCTCGCTTGTAATGCCGACATGTGTGTATGTGTCTGAAGGCGTTCCTTCAAGCTGAGTTGCTTGTATGTTTTTGTGGTTGAAAGTGTGTCTGTCTGTGTGTCTGTGGGGAAGTCGCCAGGGGCGAAAAAAGTGATTGCAGAGAGATTGAATAACGAGGGAAAGAAAAAGAATTCATCAAAAAAAAAAGAAGAAGAATAAAGAGATATGGAAAGATAAAGAAAGCGAAAAAGGAAAGAGAAGATTGAGAGAAAAAAGAAAGAGAACAAAAAGATAACGATAAATGACGCAAAAAGAAAGAAAGAATTAGCGAGAGAAGGAAAAGTAATGTGAAATTAGGGAAGGGCGAACGAACAAAGAAAAACTTAAGAAAGATCGAAAGAAAACGAGAAATTACGAAATAATTCTTCTTTCCTTCTCTTTTTCCTTCTTTTACATTCTTTCACTAACTAACTAAACCAAGACCATTTTTCCCATCGGTCAATCAGTTGGTAAATCTGTCCGGGTGTTCGACGCAGAAAAGAGAGTCAGCAGGCCAAGTTCAAATTTCCACCAATGAAGTTTTGTTCACCGCGTACTATTGATAACAGTATCATTGAAATTAACGTTTTCAATACAGGAAACACTCGACATTCTAGACAGTATTCTTGTCGGTTGAAATTTATGCAAATGCTTTTATTGAAACGTTTTTTCAGGAAATTAGACTTCTTGCGTATACTGTGATCGCTCTTTCAATTATTAGTTGGAGTTTCCTTCCAATCTTTTTGCTTTTGGTTGTGTGGAATGTCAACATCTTGATTATATAAATATTTTGTCATCTCGTTACATGGGCTCTCCATTTTTTTCTTTTCTTTTTTGTTTTTCGCTGTTGTTGGAATTGTTCAAGTGATGTGGGTTGTTTTATTTAGTAAAACTCTTCGTTTGTAAACTTGCAGCGCGAGTCAGATGAAGGGTTGTCTCCCTTGAAATTTATAGGATTAATTTGTTTGAAGCTATTTTAATCCGAGAAAGCAGTTGTATACAGTTGACAGTTAAGACATTTCTGATACGAGTTGAACGCCATGACATCCATATGGAGGTCTAGATCTAGAGGCTATCTAAGAGCATGAGTTTTCAGGTCAGCGTTCTGATTTTGTAGCTCCATTACGATGGAGGACGAAAGCACCATTAGTGCAACCCACGCTATATTCAAATTCCTTATATCCTACATTAAATTTGTTATAACTAATCCAGTCAACGAGATGTATGAAATGTTTAGAATTTATCAATTCAACATTCTGAATTTTGATGATTGATTCAGTATAGATGGAATGATTATATTGAATCGATTGCGAGATGTGCAGCTAACAAATTTGGTTCCCTGTGTCGTGATAGACAATTTTTCTTACCAGAATCTATCTTACATATTTATAAGTCTACCATTCATCCTTGCTTTGAATATTGCTGCCACATCTGGTCTGGTGCTCCTGCTATATATTTCTTGAAATTCTTGATAAAATGCAAAGAATCTGCAATGTTATTAGTCCTGGTCTGGCATCTCGGCTTCAGTTCTTTTCCCACAGCTGTAATGTTGCTTACCTGTATCTTTTCTATAAATACTTTCATGGTAATTGTCCTGATGAACTTTCTTCTATGGTATTGTTATTTTATCCCCTACCCACAGACAATGAATTGTACATATCGGGTTTAGTTAATACTTTAATGAAGACAATGAGGTATTATAGTGAATGTAGCAAGAAAGATAAGTAAGAATGTTTTAGTGTCAGAAATATTACTGTATGTTTGGGTCGATGATTCCAACCCTTACCTCACAGTCGTGGGGGGGGGGTAAACGGTAGTGTCAGAGCTATGCCGTCCGGAACTTCGTTCCACGTAGGGCCACCCAAGGCGGACAGGTCTGACACACACGCCGGCTAACAAGGGCTCTGGTGAAAATCCAAGGAGCGTCTGCATCGGCAACCGGCGGCTTCTGGTCGTTCCTGTCTCTGCGTCTGTGGGAACCCCGCGGCAAGCAAGAACGTTATCCGAGTAGGCCTGGGTACCCTACTTCTGTAATTTATCCCAAGAAGCTTCTTCTCACAACAGGAAGATGACGGCTCAATCCGCCCAGGGTGAATGCCGCATCAGGACAGGAGGGTCGATGATTGTGGCTAGCTAAGATTAACGTTAAGACAGAAGATCCTTTTTTTTCCTAATTTTGGCCTTGTCCCACATTTTGAAAATAAATTACAAAAAAAAATCACTTTCTTCTATGGTACCTAGACTTTAGGAATTTCAGCGCAGTACTAGATTGGCGGCAAGGTCTCATCCTTTATACAGTTGAAAATAGATGTAACCGCAAGTTCTATGCTAACAGTTTCTTCTATCGCACTTCTCGCTTGTGGAACTCTCTTCCAGCTTCTTACTTCCCAGTCAACATTGATCTTCAAAAATGTAAATGCATTATCAATCGCTTTCTTCTGTATTCTTAATACTTGTCCTTTTATTGTCCTCTCCCCTTAATAGCAGTTTTTCTCATATTTTCTAACACTCGGTAACGTCTTACGTCATAGTAGCTTTATTTCCTTGCATGGAATGAAATGATTAAAAAAGAAAAAAAATTACATTACTACTCTTATTTGAATTTTCTGTTTCTGTTTAACTCCCAGTTCTTGGAAAACTTGATAGACTGCACTCTCTAACCTTGGTAAAGCAACTAGTTTTGAATAACATCTCTGAATTCAAAATCATAAGAAAAGGCAACGGAAGACTATTCTTATATAATTCCCAAAACGACATGCCAACAACATGGCATTCTAAAAACGCTTATCCAAATCAAAGACAACCGACACAAACAACTATTATAACTATTATATGGACAACTATTATATCTACTACTATAAAGCGGAAACATTCTGAATAAGAACGTATGTAGCAACGTGATCAAAATTTAAATGACGGCTGCTCGTTAGCCATTATAGCCCAATCGGTAGGTTGCTGTTCAAACTTTTTAGGCTAAAGGATGTGGGTTCAGATCTCGTCGGGAGTTATTTTGCATTTCCGATCCATGCTGTTTATTTCCCGGCCGTAGAATAGCGATATGGAAGTTGAAATCAAGAGCGATATAAACAAAAGATGAAACGAAAAATATAATCCCAAGACGGTTAATGAGAGCTCTTTATTACGATTGCCGTGTCAAAAATTTTAGGACGGTCGAGTTTAGAGTCAGAAATGTTTAAAAACGCAGGGAAATTTTAAAACAATTCCTTTCATCGAAACTAATCTTTTATTTAAATCATGTTTTTCTTTTTACTGTTGAGGGAGCACTGTGGAGTAAAGGATAGCGGCCCAGATTGAGGAATCGGAGAGCCGAGTTCGAATTCCAGTCGTAATCCATTACATTCACTTACCTGCTAATACCCTTGGGAATGGTATGAATCCTCTTCTTTCCCCCTAGGGTGAATAGCAGAACAGACCGGGATCTATAGGCTTGGATAGCAACTGGGCTACGGTAGAAAGAAATGGCAACCTACTGCGGGATGTAGAATAACAATACAATAAACAGCACTTACCGGCGTAAGGGTCCCAGCTAGCGTCCAGCTGGCAGACAAAAATAAAGCAGGTTGTAACTCAATACAAATCCTGCAAACTAACGGATGAATCAAGCTGGTATTTATACAGAAATACCTCCACTCATGTACCAGCAGCCAATCACAGCCCAATGCAATGGACTATCCCACTTTAGCACAATGAGATGCCCCATGGCACCATAAATAGCTCTCTTTCTCAAGGTGGAGTTATTATTTACTCAGCTTGCTCCACAACTGACTGTTTATCTTGACCGCGTGATTGTTCTACACGGGAAAGAATATACCTCGACAGTCATGTATCGAAAGATACATGATTGCCTAAGCATAACTGAGTTTTTACTGTTATCTCACACAATAGAAGGCCACACGAAATAGAGGGTTACTGGGGGAGATTAATTTTTGTTTTACGGTTTATCAACCTTGTCCAGGTTACTTAAAGACGGAAAATATTCAATACAAGTCCTAGCTATTAAACCATAGCTGAGGAAGGAGAGGTGGATCTATACCCTTCCCAAACGGTATTTGCGCGTAAATAAATGTAACGAACCTGGAATGGAACTGGAACTTGGCTTTCCTAGCCTTTATCCACTACACCACCGCATATCCATGATCTAGGTTAGGACCAAGCTCGATGTTGCTTAACTTGGGTGATCGTGCGAGAATTGGTGTTTCAACGTAATACGGCCCTAAGCCGGTTACTGGGTGAGATTGTTAAAAGGGAGGAGGAAGTAAGAAAGTATTATATTATTAGACAGATATCTATTGACCCTGTTTCAATATCTATGAGAGTGTACTACTTGGCCACCTATTTTTCTATTCTGGTCTTTTCTATCTATCTATCTATCTATCTATCTATCTATCTATCTATCTTCTACACACACCGATACGAGTCTATGTATGGACAATGCTTATATCACTCATATAACTCTTGGTTTGAAAATTTTATTTTATTATTTTTCACTCACTATAAGGCCCAAGGGCCACTCAAAGGGTTACTGAATGGGATGGTGTAAGTGTGTACAAGAGCAAGGGTTGCAATATAATGAGATATGCAAGATCGATAACGGTTGATCCTCGACTTCAAGAGGTTAAGATCGTAGTGATCAGGAAAGCATCCTTTCGGGAGTCGGTTCCATATTGCAGCAGTTCTGGGGAAAAAGCTGTCTGAGTGGAATTTACTTCTCACTAGTGGAATTATAAGGGAATTAGGATGAAACAATTCAATGTATAATACGTAGGTCCTAGTTGTGATGGTCTGAACTTGTGAAACCAACAAATATATTAGGTTGGTGCAAAAATAATGACGTAATAATGTCGTTTTTTGACGTGTTTTTTAACGTCAAAAAACGACATTGTTACGTCATTATTTTTGCACGAACCTAATAGTTCCCCCCGAACATCTGCCATAAAAAAATTCGGAAGAAGCTAGCAACGTTGTAAGGTAAAAAATAATTCGTCACCCACAAAGACGCGAAGATTCTATCGAGCCTGGAAATTGCAAACACGCCAGCTCCTGCTCGTATATGCCATTTTCGGCTTGATCTGGTTCTTGTAAAGGTCTTGGATCGCAGGAGAAGCCAAACACTTACCAAAGTGCTACAAGGTACCGACCAATTTTTCCAGTATTTTTAGCGAGTCCCACTTGAGGTCTAGGTTGCGTTGAAGTCCCTGAGGAAACATCCGTTCATCGCGATTGTTGAAACTTCTGATGCCGATCGGCGATTATGGAATGTTACTAGTTTCGTGTTTTTGCAACCACTAGGGGATTATATAGATATACAGATTTAGATCTACAATTCACTGCCAATCTAACTGCAAAAAAGATTTAAAATTCTGATCAATATCAAGCCTTTCAGATTAACCTACTATCAATAAAATGTATTTCAATCATGGTGCGTTAAAAATATAAGGTCAATTTAGTCACGTGATTCGATCATTTCTTCCACCACCACCACCCAGTGTGACTCCATGTTCTTTTTAAACTTAGGATCATTAACAACGTAAACCTTACAGTGGATAACTGGGTAACTACCGACTTTTTATTGATAGTGGATTCCTTTGTTTGGATGTGGAATTTCTTTCTTTGAAATTTACTTTAGAAGCCGCTATTCAGAGAACGTAAAACGACTACTTGATCACTTACTTTAGTGCATCATTTTACTTATAATTATTGACACGTAACGCAAACAATACGCCGTAAATAACTAAAATAAATATTTTTATAACCATCTGTCACTTATTGCTGAGACTGTTTTTGCTTTAATTTAAAAAAGTAGCGAAGTAATCGTTCTAAGTAAAACGGTTAATCGAAATAAGTGCTGTGTAATTTGTTCTTTTCTTTACAAGTTTCTACGTGACATCAAACGATTTATTCAACGCCAGACAAACTCGCTGAAAGCCTTAAAAGATATTACTTGCCCGTCCTATTTAATAAAACATGTTTAAATGAAAGACGGTTGCCTAAAAGTGTACTATGTTTAATTATGATGAATTCTCCAGTCGCCTTCGACGTATGACAGTCCCGGAAATCTTTTCTTAGAACCGAACAGCCAGATGACTGAACAGTTTCGGGAAAGAAAAAAAAACGAATACAGAGATATGATGCACATCTTATGCCACAGTGTCTCCAAAGAAACCTGATCAAGTTTTGAAATCCGAGTTTCTTTCTCCAAGACTGGTTGTCAACCAAGGCTAAAGAGTCCAGTTTGCCCTACTATTTAACCCATATCTATGGGGGAGACGAAGAGATGGCTGAATATATTTACCAAGGATATTTGGTATAAAATTAATGTAAACGAACAAGACTGGAATTTGAACACGTTTTTTTCTAAGTTCTCATTCCGAGTCGCTAATATATATATATATATATATATATATATATATATATATATATATATGAAGAAATATAGTCTTAAGTTGTGTTATATTTATGGGATAAAGTGCTCAATATCAGAGATAGAGCGAGTGTAAATATAAAAGTGAGCATTGAAGTCCACACTTAGAGCCGACAGTCTGTTTCATGCTAGACGCAATCGTCAGGCCACCGATTGCGTCTAGCATGAAACAGACTGTCGCCTCTGTGAACTTCAATGTTCACTTATATATATATATATATATATATATATATATATATATATATATATATATAGCATGAAAAACAGACTGTCGCCTCTAAGTGTTGACTTCACTGTTCACTTTTATATATATATATATATATATATATATATATATATATATGTGTGTGTGTGTGTGTGTGTGTGTGTGTGTGTGTGTGTGTGTGTGTGTGTGTGAAAATATATAGAAAATAGGAAAGAACTCGTTAGGTAAATAATCCAAAGTTCTTTAGTATTTTTTTATTATTTTAAAAAAAAAAACAGTGCTCGATACAAAAGTAGAGCATAAATATAATTATTTATTTAAAAATATGATTCCAACACGCTACATAAGAGTTCTCATGTTTCAAAACCAGAGCCGAAAACTTCAATATAATTATTCGAATTAAATTGAATTAAAGTACTAAGCACTGTTTCATCTTCAAGCGAAATATTTTTTTAAACAGGGTGATTGAAAAGTAATGCCCTGTTTTATGTATGAGTGGGCAGTCAGATGTCCTGACTTAACACTCAGTGACTTTTTTCTTTGGGGTTGGTTAGTTGACAGAACAAGTCTATAAAATCAAAGCAAAAACTTTGGAAGGACCTGAAGGGCTAATGCAAGAAGTTATGTTTTCCATAACAGTTCCTGGTGAAATCAGTTGACACCATTCTTGGACGACTCGAGAAGCTGGTAGCGAAATCTGGTGCTCATATCGAATTTGAAATAAAACTTCATGCTAAACGCTTTCCACTCATATCCATTTCTTGTAAAAATTATTGTTGATAAATAAGTTATAAGGATTTTTAAATGGAGAGTTACTTTTCATTAACGATTTATATATATATATATATATATATATATATATATATATATATATATATATATATTCGACTCTCCTGTCATATTCCTTGTATGTGGGTCATCCAGCTCAGTCCCTAGTGGTTAAGGTTTTGTGTAGAACCATCCACACTTTTTGAAGCCTGTCACAAGCGATACAAACGATACCTCCGCAGGTTTTAAATTCAGAATTTTGAGCCCAATCTGTTCTGCTATTTGCCCATAAATAGAGAGAGAGAAGATTCATACCTTTCCCAATAGTATTAGCACATATTTGTAATTGATTCAACTGGAATTCGAACTCTGCCCTCCGATTCCTCAATCCAAACCGATATCCATTACCCACCGTGCCTTATATATATATATATATATATATATATATATATATATATATATATATATATATATATATATTAGCCAAGGTACTCGGCGTTGCCTAGGTGTACATGGCTGCAATTTTATAACCCTCTATTTACTCGCACCCCTGCCTAAAAATGTCTGATGCATGCATCATCCGTTTGTATACTAAGCTACTCCCCCTCATGATTTTTATGGTATGTCCTTCGCAAGTTTCTGATTGTTCTTAAAGGAATTCCATCAATAAAACCTTTTGTGGTCGTTGCTCGCGGTTAAAATGTTTCAATGCTTTAGATATTCAGTAAATCTCCTTCGATCGTAATAACTTTCAAATAGTATGGCATTGTTCACAAATCTAATAATGAAACAAAAACAGGGATGAAGCGACAGAACTTGATTCAGCTGCAAGTACAAGCGCATGAACGCCCCCTCCTACTTCGCACGTATACTGTAAAGTTGGGGTTAATAAGAGGTTCTTCGGGAATATTTCCCTTTTTAATGATTCAATAATCCTTCTCAAACAATCTTTCCATCAAAGATTGTTCGAATGCCAATTTAGGATGGAATCATATGAAGAAACTATTGGCTAAATGGCAAAAACCGATTTTGGACGTAGTTTTCCGCAGATTTCGTCCACTTAATTGAAATAATCTAAACCAAACATTCACGCATGACAATTTGTGTGTCAAATGTATTAGGTTGGTGCAAAAATAATGTCGTTTTTTGACGTTAAAAAATACGTCAAAAAAACGACATTATTACGTCATTATTTTTGCACCAACCTAATAATTAACATGGCATTGGAAAGCATTGGATGAAAAACAGCGTGTTATGGCCGAAGAAACGGGCTTTTTGAACAGTTTTTCGTCATAAGCGGGGAAGCGGGCAGGGCTAAAATCACACATTTTTTTGCGACATGTTTGAAGAAAATCGAATAAATAAATGAGGAAGTTATTCAAGTTTTTTTTTTATTTTAAGCAGTACGAAAAACCCGATTTTTTCACAGATTTTTTCAATTTTTGTGCGAAGCCAATGTCGCAAGAAAAACTATCAAGCACTCTAAATAAACCTTGTAACCTGAGCGGATGTTTTGCATTAAGTGCAAAGAACATCAGCTCATCCAGTAAAAAAAAAATTTCGCGTATAACTTTGCCTTGGTTTTTGCAAAAAGTCAAACCCACCCTCAGTTTTATCGATTTTTCTGCCAACCCCGGGGGGTGGGGGTGATTGAGAAACTGGTTTGCAACATGGGTGTACAATTTCATGGAAATCGGTCGAGAAATGTGGACGTGCATCAATAGCATACACCCCCCACACACAGATAGACACGCACACACACACACAGACAGCCATCTTGTATTTTATATATATATATATATATATATATATATATATATATAGTGTGTGTGTGCGTGTGTGTGTGCATATGTAGGTACCTCGAAAAAAGAGGATGCATGATGAAAAAATGATCAAAACAATATTCTATCGATAAAATCTTTGTATTATTATTAAGAGGAGAAATCAAAGGAATTTTTTTCTTTTAAAAATGATCTTTTTAAATCCTTTTTAGAACCTTGGGAATTTGGGTAAAAATGTCATTTTTGCGTGAACGCCAAAATCTTACATTTTTTGCTGGAAAATTGAGCGCGTTTTTACGGTAAAAAACACATTAAACTGGAAATTCTTACAAAAATTCGGGTAATTGTCGGGTTTTAGTGAACCTTTCACATCTTATTCTGACCTAAATAAAATTATTTCTGAAATGTTTCTTTTTTTCTATCTTTGTAAATTTTTTTTTTACATTTGTTTCCTCCCCGCCCCAACTCACTTAATTTTATAAAATTTCTTTAAATTCTTTTTTTGTAGCACTTAATGTTTATATTTGTTTTAAAAAGTATTCGAATAAATTAATTAAATCAATTTGATTTTTTGCCAAACAGGATCACAAGTTCCAGGAAATCTGTCCTGAACCGTAAAATACAATAAGAACCGGATATTTTTTTTAATTAGAAAAACTTTTAATTGCTTTTATGAATAAAATATATTATAGACACTATTTTCTCAGGAAAAATGTTTTCGATCAATAATGAATTTTTATAAGAATTGTTTTCATTTTTAATTTAATCATAATAATTTTTAAAGTTTTAAATCCTTTAAAATTCTGTATTAATTCGTAGCGGTCAAGTAATAATGATATTAAATTAAAACTGTATTTATTAATCATAAATGGAACAACTTATTCCAATTCAACAATCCCCAGTATCTGAAAAACAAAAAAAAATTCGAATTTATTTGTGTTTGTGCATAAACGGGTTATTTTTTTTTTAAATACGGATGTCCATACACGACACCGTCAGAAAATAAAAGAGGTAACCATAATAAAAATAAAATGTATTGGTAATTATCTAACATTTTAACAAGAAACGTTTTCATGCGTAAGACTATAAAGCCAAAGTACCTAAAATTCAATAAAATATTAGATTGTTTAAGATATCTTATTTTTTTTAATATATATATATATATATATATATATATATATATATATATATATATATATATCGCATAATGAGAAGCCACGTATACTTTCTTAATATGTATATATAGAAAAAGTTTCAAATTAAAAATTATAATGTTTTATTTTATGAAAATATTTTTTTATTTATATATATATTTGATATTTCAAATTGTCCTCAATTTTTCATCAGAAATAACTGTTTGTTACAAATTGTCTAATTGGAGGTTCTTGTAATATATAAGGATTACAAGAACCTCCAACTAGACAACAAGATCAAAGACATTTTCGATAAACCATCCATAAATGCAATGAAACAATCACCTAACTTATCAGCTATCCTCACCTCTACCAAATATCTAAACAATAGAAACCTAACAGGAAATTACAAATGTAACAAACCTCATTGCTTAGTTTGCAAACATTTAATAATAGCTAATATATTTTCCGTACCCAACACCAATATCAGGATACAGCCACCTAACCTCACCTGCGATAGCCATAACGTAATCTATTATTTATTCTGTAACTTATGTTCTAATAGTGGATATATTGGTGAGTCTGGAAACAATTTTAGATTTCGTTTCAATAACCATAAACAAACAATACGTCAAAACAACCCTTATTCCCCCATAGCTAAACACTACAATCAATCAGGACACACATTAGAAAACTGCAAATGTTTATTAATAGATTCCGATTTTACTTCCACATTCACACGCAGAAAAAAAGAAACATATTGGATTTTAAAATTAAATACACATAAACTAGGGTTGAATAGGGACTTAGGTGTTTTAAATCTTTATAAATATTTCAATAGTTAAGCAATTTTTTTAGATATAGTAAAAAAATTTTTTAAATATTTATGACAGTTAGATTTAAGTTGGGAATATCCGAACAGTGACGTTCCATATCACGTGACGTCCGCGTCTCGCAAAGGACTCTACTTGCTAACAAACAGTAATTTTAATTTATTTGTAACAAACAGTTATTTCTGATGAAAAATTGAGGACAATTTGAAATATCAAATATATATATAAATAAATAAATACTTTCATAAAATAAAACATTATAATTTTTAATTTGAAACTTTTTCTATATATATATATATATATATATATATATAAGGCGTGGTCATCGTCATTCGTCAAGTAATTATTACATTTACGTACCCCTTAGTTAACTTTACCAAACATCAAACGGTAGATAGATCTGTCAAATCTTAAAAACAATCCACTTACTAAAAATGCCTTTCTGCGGCATTTTACACTAAGAGTAAGTAGTATTTATTTCAAGTCAGATAAATTACACTTTAACTCAGCTAGTTTTCCTAGCCACAGAAATGTATATTTTTTTAAACATTTTTTTATAAAGAAACTTATGTTGTGTTGACAGGTATATTAATATAGATGATTTTATAGTTTCTACTGATAATCAGAAAACAAATGATTACTGTCAATCTAAATTCGGTTTGAAATGCAGCAAAGCATTTTGGTGACTGGGAATAGTAAATTGAATCTGTTAGTGTGGAATTAAAAAAACGAATACAAATCTTGAAGAAAGAATTTTTATGTTTTTAAAATGAATTTTACTTGAGATATCCCTTTTTGGGAGGTATCTATACATACATACATACACACACACACATACATACATACGCACACACATACATACATACATACATACATACACACACACACACACACACACACACACACACATATATATATATATATATATATATATATATAAGCATTTCACCCCAAGCAAGGCCGGATTCCCTTAGCACTCAAGGGGTTACAGAGAGTTGGAGCGAGATTAAAGAGGCGTGATAGAGGAAAGGATGAAGAGAAGGATAGGGAATAAATCAAGGCATCTGGAGATGTCGATTGGCATTACATTTGAATAGTTGAAGATTATAGCTATCAGGGAAGCAAGTAATAGGAAGGGAATTCCACAGACGGGAGGTGCGAGACATGAAGCTATTGGAGTAGAAGAGGCAGCTACATTTAACAATTTCAACAGTGAAAGGGTGGGATCGAGATGACAAACTAAATCCACGTTGAAATTCATGCAGTCTGCGAACTAGAAAAAGTAACTTGTCTGAGCAATTACCGTGAAAGTATCTGTAGAAAAGACAGAGGTGGGGGGAGGGGCGACGGCATGTCTGTGAGCGAGCGACGAGACGACATGCCAGATCAGGTTCAGTCACATTGCATATCTGTCTCTGGATTTTATCGAGAACCTTAAGACAAACAGCAGGGGTCACCAGAACATATATGGCAGCAGTATTCCATGCAAGGGCGAATGGTTGATTTATAGGATGGACTCGGGCGAGAAAAACTTTCTGGCGCGACACAGGGAACCAACTTTCCTTGCGATGGCGCATATATATATATATATATATATATATATATATATATATATATATATATATATATATATATATATATATATAATGTGTGTGTGTGTGTGTGTGATGCGTATATTTTGGCAGCATGTTTTCATTAAGACATTAAATAATTTCGACAAGTTTTGTTTACTTATTTTTTAATACGATCCTCTCATAATTACAGGCAATTTTTTTAGTATCCTTAATAAAGGAAGGAAAAAATTACCATATTGATTCATATTCATTTTATGAATCGTACGATTTTTGAATCAAGCACGGGCAACGCCGGGCCATGCTGCTAGTAAGTATATATAAGCAACAGTTCGTGAATGTGACTCAATAAAGAACGCGACAACGATGCAAAATATAATAGAATAGTACATCTTAAGAATGTTTGGCATTTCGATACCATCAGTTTTCGCGGGCCTCCCATTGGGCACGATAAGTATTTCTCAAATAATTTCTCTATGGAGGGCGTAGCCGATTAACTAGGACGTTAGCGTTCCACCTATGAGACCCGGGGTTGACTTTGCTTTGCAACGTTATGCGCTTCTTTTATCAAGATGTCTAACAATATGGTACAAATTTGGCTGTTATGCATGTGCCGGATATACACTTATCAGGTTGAATATCATGATGAGGCTTTGTTGGCTTTATTGGCTCACTCAATAAGAATAGGAAATTTTTTTAATCATTTCAACTCAAGCAAGGCAATAAAGCCACTAAGACGCAAGGGGGGGGGTACTGAGTGTAACACTATTAAGGAGAGAGGACAATAAAATAACAGAAGAGAGACGATAACGATTGACATTGCAATAAATGTTTTGAAAATCAAAGTTGACTTGCAAGCAAGAAGCTGGAAGAGAGTTCCACAAGCGAGAAGTGCGATAAAAGGAACTTTTACCATAGAACTTGCGGTTACATCTAGCCATTTCATCACTAAAATTTTGAGATCTTGCCACCAATCTAGTATCGCGCTTAAATTCATAGAATTTACGTACCATAGAGGAAATCTCAGCAGAGTAATTACCATTAAATTATTTAGAAAAGGTACAGTGAACCCATATTACGGCGGTGGGAAACTAATTGAGGTCAAGATCCTCGGCCAGGACCAATTAGATTGCATATTCTTCTTTGGAATTTTACCAAGAATCTTTAAATATGTAACAGTAGCAGCAGACCATATGTAGCAGTAATAATCTAAGTATGGATAAACGGTAGACTTATAAATGTATAAAATAGATTCTGGCGATAAAAAACAACTTTCCTAGCAACAGATCTAGCAAATGATTCAATATAATCCTTATACTTCATGTCAGCGGAAAATGTTAGCCTGAGAAAACGCAACGAGTTACTTTCCTGGGGGTTAGCATTAGCCATAATTATTGAAGGTAGAAAAGGTTCGCTCAGTTTCTTTCTGGGGGCGCTAAAAGCCATTCTTTGTCTCAGTTAACAACAGAATGTAGTTTTTATTTATTTTTTTTTATCAGCTTATCAAACCAATTAGACTTACTATTAAAACACTAAATAGATTTGTCATTATCATAGATACTGAGCTGAGAAATGATGCCCTCAGGAAGGTCGTTTATGAAAATTAAAGACAAACTAGGTCCAAGGATGGAGTCTTGAGGGAGGCCCACATTAATTCAAAATGATCTAGAAGAGTGGCCGTTCAAGACAACTTTCATTTCACGATTAGAAAGAAGAATTAAATCGGGGGAGTAAGAATGATATGATGGGAAAGACATGGATGAGAATAAGAAAGTAGGGAAGAAGAAAAAGAATACGATACAAAAGTTATTCAATGACCAAATGCAAATTTATAAAACGCAACGAACAAATATTATACAAATTACAAATATGGTTCTAACATTACAGAAAATACTAATATATCCTTTAACCTTAAAATAGTTCAACATAAATCAAAATTAAGGGAAAGTGAGAGCAGGAAGATTGTGTTGCGCCAATCTTATGAGCGGGAATATTGAAATCTTAGCTTTTACCATTACTGGTGATGGGAATTATGCACAGACTTTGGTCACCAAGCAACAAGAGAAAATATTTATTCACAGCATATAGATTTGTACGACACAAGGCCAAATTTAAAAAAAGTAAGACTGTGTTGCGTCAATCTTCCGAATGGGAAGATTGAAATCTTAGATTTTACTATTACCGGTGCTGGGAATTATGCACAGACCTTGGTCAACAAGCAGCGAGAGAAAATATTTATTCACAACACATGGATTTGTACGACACAAATTGAAAACGTAAGATTGTGTTGCGTCAGTTCTCAAAGAGAACTCAATTCTGTCTAAATGTCTATTAGTCTTGATAAACAAGAAAAAAGTGCAGTCACTAGAAGAGAGAATTTGAAGATGTAAGGAGGTGTAGTTGCATACGACAGCAGCACATGCATACGACACATGCATACGACACATGCATACGACACAATAACAAAACTCGTCGCAGAGACAACTGCTATAGTAGCAGTAGTACGCATTCAATTGCATAAACTGCTTTCATTATTGTCATTAAATTGATATTAACGATTTTGCAAATAGGCAAATTTAGTTGCTTTTACGGCGCGTGTTCAGCGTGAAGAGACATTGAGAGAGGGTTGGGGGGAGAGTACAATTTCTCTTTTTTTTATTTTGTTTCTGCATTTGCTAGATAAATTTTCTGTTTAATTTGACTTCTTCAGCGGAGACTCGACATAATCGGCGAATATGTACAAACAAGACGCAGTCAAATGTTGCATTTAAAAATCATTATCTTGAGGTAAAATGGGATTTACAATAAAAGAAGAAATATGTTATGTTTAGGCAGCAAATATTAAATAGAACGAACGTAGAATGTTTGTTAATCCTTTTGGCGGGTTTTTTCCTGATGTCCTCTAAGTGGTTTGATGTCATGGGGAAACTTGTAAAGAACATTCCTAAAATTGTGTTATAAATTCTGTCATTTGTAACGTTCAAAGAAAGACAGGTTGAAGGTCGGGAATTATTAATTTTAAATACTGAACTGTTATTAAAACAAGCGCTATACAAAAGAAAACATAATTGTCCGGTGTCTTTCTTAGTTTAATTAATTCTATTCGTGAATTTAAAGCTAAGTTTCCAAACGTGACATCAACATTAAGCTTTGGGAGAGTGTCTCTCTCCATCTTAGGATAAATCCTTAAAAGAATTACACATTAAATGTTGTAATTCCCTATGATATCTCTAATTACCAAAGCGAATAAGTATCTGTCTATCTATCTGTCTAGCAACATCTCTATCTATAAAAGGCAGGATGTGTGTGTGTGTTTGTGTGTGTGTGTGTGTGTGCAACGAATGCAAGGCCGCAATTTTTGACGGATTTGCACCAAAATTTACATGCATATGCTTCAAGTTAGCAGGAAGGCTAAGACCGACGTTGCATTTCCCAACTCCCTTCGATAGTGGAAATAATCAACTTTTCATGCTTCTACGGCAGTTTTCATGTAGTTTGCGGCCATTTTCCACTGGCCAGAGTGAGAGCCAATAGCTGGCTGCCACGAATAGGCAGGAAGATTCTATTGGCCAGCGTGAGAGCCAACAGCTGACCGACACGAAGCAAGCAAAAAAATCGATAGCTGTATTCGTCACAAGTGGGAAAAATTTAAATCTGCATTGCTCTTTACTCCAATTGGCTCATTCGCTTGCTTAAACTCAACGTTGATTCTGATTCCGCAGAACTGGGTTGGGTGTGAAAAAGTATTTGTTGTTAACATTCATTTTTCATTCGGTTTTTCCAGTTACGAGTTCTTTTTTAAAGCTGATCGTTTTGTGTTCATTTTGCTTAGTTCTTTTTTCGTAACAGATTTAATGTTTAGTATAGAACTTAGAAAAAATTCGCAGTGTGAGATAGGCAAGAAGTAAGGCATGTAGCAACAACAGCACGGAAAAGGGCACAAAAATGTTTTAAGTCAAGTGATAGCGTTTTATAGATAGAGATTTATCTGATTGCTTTGTTTCTAAACAACATGATACACAGATGACAGAGACGCAGATCGAGAGGTCTTACTAAAGAAAGCTCTAGGCCGGTTGATATTAATTTCACAATTCAAGAAAGTAAAAATCAAGGATAGCAACTCAAACACGTGTGCCCACTAAAATAATGTTTGTAACAATAAGAAATAATGCCAGTTTCAAAAATCCATTTTAAAATAATTGTTCTTAAAGTTTTGGCTACGAAAATAAAACTATCAGATATAGACTTTGAAATGTCCCAACGAGAAATGAGCGTTTCGCTAAATACGTAAATTTAACATTGATTTTTGTGTTGGATTCCCGTGGCTAAATCGGTAGGTTTCGGCTATAGAAGTGATTTCTCTGATGGTGAAAAAGAGATACCGGTTCGATTCCTATATATATATATATATATATATATATATATATATATATATATATATATATATTTTTCACCATCAAAGCAACAACTTCTATAGCTGAAACCTACGGGGTGCGCGCAGACACACACACACACACACACACACATATATATATATATATATATTCTCGAATACAGTGGCCAGCTATATATATATATATATATATATAAAAGCTGGCCACTCGTATTTGAGGATACTCGTCTACTAGCCAATCCCTATTACAGACGCTTGCTCAGGCGCATTTGTGTTTATTCAGCACCCACAGAGCCCACCTGTTTTTTACTGCAACAATGATGAGCAGACCTTAGTTACAGCTTCTGGGAAAGAGCGTCTTATCAAGCCTGATCAGCAATTTGAACAAGGCCAAAACACTCAAGCTCTCAGCCACGATGACTTGTTGCTTCGTGCTAGCACAGCTATCGACGGCACCCAACGGTTCCGTCTACCCAATTTTATGTACAAGGCTTGGATCAACATGTTGTATGGTTTTCAGGAACTTTTCAGATGTGTCACACGCTGGGATCGATCCCTCCAGGCTGATAACATCAGGAATATCACACTTTTTCAATTAAAGTGACACAACTCTCTAACTTTCAATTATCACACCTTTATCTATCTTCTTATATAATAAAGGCGAAAATGTCTGCGCGTGTCACACTTTTTCAATTAAAAGAACGCAACTTTCTGAAAAATTCTTACATTTAGAGCACTGTTCAAAGATTCAACCTGAAAGCAAACCTGAGAATTTGAAGCAGGAAGATTTGCTGCTTTGCTGTTGCAGATTGGCAATGGAACTACCAAAATGGGCCAAAATGGAGATATTTCACTATCAAATGTTTGTGGAGTTTCAGTCTCAAGTATCCAAAACTTGATTAGCCACATTTATCCAAACATTAAACACCATTTCATGGATTCAAACTGGCTTCATGAGATCGCCATATTAGCTACCAAGACTCAAACTGTGGATAGAATCAACTGGAAACTTCCCCAATAAATTCCAAAAGAAAGCATTAAATACTTTTCCGTTGACACTTTAGTTGAACAAGAGTAGGCAGTGAATTATCCTATTGAGTTCCTGAACTCGTTGAATCCTCCTGGAATGCCATCACACAAGCTGGAACTAAAAGAAAATGTGCCAGTTATGTTATTGAGAAATCTGGATATTCCAAAGCTATGTAATGGAACAAGGTTAAGTGTCAAGAAAATGCTTCCTCATCTCTTGGAAGCAGAGATCCTTACTGGTCCAAGAAAGGAGGAAAGAGTTTTAATTCCAAAAATCCCCTTAATTCCTCCAGATCTTCCTTTTGAGGTTCAAAAGACTTCACATTCCAGTGAGAGTGAGCTATGCAATGTCAATCAATAAGTCCCAAGGACAATCATTGAAAGTAACTGGACTTCACCTGATGGAAACCCTGATTTTCTCACGGCCAGCTCTATGTTATTTGTCCAAGGGAATGGACACAAGCTATTTGTATTGGCCCCAAATGGGAAAAATAAAAATGTTGTTTATCATGCATCTTTGCAATAAGTTCCAAATAGACAAATTATTGTTTTGATGAAAACTGTTGTTTGAAAAATATTGTTTAAGTTTAATAAAATTTAATATGTAATTAATGCATAAAGTGTTGGGCCAAAGTCCTAATCAAGAGCCCTCTATTGAAGCTAGCTTAAATGCTGCTTTTAAACTAGTATATAATAAATGTGAATATCAGTGTATCACTGTGTCAGACTTTTTCAACTTTACTTCTAGAGGCCGTAGATCAACATATCATACCATTTTGGAATCAAACCGACGCGGTGAGCGAATTAAAACATTTGGGGCCAAATCTGAACCCACAATCCTAAATTTTTGGAACCCCAAGTACTTATTACTGAGATTGTTTGGGGATTCCGCCATCTTGGCTTCTACTGATAAGAACAATTAAAGGGACACAACTCTCTAACTTTTAATAGCTCATGTTCAAATGAAAGAAATTACTGTTATAAATTAGCGTCTTTCAACAAAAAATTTCGGTGATTTCAACTTTACTCCAAGAGGCCGTAGTCCAACATTTCATACCATTTTGGAATGAAACCGCCCCACCCACCTCTGAGCAAATTAAAAACATTCCGAGTCGGATCCGGACCTGCAATCCTGAAATTCTGGATTCACAAGTTTTCATTACTGCGATTGTTTTCGACGATTTTTTACGTGATTTTTAGCGACGAATTTTTTGTACGATAACAATTTTTATAACTTGGAAATAAATTTGGGAATAATCGAAATTAATTGTGAAATCCAGCAAAAGGTCACCCGTGAAATAAAAATAATTGTTTGTACGGAAAGTAAGGACCTATGTACATAAAATTGTCGTTAAATTAAGATGGCGGCAGAAGAATTATCGTTGAACTTTTAAAAGTTTAGCTTAAATATTAATGCAATACTTAAATGCAACAATCAATTTTGAGTTCTTCTGTAGTTTATTGTTGCTATCACATCTACGCTTATTGTGACGAAGGCCCAACCAAGACCCTTCCACAGGAGGTAGCTTAAATGCGGCCCGAAAGGGCTGATTTTAGCTTATACATATATATATATATCGAGAGAGAGAGAGAATATTGAAAGAGTATACTGCTGTCGTGAGGAGCGGACATGGCGTCTATTAATCTCTATTGCAGCCTACCAATTACTACTAGTGTGATAACCCAGTCAATACTAACAATACGATGAATGTGATCGTAATTACAGAATTGTAATAATAAAACAGATAAGATCTGTCACTCTTATTAACTCGTCTGCTTTTCTCATTATTTTTGTTTCGTCTTTGTTTCTTGCATTTTTATTTTATTTTATTTCATTTATTTTACTGTTGTTGCTCCCATTTGCATTTTTATGATTGCTTCGTTGAACCGAATAAAACATCAAATTTTCAAAGAACTTCATTCGCTTTTCGAATCTTATCTTCTCCTCACAATTTCTCTTATTTTCTGCTTTTGCATTGATTCTTATCTCAAATTTTTCTCAAACTTTATACGTTAAACAATTTTCTCCTTTTTTTTTTTTTTTTTTAATACAACTCTCGGCTAATAAAATAAAAAAAAATGTCAAAAATAATAACATTTTCTCTTTTACTAATATTCCGTTCACATTAATTAGTTTTTCCTTCACACAAATTCAACTAATCCAAGCCCCAAGAGCCACTCTATATAAAAGGATAAATTTGAAATGTGTGAGATATGAGTGAAAGAGAAGACGGTAAAAAGTGGAGATTATGAGAATAAAGAGGGCAGCTGACGATTGACCATTGACATTAAGAGTTCAAGATTAAACTGTTCGTGAAGTCCCTGTTCGGAAATCAGCTCCTTTAGAACAAGTTTTTTGAGTAGAACTACTTTCTTATATTTGGAACCCAGTGTAAATGAAGGAGATACGGCTCCGTAGAAGTAGCAAGACGTGTCCTAGCTGTAAAGGGTTGAATAAGTATAACTAGAGAATGGGGCCGCTCTGAAAATTTACCATAGAAATAGCAAAAGATTAGTAAAAGGCTTGCAACATTGCGTTTATAGGAAAGAAGATACAGAGAGAAAAGTAAGTCATCCCTCAGGAGACCGCGTAAATGATTTTGAAATTTAGAAAGCCCGTCTATAACAGCAATATTCCAATTTTTGCCAAATCTGACGCCTGTAAAGATATAACACGGAGTTAAATCTGACATGTATTATTTTATGTGATATAAAATGCCGAAGATTTTCCAGCTTCTTTTTTCCACTGTAATAATGGCCTGTAATAATGTTGGGACCCAATCAATGTCTTTCAACTTTTTTTATCAGACGATACACTTGAACCTATCATTAAACTTCTGCGGCACACCTAAATTATAACGATAAAAAAAGAGCAAAACATAGTATAGTTTTTGGGATTTATTAACACAAACAAAATACATTATTATAATCTTACTTATTATAAAACCCAGGTTCTGTGTGTGTCTGTGTCTGTACGTTTATATATTGGATCGGATTTCCTATATTTTTCAACCGATTTCAACAAAACTTCACAGGACTACGTAAAATTACCTTGCGGTGGTTCTAACAGCGCCAAAAATTGGAAAAACACAATTGTTTTTGCACAAAATCAATTTGAAAACACGATTAAGAGGCATCGCTTTCGTGGTATGAAAGGGGGACAACTCATATCGAGTTATACTTATTATAAAACCCAGGTTGTTTGTGTGTGTGTGTGTGTGTGTGTTCGTTTATATATGGGATCGGATTTCCCTATTTTTTCAACCGATTTCAACAAAACTTCACTTTTTTTTTGGCAGGTAGTGTTTCTTATTGTCTTGCACACTTTTTCCTTTATTTTTACATTCAGAATGCTTTAAAAATTCCATTTACAAGACAATTGTTTATAATAAAATTCTATTCAATCGGTAAACTCATAACGATTGAAAACAATGTTTTTGTTTCAGTTTGGGTTTGACCAATTCGTAAAAAAAAAAAAAAAAAAATAATTAAGACATGCGTGTCCGTCAACCTTAACCAATAATCTTTGTCAATTTTATTTTTCAGTCTTTATGATGGTCGATACTTGATCTATCTCTTACTGTTACATCCCCGGGCAACGCCGGGCTCTACTGCTAGTTTGTAATAAAAAGATAATTAACTTCTTAAAGAATATTTTTCTGTTTATTATAATTTAACATTTAATGATATATCTGAGCAATACCTTTTATTTTAGAATTTCTTCTTTGCAAGGTCAAATTTTAGACAAGGCATACTCTTAAATCCTCTTCCAATGATTATAGCCGCGGTCGATTTTTGTTTTTAACATTGTTTACTGAGAAAACTTTACACACTTATTGTACTTTGGACTTTCTCCATTAATGTGCTGGTTAAACTCTCTGCCTCTGAGCAGAGAGGGTCCCCAGAAGAGGCTATGTCGAAGGGCAGTCTCGTCTCAGGAAACAGCTACCCGATCCTGTTTTATACGCGATCTATGAGGAATTTTTGGCCGAGACTCTGATACCCCACATTATATCGGCCTTTTGCCACATCTAATCACATGGGGCGGTTTGTGGATATCCTGCAGTTAGAGGTTCGTCTCCAGCTGTTCTGGTCAAACTCTTTGCCTCCGAGCAGAGGGTCCCCAGACGAGGCTATGTCGAAGGGCAGTCTCGTCTCAGGAAACAGCTACCTGACCCCATTTTATACAGGATCTACGAGGAATTTTTGGCCGAGCCTACGGGCTCGGATACCCCGCATTAAATTCGGCCTTATGCCACATTTGACCGCGTGGGGTGGTTGGTATATATCATGTTTCCATTTCTCGATTAATTTAGGAAAATTCGAACATTGAAAGCCTGTTGGAAAACACCCTTTTATTACTATTGTACACTCAATACGGGGCTGAAAGTCACACAGAATAACGGGTTACTGAATCAAGTTGTTGTAAGGGCGTAAAAGGACGAGGTAAGAAATGCTTATTATGAGGATATATAGGATAGATAACGGTTGACCCTAAAATTAAAGAGGTTAAGATTGTAGTGGCCGGGAAAGCATCCACTCGGGAATCCCTTTCGCAAAATGATAAGTCTAGGGGAGAAGCTGTCTGATTGGAACTTACTCCTTACCAAAGGAATACGAAGGGAATGACGATGACTTGACGAAGTTTACTTGGTATGGTGGCTCCTATCTGTGAAGGTCTGAATTAGTGGAACTATGGAATGTTGCTGTTCTCAACATTTGCCATGTAAATAGCGATAGAGTATTTAGAGGCTTGTAACGTTTCGTAAATGGTAAATAGAGCATAGGGTGGAAATTCATCACCCACAAGGCCGCGTTATCATTTTTGAACCCCGTCCAGATTGGAAAGTGGGGACTAGGTAACTCAAGCCTATGTGTGACAGCAAAACTCCATTTTTGGTTTGATATGTCTCTTTTAAATATATTGTTACGAGGTCCTACTTCTTACGCTTATACTATAAAATACAAAATCTAACTTAAAAATGATGACTTAAATCTGTAATAGATGCTCTTAGATGCCCCTTTTACCATATGAAAAGATTCACCAAACACTTTAGATTTCTTAATAATAGAATGGAACATTCAAGAAGTCTCTAGAAACTTCTACTGGGTTCTAGAGGGCCCCAAAAACATATATAAACAGGAGTTCGTACCAATTAGCCAGCTGCCTCATGAACCCCTTCCTCTCCATCCCCAAATGTCTGAAAGTAGGGAGCTTGAGGCTGCCGGTCATTGTGACCGACCGCAAACCGGTATGTTGGAAGTGTGGAGAGACTGGTCACCTCTCCTCTTCCTGCACAGAGAAGAAGGCCTCTGGAAGTCAAGCTCCAGTTGACCAAAATCCCCCTCTGACCGCGTCTTTACCTACCACCTCGCCTGTAATGGGCATGCCAGCTTCCGGGACCGGTACGGTTAAACCTCCGGTTGGCGCAACATCTAAGGCCACATTCCCCCAAAGAGCCTTCGCCCGCTGCTTGTGCAGTTGTGGAGAAGGGGGAGGGGGAACGGTTGGTTGCTGGTAAGGCCAGAGGAAAACGCCAGACAGCGAGTCCTCAGTCCCATGAAGCCCCAACGACAAATGGTGCTAACAGCCCCACTCTCTTCTGGCTACGTTAAGGGCGATGCCCCGGCTTCACAACAGTCTTTCAAAGAAAAACAAAAGAATAAAAAAAAATTAGACCAGCAAAAAATCCTACTCCTTCAACGTTCTCTGCCCTGTCCACACCTTCACCAAAAAAATCCTTCCCCTTTCCCAACACCTAAGCCCTCAGTAGAGATCCCAGCCTCTACAGACAAAGATCATCCTACACACCTCAATATACTCCCAGCCCTTCCCCCATTAAAAATACTGAAATGCCTGCTCCTTCTTCCAAAAGACAGAGGAGTCCAACTCAGGAACTAAAAAATGAAGAAAAAAGGCTTAGAGGTATAAGAAATACGACATACGTCTTTCCTGGTGTTATAAAACACCAGGAAAGACGTATGTCGTATTTCACCTGCACAGGCCGAAAGAGCCAAGGATTACGGCAATCGTATTAAAGATCTAAAATACCTACTGTCAATTAGGCAGTATGGTGATTTGGACGTTGAAGGGCCCTAAAACTTTCCGAATGACAAAAGGGTTCTTACAGTTATTAGAACTGGTACTGGAGCCAAGCAGGTTTGTGCGATGCTAGACGAGGCTATCATCGCATGCAAAAAGGCTCCACCAATTTCTATAGCCCAGAACAAAGAACTAAAACATTAAAAACAATTTTGTGCAGGGAAGGTCCCAGTTTTAGTTCACCCCTCCCTCTATAGAGCAATGAAACTAACATTTCCCTGGGATATTGACGTACTCTCCCAAGACGGTACCATTAAGACTGAGATGGGCCATGGGTCAATGGCAGAGGCTGTTGGTATCCTTACCCCGACCATGTTCAAACAAGTGTCCCAACCCTAATCGGTCTGATAATGGCACTCTGGTTAGCAAGTCTGAATGTCCGGGGCCTGAGGTCGGAGTCTCGAAGGGCGCAACTCGATCACGATCTTCAGCGCCTTAGAGTGGATGTATGTTGTGTACAGGAGACCCATTTTTTTTATCTCTCGACCATGAGGGCATTCTGCCTAAGAGGTTCGTCCTCTATTCAGCATGTTTTGATGGATGCTCGAGGGGTGTTTCCTGGCTGGTGAGAAAGTCTCTGAATGCGGCGTGTGCTCTTGTCTTTGTGGATCCGGCGGGCAGGCTTTGCGTACGGGATATTACCATAAAGGATAAGGCTCTTCGTCTCATTGGGGTTTATGCGCCCAATGACAATGCGCAGCAGTCTGATTTGTTTCAGCAGTTCGCGCGGTTTTTGATGACATCTAGTTCGGTAGTTCTAGCGGATGACTGGAATGCTGTCCTTGATCCTGATAAAGATTGTATAGGGCAAAAATCGGGTACTAACAACCCGGACGTTAAGCCGTTTCCGGACTTTATCGACGGGTTGGATCTCGTCGATAAGTATCGAAATGAGCACCCCCGGGAGGTAGTATAGACTTGGACTAGGGGCGGCAGCTCGTATTCGGTGGCGAGCGCAAGCTACATCGACCGGGTTCTAGCTAACAGAGTCGACGTTGGGCTCGTAGAATATCCAAGTTTCCATTTTATAGTTTACTCGGATCATAGGCTTGTCCGGGTTCGGTTAAACTTAGATAAGCCTAAGGTTAAGATGGCTGGGTACTGGAAATTGAACGCATCATTATTTGGTGAGCAAGATTTCCGGGACCAGCTTCTACTAATGCTACAGCGGGAATTGTCGGGGGCTGTGGTTGGGAATAAGTGGTGGGATTCTTTGAAATCAAAACTTAGGTCTTTTGCTGCTGTTTTTAGTCGACGACTCAATCTAGCAGTGTTAGCAGCGCAAAAGTCTTGTGAGGAAAAAGTTGATCTGGCGATCAAATCCCGTAATAGTGGGGACGTAGCCGTAGCTAAGGCCGATCTGGCCTCCATGCTTATCAAGAAGGATCAAGCTCTGGTAGTTAGGGCTAGGCTAAAAAGAATGTCTTACGAGGCTATGAATATGGCCGCTTCATTGCATTTAGAGGAAGCTCGTAGGGCGTCTAGTCGGCATATCGCGAGCATCACATTGCCAGACAAGCGGACTGTGACTACAGACGCGGGCATTTGTGAGGCTTTCCGTGATTACTTTCAGGAGTTGTTTACCAGGGAGCCGGGTCTGAGCGCTGACTCAGTTCGATGCCTATTTAGATGACTTTCTCCGCCTCGAGGCGGCTGAAGCGGCTAGGTGCGAGGCTCCCATTACAGAGATCTGGGATGCGTTGAAGCAGGTTGGCTTGGACAAGACTCCGGGATTAGATGGTCTTCCGTGCGAAATGTACTTGAGGCAGTCGCCCGTCTTTGTTCCTTTGCTGGCACTGATTTTCAACAACTGGATGAAGCAGGGGTCTATACCTCAACGCTTCACCAAGGGTGTGATCAAGTTGCTTCGCAAGAACAAAGACGGTGAGGATGGGGTAGATGATTATCGGCCTTTGACAATGTTAGATAGGGAGTTGAAGATTTTGGCCAGGGTCTTAGCCAGCCGTTTGCAGGCTGTCCTCTGGTCTGATTAGTCGCGAGCTTACTTGTGCTGTGAAGGGCTGGACTGTTCAGAACAACCTTCATTTGGTACGCTTGATCATCGAGCAAGTCGACAGTCAATTTAGATCAGTCCAAGGCTTTCGATAGGATTGAACATCAATTTCTGGAGGCTGTTCTTTCGGCCGCCGGTTTCGGGCCGGACTTTCGCACTTGGATCCGACTGCTCTATGCGTCCCCCGCTGCGCTGGTAAAAGTGAATGGGGTAAGATCGATGCCTTTCATTCTATCTCTCTCCATTCGTCAAGGATGCCCGCTGCCTCCATTGCTGTACGTTCTTGCGTTGGAAGCTTTCCTGCGTAAGTTGAAGACGAATCCGGTCCTTCGCGGAATTTCCTTACATGGTGCTACCACCTCGGCCAGGTACTCCGCCTATGCTGATGACGTTTCGGTTCTTGCGTCGAGCAGAACCGAAATTAACGAAGTCAGCAAAGAAATCAAGCGATATGAGATGGTGTGAGAGCTAAATCAGCGAAGAGATCGGCTACCAGGCCTTGCTGCTCCAGATTTATGGAGGTCTTATCATCTGTAAATGTATTTACGAATTCCTTTACCAAGGCTGTTGAATGGACGAAACTATAGACGTATATTTACACTGTTTACAAAACACGGAAGTCTATTTAAACACGTGTTTCCACTAAATATACCGTTTAAAATAACAATATATATATATATATATATATATATATATATATATATATATATATATATATATATATATATTGTGTGTATTTAGGCAGCATTTTTTCATTCATACATGTTTCATTAAATAATATAGACAAGTGTTGTCTATTTATTTTATGTAAATTCTTTTCATAACGTCTGATAAGATTAATAACATTATCATTAAACGAAGAAAGAAAATCACAATATTGATACATATTTTTTAATTCAATTTAAGCTTTCGGCTTATATAAGCCATTATCAAAGATGACAATTCCAGTATATTATATTATGCAATACACGAACAAGAAAGTGGTGATAGTCTGTTTCTGTTTACATGAATGATTTCCAAGCAACGATAAACACGTGCATATAAGACGCTGGAAGCGAAAATCGCACCGCAGCTCATGACGTCACATATGAGCACGCGAGAGTGAATTCAAGAAGTATTAAGTATGGGAAGCCGTTGGTATATATGTAAATATAAAAGTGGACACTGAGGTCAACGACCAGCGGCGGCAGTCTGTTTCATGTTTAAACGCAATCTCCAGGCGTAACAATTACATTTAAGCATGAAACAGACTGTCACCGTTAGGTGTTGACCTCACTGCCCACTTTCATATTTATATGCACTATAATACTGAACATTTTAACTCATAAATATAGCATACATGAAAACTATATTTTATCATATATATATATATATATATATATATATATATATATATATATATATATATATATATATATATACACACACAAAAATCCCCAAAAACTTCTGTCAGTTATGTCTCATGCGTGATACACGTTTAGGCACACGATATATGACTGATGGCAGTAGGTTGTCTTTTCTTTCTGCGGTAGAACAGTTGCCATCCAAGGTTATAAGAACCGGTCTGTCCTGCAATTTTTCCCATAGTTTGGGGGGGGGGAGAGAAAGAGGATTGATGCCTATCCCAAGGGTCTTAGCACGTAAATGGATATAACGGATTCGACTGGAATTCGAACTCGGCTCTCCGATTCCTCAATACGTGTTGCTATCCATTACTCCACCGTGCCACCTTAAAGAAACTTAATAAAAGAAAAAATAACAGTCAATATACCAAAAATCTATAAAAAATACTAAAAATGAAAATGGGAAAAAGAAATATAAACTAAGACAAAAATACTAAAAGACAGATACTTACCTAAACAGTAACAAACGGTGTTTATGCCTAGGTTATCAAGAAAGTGCAATTAAGGTTTCCCAGAAAGAGACCAAATTCAGAACGCTACTCAAGTTTCATGGTACCGTGATTTTCAGGCGAACATAATGTCGAGGTCATATTGTGTAAACATCAGAAAGATCATCATAACAACCAGAACTGAGCCAACTATGCCAACCTGTCACATGTTTCTGCCAACAATATTTGAGTTGTTTGCAACAAGATTTTAAGATCATCACCTGAACTGGGAAGTAACATGGTGATAAACAGATCCAATCAACCCAATCAAGGACACATATTGTGCTGGGAGGGTCCCTGTTTTGATCCATCCCTCACTATATAGATGCTTAAAACTAACTTATCCCACGGACGTCAGCAGAATTGTCCTGGAAGGACGGATGATGTGAGATTTGGGTGTAGGGAGCCTGGAACACTCCGTCGGTGTCCTTGCAGATTTTCGCCCTGTATGTGAATAGGTGAATTGTATTTTCTTTTTCTATCGTTTCAGACTTAAAAGATGTCTATCAAGTTAGCCAGTCTGAATGCAAAGGGCTTGAGGGATCGGAGTAAGGCTGCCCACCTGTTACGGGATCTTTTGTCGCCGCAATCGAAGAGACCCACTTTGTTTGCAGCGTCGATGCGTGTGTGCTGTCTGTCGTTTATTCAGCATATGGAGACCGGCGTGCTAGAGGGGTTTCTTGGCTGGTTAGGCGTACTCTTGATGCGAAGGTGGATTTTGTACATATCGATGCCGAGGGCCGGTTGATCGTGGCCGATATTGCCGTGAAAAGTGGTTTGTTCCGAGTCGTTGTATTTTATGCGTCCAACGACCAGGAGGAGCGGGTCTCGTTTTTTCGGCAATTGGGACCGTTCCTGGTGGATTCAACGCGCCTAGATTTAATGGGAGACTGGAATGCCATCCTGAATCCCAAGTTAGATAAGGAGCGGGGAGCTAGTGAGAGAAGGGGCGATCGTAGCTTGGTTGATCTGATCGAAGAGTTTGGTCTCGTCGATAGATACCGGTAGATCATCCCGGGGGTGGATGTAGACATGGGCTATTAATTGGCTTTTTACCCGGGTGGTTAGCTACCTGGATAGAATGTTAGTTAGAGAAGCCGATGTAGACTTGTTAGATTGTCCCACTTTTCACTGGGTAGGCTATTCGGATCACAAACTCGTTTGTGCCTGGATGGCGTTAGACCATAGGCCTAGAATGGGTGGTTACTGGAAGTTCAATCTGTCTTTACTGGACAGGCGGGACTTCTAGGAGCAGCTAACTAGCTTAGTGCAGCGGGTGCTAGTGGTGGCGGTTATCGGGAGTAGATGATAGGAAAGGCTTAAGTGTAGGATTAGGTACTTCACCACCGAATTCAGCAAACGGCTCGCCCTAGATAGATCTGAGAAGGTGAAGAGGCTTAAGGCTATTTTTCCCGGGTGGTGGCTGGTGTGGGGATCCCCTAGAGATAGTCTTAGCCAGAGAGGCCCTGGAGCGTTTGAGTAGCGAGCGCTACATAGGCCAGGTAATTACACATAGGTTAAGTAAGATGTCTTCCGAAGCGGTGAACATGGGCGCAGAATTGCGCAAAGAAGAGATCCGTCGAAGTTCCGGTCGGCACATACGTGAAAATACCCCGGAGGGGCGTACTCTTCGGGCCACTGACGACATGTGCGAGGCGCTTCGGCGGCATTTCGAGAGCCGGTTTACCAGGGAGCCTGGTTTCCGCGACGAGGAGTTTCGTAGCTGTTTGGCTGAATTTCCTCGGCTTTCGCCGACTGAAGCGACTAGCTGCGAGAGAGAGAGATCACGGAAGGCAAAATCTAAGCGGCATTGAAGAAGGTCGGCAGAGGCAAGTCGCCCGGTCTAGGATTTCTGCGTACGCCGATGGCGTATCTGCTTTAGTGTCGTCCCGCAGCGACATTGAGGCGGTACTGAAGGCACCTGATCGGTACGAAAAGGTGACAGGAGCTAAAATTAACCACGACAAGTCGTCCGGTTTGCAGTTAGGTGCCTGGAATTGGGTAGATCTTTCGGGACCCTTCGGTTGGACGGACGGTCCTGTCCACATTCTTGGAGTGTAGTTTGGACCCGACCTCTAGCTGGAGAAAAATTGGTCTGAAGTACGAGCAAAGGTCAACGCTGCCAGCCTGACTTGGCATCGATTGTACGTAATTCCTCTCTGCAAAGATCATAAGAAGCCGCTCGAGCGCTCGCTATCCTCCATTTTATGGAGTGGACGCAACCATCAGGTCGACAGATAAGTCTGTGCACAACGTCCGTGTCATATGTGGCTGGGAATGCTACACTTGGCGAGCTACAAACTCGCTTCGAGGTTGGCTTTCCTACGTCGCTCTTTGACAGGAGATTCGATTATGGCGGGGATTGTTAGGGACGCGTTCCCTTTCCTTAATATCAGTCCTCCCATCTCGCGGGTTGAGCGCATTTCCTTCGCGAGTGTCGGTATGCCTTGACACAAAATAACATCTCTCTCTTTCTCTCTCCATATATATATGTGTGTGTTTGTATTGTGTATTTGCGCACCAATTCCTCTTTTATACATGTTTCGTTAAAGATCTTTTGAAAAAGTCCTGTGATTAAGCTTTTTCTTGTGTTCCTATTAGTGTTTTCTTTTCCGGATTTAAAGTGTGTAAAGATTCTCCAAACGTTCTGTATATCCGATCGCTTCCGGCTATTTCTTTAACCATTATCAAGGATGATTTTTTTTATTTTTAACTGAATGTATAGATTTTTATATGTATGTATCTAGATTTATAAGAATGTTTTATAATTTCTTTTTTATTTGCGGGAATAAAAAACATTGCTAAAACTCTTAGGGATAGGATTATCTCATCTAGTTCTTATTTTTGCACTGATCAGTTACTGCTCGTCCCGTTTCTACTGAGTCATATCCACACTGGATATCAGAACTTACAGAATGGACTTGCCTGGGTAACAGAGTAGAATCTCCCAGGCTGTTATATAAACCACCTACCATTTGCCATGGGGGGGACTGGGAATGCCACAAACTCGCCTCGAGGTTGGCTTTCCTGCGCCGCTCTTTGACAGGAGATTCGATTATGGCGGGGATTGTTAGGGACGCGTTCTCTTTCCTTACTATCAGTCCTCCCATCTCGCGGGTTGAGCGCATTTCCTTCGCGAGTGTCGGTATGCCTTGACGATCATTCCTTGGTCCAGTGACCTTTCACGGTCTAGGAAGATCTTCTATCGTTATTTAGTGTAGGGGATCGCGAAGGATCCTGTACGTGAGCGGCTCGACTTGTCGGAAGAGGGGTTTCGCTCTTTCGGGACTTGGGCGCCAGCGACGGATTATCTCAGTAACCCTGAGTTTTCGCTTAACTGGCGATTGGGTCGGAATCAGCTGCCTCAAGGCCTTCAAAGGGGGGCTTGGCGGATTTGCCAGATTGTGAATGGTGTGACCTTGGTTTAAAAGAAACGGCTTCGCACGCCTTCTACCATTGTCCCTGGGACCATGTCGACGAGTTGACGGCACGTCTCGCTCCCGAAAAGCTCGTGCACATGCATCGCGCATACGCGTGTGACAATGTGTCGCCCCCTATTCTGGGGTGAAACGAAGAGTGTTTCTGACGCTGCTGGCCACGGCCCGAATGGTGATTTGGACGACGCGACTGGAGGAAGTCTTGCGAGGCAACCATCTTTCTCATCAGGATCTAATCCGATTCTTTGAGCATCAGCTCAAGATGAAGATTAGAACTGATAGAAAACGCTTGCATTCAACAAAGGTGGCTGACTGAGGCGAGCTTGGGTCGTTTGAACGGAGCTAGCCTTGATTTTCTCTTTTAGGTGAACATACATCACATCAGAGTGGTTTCCTGTGGAGCCCTCCTCTTGGTTAGGTTAGACAAGCTTTTGTGTACTTAGTTAATGTGAGTAAGAGTTGTTCCTTGCCTGTTCCCGGTTGCATCTTTGGTTATGATCCAAGTTGAGATTCCCAACCTCCCCAGTTTGTTTTGGCCCCATTTTTATCTCCACTGGGTCAGCTTTTTCTTTCCTATGTCCGTATATTTTTCTCCTTTCACACTCCCTTAGCGAGAGAGCTTCTTGATTTTTTCCAATAGGCAGAATACAGTGGCCTCTCTTTTTGGGGGGTTGGACGGGCCCTACTAACATCAGTTATGTTTAGTTTACTTTGTGTTCATGTTTAGTTTGTTATTGGGTCCAATTTTCCCTCTCATTTTTTATCATTTTTTATATAAAATAATTTATTATCATTAAATTTTTATGGCATGGGGCGCATTTTTTTTCGGTTCCCCTTGAGAGGATGTAGTATTATGGTGTATGGAGGATCGATTGGTGACGGACGAGTTTTTGTGGTAAATGTGCAAATTGTAATGAGTGAATGGGTCGTGAATCGGATTAGCTAGGTATAAGATAGTTAGTGAAGACCAGTCTCAAACCTCCCCTTTTTTGGCCTTCTGCCACAATTTTAATTTTTATACAATAAATATAGCTTCGGCTATTAGTTGAAGATACGTCTCCAGCTAAGCTAGTCGAGCTCTCTGCCTTCGGGCGGAGAGGAACCGAGACGAGGCTATGCCGAATGGCAGAGACTCGTCTGGGGAGGTAGACAACTACCCGACCCCGTTTTTTACGGGGTCTACGGGGAAATTTTGCCCGAGACCACGGTCTCGGATGTACCCCGCATTAAATAACGGCCTTGTACCACATCATACCTCGCGGTGGGGTGAGGTTGTATCATCCCGCTACCACTTCCTTATCAATGTATAATTTTGTACATTTTTGTGCAAAAAAAGTGGATCAGAGAGCCTACACAGCTTAGTAAATATTTTCAGGCAATATCAGCTTCTAATTGGTCAATAAACACACAAGTGGGCGTTGCAATCAACCCACGTCCAAAATATTTTTCCAGTGCATGACCAAGTCAAATTTCCCGCCAATTTGCTGTGATCCTGTCACGTGATTACATTATCTATAAATAGCAGGCACGAGCTCGCTCATTCCCTTTTACTCTTCCAAAGATGTGATCTTAAGGATTCTCATCTAGACCATGGGCGCTCAGATGTTAAAAGCATATTCACGCATGCACGTACGTACGAACTTTTCCAACCTACATTACAAACATACAGAACATTTCAACACATGCAACAAGAACTTTTTTCTCTGAAATATTCTTTTAAATCTACAATTTATTCAGCATTTCTCATCTTTATAATTAATTCAACTTTTGTGAGTTCAGATAAAAATATTCACGGTCTAAGAGATAACTATAACAGATCTTCAACTTCTACCCATGTACATCAGCACAGAAATACATACAAATGTTATGTTTTAAAACCATTTTGTTCCTTCTTGTATTTCATACTTTGTGGTATTTTACGTTTAATATAAATTGTGTTATTTGTTATATACGCAGCCGTAAACAAACATCTACAATTGTTCATTCTTATTACCAAGTTACTACATTATGGTGACCTCCGACGTCTGAAACAGGGCGAGAGAAACAACTAGACCACTACAAGGTAAATAACCTTGCTTCGGCAATTAGTTACAGATTCGTCTCCAGCTGTGCTCGTCGAGCTCTCTGCCCGAAGGCAGAGAGGAACCCAGACGAGGCTATGCCGAAGGGCAGAGTCTCGTTTGGGGTGTTAGACAGCTACCCGACTCCGTTTTTTACAGAGTCTACGGGGAATTTTTGCCCGAGCCTACGTGCTCGGATACCCCACGTTAAATTCGACCCTATGCCGCATCTGACCGCATAGTGAGGTTGGCAAATGTCCTTGCTTCGGCAATTAGTTGAGATTCGTCTCCAGCTAAGCTAGTCGAACTCTCTGCCTTCGGGTAGAGAGGAACACAGATGAGGCTATGCCGTTTGGCATAACCTTGTCTGTGATGGTAGACAGCTACCCGACCCCATTTTTACGAGATCTACAGGGAATTTTGGAGTCTACGGGCACGGTTTTACCCCGTATTAAAAAGGCCTTGTGCCACATCCTGCCTCGCGGGTTGGTAAGGTAAATAACCTTGCTTCGGGAATTACTAGCCTGACACCCGATTCCCTGTCTTTCAGTAGTGTATTTTCTTTTACAATAAAACTCTCTTCTTTCATTTACGCGCGTATTGCTGTTCCTTCACTCGAGTACCACCTTTGTCTGTTTGTAACCTCATTAAGGATACAACAGCTTTCCTCCTCATTACCTCAACCGCATGAATATAACCCTACTACTATACTGGCAAGTTGGTTTCATCGTTTTACCGTTGTGATAGCTAAACATAAACTACAAGAAAACAGAATGCATGGTCATCAGTAAAAGGAAGAGCCCGAAATGCGATTTGCAGGTCGGGAACACTAGAATCAAGCAGACGCAGAAGTTTAAATATCTGGGAAGCGTTCTGACAGAGGATGGTAAATGCGACACTGAGCTCCGTAGACATATTGAGATAGCCAAGGCCGCATTCCAAAAGCTGGGCAGTGTATTGCGAAACAGGAGGATTTCTTTAGTAACAAAGAAAGGAATACTGAGCTGTTACGTGATATATGTTCTTCTTTCTTCGAATGTTGGACGATTTCCTCAAGGATGAAGAAGAAACTCGAGGCGACGGAGATGTGGTTCTACAGAAGGATGCTAAGGATGTCATGGACCGAGCATATGAGCAACGCTGAGGTTTTAGAGAGGGTGCAAGCAAGGGTAAGGCTTATGCTTAACGTCAGGAAGAGGCAGCTGAAGTTCCTGGGATACATAATGAGGAAGGATGATCTGGAGAATCTGATACTCACGGGTCGAATAGAGCGAAAGAGAGACATGGGAAAACAACGCTGACATATCTAGCGGGCTTAAGTGGGTGACAGAAAGTGGCCTGCGGGAGGTGGAAGAGGGAAGGAACTTGTTAAGAACTGCAAGGGATAAAGGGAGGTGCCTAGCCATAAACGCCTACGCCCTGAAGAGACACGGCAAATAGAGAGAAAGCTAGAAAGTTCTAATTGTTTCTTTGTTCGCACTTCTTGTGTCGAACTCTCTTCCGGCTTCTTACTTCCCTGACGCTTACAATCTTCAAAGATTTAAATGCAGCATCATTTCATTTTCCTGAAACCTGTTCTTTTATCGTTTTTTTCTCTCAGTTAACTCTTCATTGTCTTTCGCTCTCAGTAACACCTTGCGTTTTAGCAGCATTATCACCTTGCTTGGGTTGAAATGATTAAAAAAATAATCTTACTTATTATAAAACCCAGTTTGTGTGTGTGTGTGTGTGTGTGTCTGTACGTTTATATATTGGATCGGATTTCCTACATTTTTCAACCGATTTCAACAAAACTTCACAGGACTATGTAAAATTACCTTGCGGTGGTTCTGACAACGCCCAAAATTGGAAAAACACAATTGCTTTTGCACAAAATCAATTTGAAAACACGATTAAGAGGCATCGCTTTCGTGGTATGAAAGGGGAACAACTCATATCGAGTTATACTTATTATAAAACCCAGTTTGTTTGTGTGTGTTCGTTGATATATGGGATCGGATTTCCTACATTTTTCAACCGTTTTCAACAAAACGTCACTTTTTTTTTTGGCAGGTAGTGTTTCTTGTTGTCTTGCACACTTTTTTCTTTATTTTTACATTCAGAATGCTTTAAAAAGTCCATTTACAAGACAATTGTCTATAATAAAATTCTATTCAATCGGTACACTCATAACGATTGAAAACAATGTTTTGTTTGAGTTTGGGTTTGACCAATTCGTAAAAAAAAAAAAATAATTAAGACATGCGTGTCCGTCAACCTTAAACAATAATCTTTGTCAATTTTATTTTTCAGTCTTTATGATGGTCGATACTTGATCTATCTCTTACTGTTACATCCCCGGGCAACGCCGGGCTCTACTGCTAGTAATAAATAAACTTTGAATTTCGCTATTTGTGACTATTGGGTCTACTTTTAAAACAAGCGGGTTTAACTTGGATGAACGGTGAGAGAGTTATTTCGAAATTTAGTAACGTGTGTGCAGCTTTAAATGGCAATCCTTGTTCGAAGCAAGGTAAAAGCAGTTTCTTTTTCCTTTTTTTTTTTTTTTACTTTAATATTTATTCTCTCCCCACTGGAATATTGGCGCAACAGAGTTTTCCTATCTTTAATCCTCTCCAACACCATGACGAGTTTAATCAGTATCGGTATTGAGTTGAAGTAGACGTAGCCTGAATAAAGATATTAATATTAAACACAAACGTTCTGTAAACTCACAAATAAAGCATCATCTTCTCATTTATTCCCCACCCCTCATCAACCGCTAAATATACCTAATCCGACCTTGGGGGTGGTTTTGCTCTTCTTATCGCCTCCCTTGGATTTTTTTCTTCTTTTTTTTTTTTTTTTTTTACCTCTACTTTACTTCTAAGCGCTCCTCCCCAAACCAGCATTTAGTGATGAAGCCCCCGTCTTCTTTCTTCCTGGAAATGCGAGGGAAAGGAAGATTTTCTAAAGAATAAAATAAAAAGAAAAACACGAAAAAGAAAAAGAAAAATGTCTGCGCATAAATATAATTATTTTTTTTTTCTCTTTTTAATTTATTTTTTTCTCTTTTTTTTTTATTCAAAACTGCGAAATCTCAAATGAAACTTGCCCGTGTCTGTGGTACTGAGACTCTTGCATCGCCGGCGTCGTCGTCGTCGTTGCAGTTGTTATTGAAATTTTTAATCAGCTGTTGACAAGAAAATGAATGCCGCATACAAACGCAGTAGAGTCGGATGTCACTTGCCTGCGAAATGCAGTGCATCAAATTGGGAAGCTGGGGCAACATGACTCCAGTATGAGTGCATGTGTGTGCAAAAGCTTTCGGCTCACATGAGCCATCTTCAGAGAAAGCTTAGAAAGCTCAGGACCAACTTAATAAAAAAATATCCAAATGTTGGACATTTTTTTGTCTTTATTTTCACCCGAAATTAATGCAAACATTCAAACATTAGAACGGCTCATGACCAGACATAATAGACATTCACTGTCTGTTATATATATATATATATATATATATATATATATATATATATATATATATATATATATATATATATATAAGAAACATAGAACTGTGTAGTGGAAAACCATATTTTAAATCAATTAATTTATAATATTAATGCTCTGTAAATTTACATTGAGCACTATTTTGTAAAAATAAAAATATCTATAAGAACACCAGATTATATATCTTACTGTTCTTTCTTTATATATATATATATTTATATATATATATATATTTTTACGCTCACGAGAAGACATGTCATGTCACGTCTGCGTAAATGACGATTCCATATAGGATGCAGGTTCGAATCCTGTCAAAGGACGAATATTTTCTATGAAAATTTCTCGGACATTCAGGCCGGTAAATGTTATTTAATACTGTTTATTATAAACAGAGCATTTACTTAAATACTTGTATCTATAAAAAGAACGTTAAACATAAAAATGTCTTTAATAAATATATATATATATATATATATAGTGTGTGTGTGTGTGTGTGTGTGATACGGGTGATATTGTTTTCTTTTTTACGTTCACCAGAAGACATATCATGTAATCCGTATATATTTTTCATTGGTCGTAAAGAAACTTAAGGATTTTTTAAAATTGTCTATAATCAAACATATATTAAGGAAGGCCTAAACACACAGACATACACACACATGTATAAAACGCATATAATGTTTTGGGCTCGATTAAAGAGACCTTTACTAAAACAAATTCCAATATTTCATGATCTGTTCAGTTATTCAGAAATGAATAGTGCACTTCTCGTGTATATATATATATATATATATATATATATATATATATATATATATATATATATCCGTGCTTTTGGTTTGATAAAATCCATCAGAGAACGAAACGGCTCGACTAAGATAAGTATTTTTGTCTTTATTTAAGATGACAATTACAGCGTCTTATATGCACGTGTTTATCGTTGCTTGGAAATCATCCATGTAAACAGAAACAGACTATCATCACATACTTGTCCGTGAATTGCTTAATGTATTGTACAGTAACTGTCATCTTTGATAATGACTTATGTAAGCCGAAAGCTTAGATTGGATTAAAAAAAATATATATCAATATTGCGATTTTCTAATTAATGAATTATTTTCGATTAATGATAATGTTATTAATCTTATCAGACGTTATGAAAAGAATTTACATAAAATAAATGGACAACACTTGTCTATATTATTTAATGAAACATGTATGAATGAGAAAATGCTGCCTAAATACACACAATATATGTGTGTGTGTGTGTTTAAAAATTATAACAAGTATGTTATAACATCACTACAAAAGTAGCCATTTTGTTTCAATACTTCTGATGTCTAGTTAAGTGATGGTGTTGATTGTAAAATAAAAAGTTTTAAAGAGTTCAAAACCAACCACTACCCCCACTGAGGGAATATTTTTACGTAAGATGTAACGGCCAATCAAATTACAAGTATATTATAATTCAAATAACGCGATAACGGACCCTAGATATGATTTATTAATGCTTTAAAATTAATATTAGAATATATAGGAAATCAGGATAACTAATTAATCTCCAATTTATTATGTAATTAAAAAATGAAAATTACGAATATTAAATTCTAAATATAACCATGTATCAAGTTAAGAAATATACAAAATTATTCAAAGAAAAAAACGGAGAAAATATGCCTAAATTTTCATGTATTGTTCTTAGTAACATTTTAAGTTTTCCGTCCGAATCTGAGCGGAAGTGAGAGGTGCAATATATGGCTGCAAAATTAGTTACATTGACTTTGCAATTTACTCGAAAGTGACTTCATACTGTTGACTATTTTCTTAATATTCTAATGTATAAGACACGCCTCTCTTTTCAGATATTTCTTCATGACAATAGAAAATACGCACAAAATGTTTATTATAACTAATTATACTTATAGGATTACCTCACCTTGTCTGCTAGCAGACTTTTCTTAACTTTCGCTAGATTACGTTGTATGAAGCAATATAAAACTATCTATTGGGTTGGTGCATAATTATCAGGCGTTTTTGTAGGCGAGTTATTTGTTTATAAAAATTGCTGTTTGGTTAACTTTAAATAAAAATATTTTATTTTCAGGTTATAAAAATACGTGTTGATAATCGTACGTTCCGGAACAATCATTTTAAAATGTTATTGTTGAATTGTTATGTTTCTTTCTTCATAATAAACATTGTTTAAAAAAACGCCTGATAATTATGCACCAACCCAATATCTGTCTACGCAGTGATATCAGAATGTTGACTGATTCTGATTATACTATACGGAAATACACAGACAGCAAACACTCATTGGTATCCATCCGACTGAGTCAGTCTTGCCATATGGCTTTGTGCTATCTAATTGTGTAGCATTATTACGCGATTATTCTTTTAAATTTGTATTTCAACGGTTCTGCGATCTTTACGATAAAGGAAAATCTATGGATGATTTTTTTTTTAACTGTATAGTATTATGACTGTCAGTTCGGGCGTCAATCTTCAGGCTGAAGATCGCAATCAGTCGAAAAACTGACAGTAACCATGCAGTGTTGATTCCTAAATCCACACATAAACGCTAGTCGTATCCTATCGGCACTCCTACTTTTTTTTAAACATAACCGAGAGAAAAAAAAGTGCTTAACAAGCGATCGTTGTAAAACTGACCCAGGATATAAAAAGGTCTCAAAGCAATGAAAAAGCCACCTTTCGTAGCCAACGACGGGGTAGGATTAATTATCTGTCAGGTGCGTCTCTGTCAATCGGGCAGAATGCGACTCAGTCGTGGCTGTGGCTGCAGATAGAGACGCGGATGGGAAAAATAAAATTCTCTCAAAAGCCTGGTCCCGGGAAACATCTGCCCGGGGCTGCACCTCCATTATACTAGAAAGAGAGGGATCGGTAGTCATACCGATACTAGGGCAACTGACAGTTGCGGCGTTGGACAACTTTTGTACTTGGCGCTCGGGTTTACGCACTCGGGTTTACGCGCTCGGGTTCCCCATATTAAACGCGACATTGTGTCATATCCCCGATCAGTATGGAGGCTAGGGTAAATACAGCCTTTCGTGGCCTATGCCGGGGTAGGATTATCACCTCTCAGTTGCGTTCCTGTCTTCGGGCAGAGTGCGACTCAGTTGCGGTTCTGTCAGCCATCTTGAATAGGTCTCTAGCTCCCGCCGCTCCAGCCATTATCGCCAGATATGCAATAAACTGTTCTTTTCAAGACAATGCTTCCCAGCGACTACGAAATATGTCCTCTTCAGAACAATGCTTCCCAGCGACTATAAAACTTTCTCAGGACAGCGATCTCCAGCGACTACGAAACTGTCTTTCTCAGAACAACGCTTCCCAGCGACTACAATTTTACTAAATTTTCCCATTTTTGGTCCATTCTCAGCTAATACGTATAACACCTCATTAAGGATTTCATCTTTGAAATTCCTGGATATCCTATGTGAAAATCTTTTAGCATACGTTTATGCAACAATACTGGCATTAAAGTTCTTTCTGCGTACATAAGTACATTATCGTAAAATAAAAATGAGTTACTTCCAGTAATATTCCTGTCATGAATAATCAAGAGTGCTCTCCCCTTGTTTCATTACTCTCCTCTTTAAGAGAGCTATTTCTGTTTACTGGGACTATAAAAGGACACTATACGCGAATCTTGTATTCTCAGTTGAATAAAGCTTACTTAAAGCCTACACCTGCGTACAATTCCTTTTTTATTATTTTTTTTTCCTTTAAATCTTACTTGCTTCTTTATTTTCATGATAAAGTCATCTTTTTCCAATTTAATTATTTCCGGTAATTTTATGGGCAGTTCTATCGCTGTATTGTACAATACATTCTTTATTTCGTTTTTGGCACTTATCGCTGCAATTACGATGTCTTCGTGGTTTGTAGAATTTTGGTATCAACCTAGATAGTCCGTACGCGTGACTCAATTTTTTGGATGGTAGAAACTCCATTTTATAATTATACTTTAATAAGATAATTCCCCAGTACTGCAGACTATTTGCTGTATGTGTGAGAACGCCTTTTTTTATCTATATATGGACAATAATGAACAATGGTCTGTCTGTAGAGCGAATTCTCTATCATATATAAATTTATGAAACTTTTTATAGCAAATCTGTTGGCCAATGCTTCCTTTTCTATCTGGCTGTAGTTTTAATCAGCTGGTATTAATAATCAGCTGGTATTTTAATCAGCTGGTATTGAAACACGATATATTGTTTTAGTTTTTTCGTCCTCATATTTGTGTAGTATCATAGCTTCAATGCCAGAAACACTTGCATCTGTTGCAACCACAATTTGTAATTTAAGGTCAAAATGAGCTCGTGGCAAGCCCGACGTTTTATCACTTTGACATTTATCTGACCAATCCCATCTAATTTCTTTCTTTAGCAGGTCATTCAAGGGCGCCATTAATTCATGCATATTTGTATGTACACGTGATAGTAATTGGCAAATCCTAAAAATGCTTGTAACTTTGTTACGTTTGTTGGGGCGGGCATGTCCCTTATTGCGCTCGACCTTAAAGGATCTGGCCGTCATCCATTCGCATCGATAGTTTGTCCGAGATAAATAACTCTGGTCATAAAAATGTTCACATTTTTCTTTACTGATGTTAAAACTGTAATTTTTAATTCTCTCAAATATTTTTTCTTACATCTTCCGTATGCTGATTTCAGGTCTCGCTTTTTATAACTACATCATCTAAATATGCTTGTGCACAATCAAAATCAGCAAGCATTGTATCCATAATCTGTTGGAATATGTTTGGTGCTACCTTTATACCGAAAGCAAGTCGGTTAAATTTCTATAGTCATTTATGATTAGTAACTGTTAATAAATTAATAAGTTTTATTAACTGTCTTCTTCGACTAATTCAAGGGTCGGCAGTCTACGGTCCGCGGGCCGGGTCCGGTCCGCGAAGGCATTTTGACCGGCCCGCGAGCCTGATTACCAATGACTCTATTTTTAACATGAGAGACGAGGCTTTCGAATTAGACTGCAAGTTATCTTTCATGAGACTTATTTTACCAAGTTGCGTTGCCTACGTTTAATGTCAAATAATGGATACATATTTGTTATGACCCTTGGCTACATTAAAAGATAACAGAAGCAAAAGGAACGATAAAGTGAAAGAGGCCAGGGAGGGACTGACATGCGAGGTAGCAGAAATCTAAAGACAGTTAAACATACGCGCGCATTATACATACATGCCTCATGAATGTGTGGATGATACCGCATGTGTACGTACGTAAGTGTATATGTTTGCAACTATATGTACTCGTATGTATGGGCATATGTGATTCGTTTTTGTTTGATGTGTGTGTGTGTGTGTGTGTGTGTGTGGTTCGTTTGTGGAACAATTTTCAATAACAGTTTCAAACCTACACGTCATAATTTCATTCATTTCACTTCGGTTGATTTTTTTTCACTTTGAAGTATTTTGACGTTCCTTGAGTAATTTTTGGTAGGTGTTTTTTTAATTTTAGATTTTCTTTTGTTTTTTCTGATTTCTCAATGTTTATTTTCATTATGGTTTTAAATATTTAGGTTGACAGGGGGTCTGCATATGTAATTTTCCTTAATTTTTCATTAATGGTCTTCGTCCAGCCTGCGGACCCGTCATTATAACACGATCCAGCCCCGCGGGGTCGAATGAGTTGCCGACCCCTGGTCTACTTGTACTTGTAGGTAAGCGTCCAAAAGATCCAACTTAGACGAAAATTTACCACAATTTAATTTGGCAAAAATTTCCTCTGGACTTGATAACAGGTAGTTATATTGTTTCAATTTTTTTTACATAAACTGTTGGTGAAGACCATTTGGAATAGCTTACTTTTGATATAACTCCTATTTTTTCCAGTCTGTCTAATTCCTTATTAATAGGTTCTAATGTCGCAAAAGTATGTAGTGGACCGTGTCTGTGAGGTTGTCGGAGTAGAAGTAGAAGAAACACGCGTGGGTTCAGATTCTCCTTCTCCCCGGCCCAACTACATGAAAAGGTTGGACTTGAATTAAGTCCAAAGAAGAAGGCAATGAAAACAAACAAAACACAAGACCGATAATATATGTATACAAATATATATATTAATAACAGGTTACATAGAAACAGTTACAAAAGGACAAAGTGTGTGTGAATATTACATACGTGCGTTTGTGTGTGTGTGTGTGTGTGTGTGTGTGTGTGTGTGTGTGTGTGTGTTTAGCGTGTTCCTAGCACTTTGAGAAACGCTGCGCCTACATTTCGAGGTTGTAAGCTGAAAGCCTGAGGAAAAAGAGAGATTTACCTCCAGGTGTCGACGCGAAGGCCTGAGAGAGAAAGAGAAAGAGGCGAAGGATCAGCGGCTATTTATAGCAGCGAAGAGCGACCCCTGGTGAAAGGGTTACGAACTGAAGGAGGAGTTAACTCCGACAAGTACACTCCTTTTTGGTTTAAATACCGGTGTTACAATCTCTTTTATTTCAAATTTAGCTTTTGTTTTCGTTTATGTACACAGACCTTCTGAGAAGAATTATGGAAAACTCTTTTTTTTTTAATTCTTTCTTTATTTTTTCGATTGCCCTGTTATCACTAGAGGTAACAATATTTATTTTGTGGCAAAATGATTTAATTCGGAGGTTCCATAGACCAAATAATGCAATCCATTCTGTTTCAAATAAATTAGCTGTATTATTTAATACAAACACAACCTCTTTTTTAGTTTTACCAATAAAAGAAATGCTGCAAATGAATTCACCCATAAAGTTCAATTTCTTACCCGTAACTCCACGAGTAATTTTTCCAGAAGTTAATAAACTGAGTTTACCCATTTTTCTCCGTGTCTATTCATTGATAATAGTGATATCAGACCCTGTATCCAGTTGTAGTTTTATTTTTACATTATTAATTTTAGCAAAAAAAAAAAAATCCTCTTTTGAGATATTTCTAGCTCAGTTAAAAACACGTTCAGCGAATTTTTCTTGTTAGTTTTTCCTTTATGCATTATGTTTGTTGGTTTGTATTATGTATTATGTATTATATTTGTTGTTTATGCATGTTTGTTGTTAGTTTTTCTTTTATGTATTATGACTTTACACGAAGTATTTACCACGTTTATATAAGTTCTTCAATATTTTTTTTTACCATTCTTTTGTATTTGCAATGAGTATTTTTGTGTCCAATCTTTCCACAGTCGTAGCATTTTTGTTCTTGAAAAAAACAGTTACCTTTGAAATGTTTACCTCCACAACCATGGCAAGCATTAGCTATTGAAAAAGTTCTGTAATCTTTTTTTTTAATAGTCGGGCGTTATGTACGTGTGAAATATCTCTTTACCTCAATCCTTGCAGTATCGAGTTTAGATTACCAATACGCTGACACTATTCGGCTATTTTCTGGAGAGTTAACTTGGAACCATCTCTAATATAGCAAGTGTCCTGGATCTTATTTCGGCGTCTTTCTTAGCAGTTATGTCCTGTGTGAATATTAGGCATTTGAATAATTCATTTATATTTCTCATATTCCTTGTTCACTACTCCAGTATAAGTGACAAAATCTTCATTGTCACCGTTTACGTTAAGAGATTGCCAACATGTACTGAATAGTGAGCTTCTATCACTGAAAAATTTCGAAAGTGTTATGGGACCTTACCCATAATAACATAATGGACTATTCCATACGTAATAAATACTGCGCCTCAAGAGGAAGCAGGGAGTTCAGTCCGAAGTCGGGCGACCGGCTGACCGGCTGATCGGTTGAACTCTCTGCCTTCGGGCGGGGAGGAACCCGAACGAGGCGACGCCGAAGGGCGGAATCTCTTTCGGGGAGGTAAACCGATCCTGAACCCGTTTATACGGGTTCAAAGGGCATATTTTTGGCCGAGACCACGGGCTCGGATATCCCACGTTAAACCGGCCTTGTGCCACATGATGCTCTCGTGGGTGGGGGGAGTGACTAAATACTGTTCGGACTGAAGTCGGGCGACCGGCTGATCGGTTGAACTCTCTGCCTTCGGACGGGGAGGAACCCGAACGAAGCTACGCCGAAGGGCGGAATTTCTTTCGGGGAGGTAAACCGACCCTGAACCCGTTTATACGGGTTCAAAGGGCATATTTTTGGCTGAGCCCAAGGGCTCGGAGATCCCACTTTAAACCGGCCTTGTGCCACATGATGCCCTCGTTTTGACTAAATACTGTTCAGTCTGAAGTCTGGAGTGAGGTCCGTCAGAACTCCGTCAGGAGTCTGTCAGTCAGTCAGTCAGTCGAGTCAGTCAGTCGAGTCAGAGGCAGTCCGAAACAGAGTTGCGTTCAGACAATTACTAGAAATGTTATTCTTTCTTCTTGATTGTATAAAAATTCGCTGAATGGACGACAGCATCTGGAGTGAATAAATCTGACTTTCTTTCCTCCGTAATTTTATTTAATAATAATTCCAGAGTTTACTGTTGTTGTTGTAATTGTTGTTCCAACATTTGAATCCTGACAGATTTTAATTCTTCCATTTATCTCTAATCTGCTAAATTAATTTTTGAATATTCTCCCCTGGTTACTTATCTGTAGCCCAGCGAATATTTTGTAGTTCCACGTGTCGTCACTTTTGTGAAGTCAGTCAGTTATGTGCCATCCGTTATACACGCTTAGGTGATCATGTATCTTTCGATACATGACCGACGGGGCAGATTTTTTCTTGCAGTAGGTTGCCATTTCTCTCTGCGGTAGACCAGTTGCGATTCAAGTCTATAGAACTCGGTCTGCCCTGCTATTTACCCATAGCTGGGGGTAGAGAAGAAGAGGATCCATATCTTTCCCATGGGTATTAACCCGTACTGAATATCCTGTTACGACGTATTTTTCCTTCGTGTGTTCAATGCGAATCTTCGTTCGCCACTTTTGTAATCCGTTACGGATTACAAAAGTACATAATGCAAGTAATAAAAGAAAGACTTCAATGTAAAATAATAAAGTATTTAATTACCAATTGAAATTAAAATAAATTACCAACAAATAAGTAAAGAGTTAACGGAAAGATTATTGATAACTTATCAGTTAATAGACGACTGGGTAGAGCTAGTAAGGAAAGTACTAATTTGTTTTGAAACACGGGACACTCGACTTTAACGTTCGGGTTAACACAATAGTCAAACACTGAATTGTAACCGGTATTTACTTCCCCACAAGGAAGTATGAGGCGCAAGGCCAATTTTTAAGTTTGGTGAATCTTAGTCATCGTAGTCTCGGGCAAAAATTTCCTGCAGACCCCGCATACACGGGGTCAGGTTGGTCTACCTCCCCAGACGAGACCCTGCCCCTAGACGTAGCCCCATCTGTGTTCCTCACTGCCCAAAGGCAGAGTTCACAACACGTGATTGTACAACACGTCCTTGTACCCAGATTTATTGCATATGAAATACAATCGTGGCACAGTGCCTAAAAGCGGGTAACGGTTTGAGGCTGGTCGACACTAACTAATAACTAGCTAATCCGAATCACGACCCATTCATTACACTTTGCACATCCACGACATGAACTCATCCACCATTCAATCCCCCATATGCCATAATACCGCATACACTCAGGTAACTTACAAAATCACCCCATGACATAAAAATTTGATGAGCATTAAATTCTATACATAAAAATCTATATATGATATACAATGATCGGTGAGGGGATAAGCCCCCAAACATACTAAAACATCAAAACAAACAAAATAAAGATAACTGATGTTAGTTGACCGAGTCAAACCCTCAAACTAATTCAGAGAGGCCGCTGTATTTTGCCTTTAGGCAAAATCAAGAGGCTCTCTCGCTAAGGGAGAGGGAAACGACAAAATAAATACGGCCATAAGGAAAGAAGAAAGCTGACCCACTCATGATGAAAAAGGAGGGACAAAAACAAATTGGGGAGGCTGTGAAACTCGACTTGTATCATAACCCAAGTAGAAGCCTTGAACAGACCGGGAACGGCACTTACTCACATTAACTAGGTACACAAAAAAGGGGTCTATCCTAACCAGTGGAGAGCTCCACAGGAACCCACTCTCATGTGACTTAGGTGAACCTAAAAAAAAATGAAGGCTAGCCCCGTTCACGCGAACCAGTCTCAACTCAGTCACCCACCTTTCGCTGAAATCTGTCGAAACCAATCGCTTTCTATCAGTTCTTAATCTTCATCTTGAGCTGATGCTCAAACACTCAGATGAGAATTGCGGTCACCTCACAAGACTTCTTCCAATCGTGTCGTCCAAATCACCATTCAGGCCGTGGTCAGTAGCGATATTTCATTCCAGAATACGGGGGAGACACATTGTCACATGCGTATGAGCGATCAGTGAGCACAAGCTTTTAGGGAGCGATGCGTGCCCTCAACTCGCCGACATGGGCGGACCTAAGGACAATGGTAGAAGGCGTGCAAAGCTATTTCCTCTAAGCCAAGGTCACATCGTTGACAGTCTAGCAAATCCGCCAAGCCCTATATGAAGACCTTATCATTGGGAGATAGCCTATTCCGAAAAAGTCGCCAGGTAAGCAGAGGTAATCCGCCACTGGCGGCAAACACCAAAACGAGCCCGACTCATCCTCTTACAAGCCGAGCCGGCCGCGTTGTCTCATAAGCCCAGAGAAAAAAAAAATTCCCTGGGGAAATAAATTATAACCAATGGACCCTTAAGGTTGTCTGTTTTCATTGAATTAATCGCTCTGTTTTAACATTGAGCTCTCTGGATTTCAACCTCCTTGCAATTATTCACACGGATTACCAAATGTTCATTACTTATATATATATATATATATATATATATATATATATATATATATATACACGTTTCATTAAATGATATAGACAAGTGTTGTTTATTTATGTTATGTAATTTTTTTTCATAACGTCTGATAAGTTTAGTAACATTATCGTTGAACGAAGAAAGAAATTCACAATATTGATCCATATTTTTTAATTAATCCAATCTAAGCTTTCGCCTTACATAAGCCATTATCAAAGATGTCAATTACAACATATTAAGCAATATACGGACAAGACAGTGATGATAGTCTGTCATTGTTTACATAGATGATTTCTAAGCATCGATAAACACGTGCATATAAGACACTAGAAGCGAAATTCGCACCGCATCTCATGACGTCACACATGACTACACGAGAGTGAATTGGATATATATATATATACAGACACACACACACACACACAGGGTAAGATGAATAAATTGTCGTCTATATTACGGAAAAATGAAAATAACACTGACATCTCAATTTAACAGATATATTTACCAAAATGACACAAAAATATCTTGAAACACTAAAGAGTAATTTTTCAATAACATCGCCATTCGCTTCAAACACGATCTTCAGACGACTTCGGAATCTCTTGTAACTCTTCTGGATGGCCACATTGTTTAAGTTGGTGAATGCTGCCATAATCATTGCCTTCATTTCATCTTTAGTGTTACAGGGAGTTTTTTGATGGGGCATTCACTCAACTGCGCCCCACATATAATATTCAAGGGGGTTGAAGTCTGGGGAGTTAGATGACCAGTACAACATGTGGTCGCAGAAAATTGTCTGACAGCCATGACTATGTTCTCCTGCTTATGTTGACAGACATAGGGTCTTCCAGCAGTCAACCTCTTGACTCAGGGCAGCACTACCCCCTCAAAGCACTTGATGTGGGCCTCCGTGTTGAGTATGAGGCTCTCATCAACAAATTCGGGAGTCCTTTTCTTATCAAAACGATCAAAGTGGTTTTATCCGCGCTGCCGTACCTTCGTAATCATTATTAGACTCATCCAACACTTTCCAAATCCTCTGCACTGTCCTCAGATTGATACCCAAAACATTCTGAAATGTTCGTATTGGCGCTTCCGGTGCGAATGCCAAGTAGTACGACATGACGTTTCCAAATTTCTGGAGGATACACTCCGCCAGAAATCTTTGCTATGTTGCTTTTTTTTTTCTTACAGACGGTGCCCAACTGACCATACTATACTTCGCTGTCGGCAAATTCAAAAGCAAACAACGAGCAAGCGAGAAATCCTAAATATAAAATGGCAACAATTTACCTATCGCACCCTATATATATATATATATATATATAGAAAGCAAAGGACGCTACTTGCTAACAAACAGTAATTTTAGTTTATTTGTAACAAACAGTTATTTCTGATAAAAAAATTGAGGACAATTTGAAATATCAAATATATATATAAATAAATAAATACTTTCATAAAATAAAACATTTTAATTTTTAACTTGAAACTTTTTCTATATATACATATTAAGAAAGTATACGTGGCTTCTCATTATGCTATATATATATATATATATATATATATATATATATATATATATTAAAAAGACATATTTTATGTTTAACGTTGTTATTTTATAAATAAATTATCGGACCTTGTCCATTTCTTAATATATATATATATATATATTAATAATATATATATATACAAGTGCGGTTCTCGAACGTCTCACATGTCAAACAAATCGATTTTCGAATAGAAAATTCAAGATCAAAAATGCCTCGATTATCGAACAAATTTCGGTTCTCGAACAACATTGCCGAACCGAATTAACCCGAACGGAATGATTTCTGAGTCGACCGCCATTTTATATACATTCATGTGTTGTGCTGTGCTTTTCTTTTCCAATTTTATTGTACTGTGACTTTTTTTCTCTACATTGATTCCTTTTGGAAAAATAGTTTCGGTTTACGACCATTTCGGGTTACGAACGGCCTTCAAGAACGAATTAAATTCGTCAACTGAGATTCCACTATATATGGAAAGACAAGAATTTACATTAAAGGATGAAGAATACAAGAGACGCAGAATGCTCTCTGGGTGACTGTAGCGGGGAGGGAGAATATATCACCCATCAGGCTGATTTTAATGGAAACGACCTGTATATGGACCCGGCTACAACGTATGATTGCGGCAGAATATTTAACGGTTTACGCGGTTTACCTATCCATAAGGCCCGCTGGTGCAAACAACGTAATTCTCCTATTGGAGAATGTAAATCGAGTGATGGGATTATGAATCTGGACTACACCCACAGCGTTCAGGATTCCATCGTTGAGCGACAGCACCCTAGAGAAATCCTAAGTAAACCAAGAATACAGTGGCCCAAAGGTAACCGGAAGACTGTTTGGTCTAATCTTGACAAAGAGCTTTCTTTTATCCTTAATAACAATCTTAAGGGTCACATAGGGCAACAGATCAGATCCTTTTGTAGAATAATATACGACGTTTGTTTTGAGTGATTTGTACCAGTAATGGGAAAGAAAGATTACAAAAAGGGGAAAAACGACCAAATCGACGACAAATCCAGAAAGGAATGTTACGATCAGAACAAACATTACTGAAATATTATGCGCGCAACCTCACGACCTAACATGCGCAAGTGAAAGATTTGCGTCGTCGTTTATAACGATTTTTACGAGCGCGTCAGTAACGGCGAACGCGTTCAGGAGCTTTCATTACGGACAGAAGCTGCAATCGTTTTATTTATTTCATTAAGAATTTACCAAGAGGAATGATCAATTAGCTTTTCTTCATACCCTGCCTGGTGGCAAACGCTGCTGGTGGCAAACGCTGCTGGTGGCGCCTGGGGTGGCAGTCCCGCCATAGCCACCGAAACCGTGAGATCACCCCTGGTCGGCGGCTGATGAAGACAGGGTATCGTACGTGCTAACACACGTTGTATGTTAAAATATATATATATATATATATATATATATATATATATATATATATACGAGCGTAATGTAAATATAATGCGTTTTAATATGCTTGTAAGAACGTAAAAAAAAATCTTAAAAGATCGAATTAAACACGTACCGTACCTAATTCGCAAGTTACGTTGCGCCTTCTGGCTCTTTTCGGGTTCGACTCGAAGTACATTCACACGTGCGTACGCACACTGACACACAGAGATTCAAATGCGCGCGTTTTCGTCTGTTCGCGTGCAGCGTGTCTAAACTATCAATAAATCTTTGCGTCTAATTTTTGCTTTTTAATCTCGTTTTGTGTTTTGAATAATTTGCTTCTCCTTCTCCTGGGCTGGTATAAATTATGATGTGAATATAATCTAAACAGCTTTTGATGTGAAGAAATCGCCATGAATCGTTTCTGGACAAAAAAGAAATGATATCAAAATTGATATAAGCCGATCAAACCGGGATAAATCAAAGATAAAGAAATAAAGGGAAAAGATGAAAGTATGTAAGTCAATTGAAATGGCTACTTATAAAAGAAAAACAAAAAAAAAACATGGAAATCGTTGAGGTAACATTTATTTATTTCGAGAGTCTATTGAAATTGCTGCTCTGGCATCGCCCAGGCAACAGCGCATATATTTGACTTTTGAGACGGCAAGAAAATAGAAAAGACAATTTTGAATTTCGATCTGAAACTGTAGCAAGCATCGGAACTCTGGGATGAAGGGATAGGTGGCAAGCTAAAAGGGAGCGGCCAAATTAAATCAAGTTGAAAATGTGCCACAAGGAAGTAAAAGTCGGATCAGTGAAGTGATAATATCTTTTATAGAAACAGAGAGATAAACAGACTGATATATGGGATGACAATTTGGTGGGGAAAGATGTATGACAAATTGGAAAAAGTTTTCTTGTGACACGTTTCGGTCCTTTGGGACTTCATCAGACTAAATTTGTTACAGTTAATGTCCGAAAGGACGAATCGTGTCACAAGAATTTTTTTTCCAATTTGTCATACATTTTCCCGAATACAGACACACACACAGACACACACATATACACAGAGACACACACACACACACACATATACACAGAGAAACACGAACACACACACACACACACACACACACACACACATATATATATATATATATATATATATATATATATATATATATATAAAGTCCTAAAGGACGAATCGTGTCACAAGAAATTTTTTTCCAATTTGTCATACATTTCCCAATACACACTTTCTCTCACACACAGACACACACACACACACACACACACACACACACAGAAACACACACACACACACACACACACACACACACATATATATATATATATAGATCTAAAGGACGAATCGTGTCACAAGAATTTTTTTTTCCAATTTGTCAAACATTTTTCCCAATATATATATATATATATATATATATATATATATATATATATATATATTATGAAATGGACAAAGTCCAACAATTATTTAAAGACGTTTTTATGTTTAACATTCTTTTTTTTTTTATAGATACCAAGTATTTAAGTAAATGCTCTGTTTATAATAAACAGTATTAAATAACATTTACCGGCCTGAGTGTCCGAGAAATTTTCATAGAAAATATTCGTCCTATAAAAATTTCACGGACATTCAGGCCGGTAAATGTTATTTAATACTGGTTATTATAAACAGAGCATTTACTTAAATACTTGGTATCTATAAAAAAAATGTTAAACATAAAATGTCTTTTATATATATATATATATATATATATATATATATATATATATATATATATTAGGGAAAGAAGTATGACAAAGTTTTCGTGTGGTACGTTTCGTCCTTTAGGACTTCATCAGGCTAAATGTGTTTACACTGATGCGACCAAACATGCATGCGAACGAGAGATGCTTGGAATTTTTTTTCTTTTTCCCTCTTTTTTTTATGTATTTTTGGGGAGTATATAATCTAACCGATTTCATTTAGGTTCTTTCTTGTTTCCATCACTTTTCTTATTAGATAACTCACGCTGTGATAATAGAAGACCTGCCAGGAATGGATAGATATTACAACGGCCACGGCTGAAATTTACTGCAAATAATCAAGCGATCAAGACATTCTCTAAACATTTTCGTCTTAGTGAATATTTTTTTCTTTTGATCAGAGTAGTATTTTTTTTATATCAAAATATCAGTCAGTCTCATTACGGTGAACAACTAATGCATTTAATGTGTTATTCTGTAAAATGTTCCTTTTGTGTTCATTTGATCTTATATTTAAATTCATAATTTATGCTAAACGTAAAATTTCATAAGAAAATACTTAACGAATATAACGTGAGCGGCTTTTACATATATAACTATCTTAAAAATTTAGGGAACTATTCTAAGTAATTTTATATTTTAGGTACTTTGACTTTAGATGTACTATAGTTACCGCACTTATTTCCTGATAATAACTTGTTGGGCGACCATATTTATAAAAATCAACACGTTTATAAACACACACACAGAAATAATTTTAAATTCTTCTTAAAATATACAGGGTGTCACTGAATTGTAGTAAGCATTTATGATTAGTACATATAGTTTTTAGTTAATAACAATATCACCTAAATGGTACAACTTAATACAGAATTTTAAAAGATTTTAAATTTTATAAATTATTCTAATTAAAATTCTTCAAAAATGTAAGCAATTCTTGTAAAAATTCATTATTCATTGGAAAATATTTTTTATAAGATAATAGTGTCCATAATATATCTGATTCGTAAAAGAAATTAAAAGTTTTTCTAATTAAATAATTTCTTAGTTTTATTACATTTTTTATTTTACGATTCGGAGCAGACTTTCGGAACTGGGAGTCTTGTTTTAAAAAAAAGTAAAAATAAAAAAATGATGATTTAAATTCTCCGAAAACCTCTGCTATATAACTAATATAAACATTAAACCCTACAAAAATGAAATTCTCAAACTTTCTGCAAGAATTTCCTAATCAATGTGTTTTTCATCGCAAAATAACACTAAAATTAGCCATACTAATAGATAGTCACCGGATGACGCACGAAAAAAAAAATTAACCAAAATTTTGCTGGTCCTAAAAAGGATTTAAAAATATAATTTTTAATAACATAAAGATTTTGAGGGTAATTATTTAATGACAGTTGGGAGGTATCTATATATATATATATATGTGTGTAGAGAGAGAGGGAGAGGGTAATGAAGGGTTTGGTAATCTGTGTGGATAATTCCAAAGAGGATGTAATCCAGAGAGCTCAATGTAACAACATAAAAACCGGTTCAAAAAAACCAACTACAGTGTAACCCGGATATAAGAGACCCGGATATAAGAGAAACCCGGATATAAGAGCTTTTCTCTGGTCTCAAATTAGAGCCTGTGTTAATGTATATAAAATAGACCAAACCCGGATATAAGAGAAACCCGGATATAAGAGACTTCTTCTCCGGTCCCGACAACTCTCTTACATCCGGGTTACACTGTATACCAAAAATATTTTGTGGGGAGACTTGCCCATGGAAATTACGGGATTTTAAATCATCAAGACACCAAATAATGCCTAATTTCTATATGTCGGATTAAAGACTTAGGTTAAACAATTTATGTGTAAATGTTTTCATATATATATATATATATATATATATATATATATATATATATATATATATATATATATATTTATGTGTCTGTATATATATCTATATATTTGTGTGTGTGTATGTATATATGTGTATGGGTGTGTATATATATATATGCATATATGTATGTACATGTGTTTGTATATGTGTGTATTTGTGTCTATATATGTGTGTATACCTCTATCTATAAAAGGCAGGAGGTGTGCGTGTGTGTGTAATGCACGGCCGCAATTTTCGACGGATTTGCACCAAAATTTACATGCACATGCCCTAAGTTTGCGGGGAGGCCAAGACCGACATTGCACTTCCCAACTCCCATCGATAGTGGAAATAATCGATTTCTTCATGCTTCTAAGGCAGTTTTCATGTAGTTTGCAGCCATTTTCTACTGGCCAGAGTGAGAGCCTATAGGTGGCTGCCACGAATAGGCAGGAAGATTCTATTGGCCAGCGTGAGAGCCAACAGTTGACTGACACGAATGTTAACTAGCGTGCTAGCATGCAAAAAAAATCGATAGCTGCATTCGTCACAAGTGGGAAAAATTTAAATCTGCATGGCACTTTACTCCAATTGGCTCATTCGCTTGCTTAAACTCAATGTTGATTCTGATTCCGCAGAACTGGGTTGGGTGTAAAAAAGTATTTGTTGTTAACATTCTTTTTTCATTCGGTTTTTCCAGTTACGAGTCCTTTTTTTTTAAAGCTGATCGTTTTGTGTTCATTTTGTTTAGTTCTTTTTCGTAACAGCTTTAATGTTTTAGTATAGAAACAGAAAAAAAATCACAGTGTGAGATAGGCAAGAAGTAAGACATGTAGCAACATCAGCCTGGCAAAGGCACTCCTTTAAAAAAAAAGGAAGGGCAAAAATATTTTGAGTCAAGTGATAGCGATTGCTGTATGAGTCGTACGATTTTTTGAACCAAGCACAGGCAACACCGGGCCATGCTGCTAAATATATATATATATATATATATATATATATATATATATATATATATATATATATATATATATTGCGTGTGTGTGTGTATGTATATATGTGTATGGGTGTATATATGTATATGCATATATGTATGTACATGTGTATGTATATGTGTGAATATGTGTGTATATATGTGTGTATATATGTATATATAGAGATGTGTGTATATGTTTATATGTATATATGTGTAGATGTGTGATAATATTATTTATCATTTTTATGTGTTCTGTTTGTTTTTATGTGTGTGTTTATAGATATATATATGTCTATATCTAAATATACATATATGTACATAGATGTAGATATGTGAATTTGTATATACTTATGTATATTTGTATGTATATACGTACATATTTGAGATGTATATGTGATTATTTTATGTATTGGTCTTTATATAATTGTAGTTTTGCTTGATACCATGACATGTATGTAAATATATGTATTAGAATAGGTGTATGTATGAATATGTGTGTATATATTAGCTTTTTCATTTACTTTGTAGAAGTTCTTATCAAAATACGGTTACTAAACAAATTTACCAAGGAACATTATTATTTTTAGATTTTTAGATTTTTATTTTTAAGATTTTACTCATTATTTTTTATTTAATTATCATTCTTTTTATTATTATTATGATTAATAATAATAATATTAGTAGTAGTAGTAAGTAATGTGATTAGTAATATTAAATTAATATTAAATATTTAATATTTAATTAATATTAAATATATTTTAATTTACCATTTATAAATTTTAATTTTTGAATTTCAAAATTCAATTTAAATTTATTTTTAACCTTTATTATAGTTGTTAGTAAAAATATTAATAATTTTTAAAATCTTTAAATTTTTTTTTAATAACATTTAATATATTGTCCTATATTAATTGCAATTGTATTAATCAGGATTAATAATATTATTGTAATTTTATTGATAGTATTATTAATATATCTCATTTTATTTTATTCCTACTTTGCTGGTAATCTTTAATACTTTATCTATTAAGTATAAATTATATTGATGTTTGTCTTTCAAGTGTCACCGTGATATGCTTACATATGATACGTCACTCTTCCTTCTTCCTCCCCTCCTCCGTTTAACTCTTTCTTTCTTCTTTCTTCTTCCTCTTTCCTCCCCTCTCCTGCTTTACCATTAGTCATTTTTTTTCTTTTTTTCTTTGTCTAAAAATTATTTAAGAGGTCAAATTTTCTGGCCTCTTCACTGAGTACACTTGAACCTACGGAAATTATTAAAGATGGTCTAAAAAAAAACAACTTATCTCTACATTCCATTCTCAATGCAGATCATTCTATAAACCGCCCCCTCTCACCCCCTCTATCACTTTATATCAAGCTAAAACTATCCCTCAAAAACTTGTATTAAAAAAGAAACCAAATTCCTTTGTAACTAGAGATGTGACCTGATGAACTAGGAAAATATATTTTCTGGGGAAATAAATTATAGCCAAGGAACCTTATTGTTGTCTCTTTCTTAATTATTTAATATATATATATATATATGTATGTGTGTGTGTGTGTGTGTGTGTGTGTGCAGCCCATAGAATTAATACAAATATAAAGTTTGTTACTATACTGATTAGTGTTACCCTTAGAATCCCGACTCCAGAGTTGCGTAGATGGACCCTCCAATAATAACTTCTTCCGTTTTTCCCCTTCTTTTTCTTCCTGTTTTTTTTTCTCTCTTTCATCTTCTGTTTCTTCCTTTCCTTTTTCTTTTTCTTTTGCTCTCTTTCTTTTTTCTTTTTTTTTTTCGTCTTTTCCTTCGTCTTTTTTTTTTCTTTTTGTCTTTCTCTTTTTTTCCTTCTCCTTCTTGATCTCTGGTTTTTCCCCCCTACATTCGTACTAGTTCTTTCAGCTTCCAATCACCTCTACATGATTACCTCTAAAACCACAACTCTCTCTCTCTCTCTCCTTCTCTTTCTCTTTCCATTCTTACTCTCTTTTCCCGCCAACACAGCTTTCTATCAGATCCTCAACCCGCTCCTTCTGTCTCCTGTCTTCTCTTTTAGCGGCTACAAGCTTCCTCTTTGTGATTCCGTTTTCCGTTGTTCTGACAGACTTTGCTTAAAGATTCTTTGACTTGTCTCTTTTTCAAAGGAATGGTCACCGGTCGCCTCCTTCTAATTAAGTGATGAGCTTCGGTGCAAGCGTATTTTTTTTTTTTTTTTTTGGCGCGACTGGTCGGGCAATGAAAGTAAAAGGTGTCAAAAAAATAAATCATAAGAGAAAGAGAGAGAGAGAGTGAGAGAAAGAGAAAGAGAGAGATTAGTCAAATATAATACGTTTAATAGAGAAATATGAGATAATAACTGGTGGCTAGTTGAAAAAAAAATAATGAGAACAAAAATGCATGGCGCAGATACACACGCACTGGCATACACACTTGTCTATATATATATATATATATATATATATATATATATATATGGATGGATGGATGAATTGTGTGTGCATGGTTTAATGGTTACCGTCGAGAAAACAGGGGTTGGCGTATCGAATTCAAATTCTATCGGAAACCGTTACGTTTGCTTTCGTATCAATACCCTTGGAAAAAGCGTGACTCCATCTCTCTCTACCCACCGCTTTGGGTTAAATAATAGGGCAGACTGGGCCCTATAGTTTGTGTTGCAACCATTCTAGAAGAAAAACAATTCTCCATTCAAAACCACTTGGAGGAAAGGCTTACTGGGGTGTGAATGATAAGGCTACCAATATAGTCAAGCGGTAGGTATATACCACTGGGTGTAACATGGTTAGCACACACACGCGCACACACACACACACACATATATATATATATATATAAAACTCTAAGCGTGACAAAAATGAAATGAGATATACTAGTTACAAATTTTAAGTGAATTTGACTATGAACAAATAACGTGACCATATAGTTTCCACCATCGCCAAAGAATGTGTCTTTGTGTGTACAATTAGAACGACAGAGAAAGAAATGAACAGAACCAAGTAGATATATAGATAGACAAACATGAATATAGATAGATAGATAGATAGATAGATAGATAGATAGATAGGAACAGACTGTGATACATAGGGAGGGACAGGCTGAGAGAGAGAGGGAGGGACAGAGAGAGAGAAACAGGGAGAGAGAAAGCAAACTGATAGATAGATAGATAGATAGATAGATAGATAGATAGATAGATAGATAGATAGATAGATATGAACAGACTGTGATACATAGGGAGGGACAGAGTGATAGAGACGGGGAGAGAAACAGGCTGAGCTAGCTAACTAGATAGATAGATAGATAGATAGATAGATAGATAGATAGATAGATAGATAGATAGATAGATAGATCCAGAGAAATTGAGAGTGAGAGAGGTGGTGATAGGAACAGACTGAGATAGCGAGAGAGGGAGATATGAACAGTCTCAGATAGAGAGAGAGAGAGGAGGAGGAAGAGAGAAGGATAAACAAATACAGAGAAAGGGAGGTGAGCTATGAACAGGCTGAGCGAGGGAGATATGAAGAGATTCAGATAGATAGATAGATAGATAGATAGATAGATTGATTTTGATTGATTATATTTGATTTTGTTTATAAGAATAGGTATATAGAGAAATATAAAATAGTATATACACACACACACACACACACACACACACACACACACACACACACACACACACACACACATATATATATATATATATAGAGAGAGAGAGAGAGAGAGGAGAGGGAGAGAGAAAGAGCAATAGAGAGCGAGAATAATAGTGGAACACACACATCTGTATCTTACGTTTGCATGTATGTGGTTTTTATATATATATATATATATATATATATATATATATATATATATATTATTGAGACTAGATTATATGATATTATATATATATATATATATATATATGAGATTGAACATGTACATAAATAGCTGAAAACATACATATAGACACACATATACATACGTACACACGGTTAGATAGATACGGTCTTTATATATTGGATACAATTGTCCATATACGCCTATTCTCTTTTGTATGGCGTAAGTACTTTTTTTCTTTTTTTGTAAGTTTTCCTCTTTTTCCCTTTTTAACGTAATTTCCCTCTGATCAATCCCTGTAACATACGTTTGATGCTTTGTGTAACTGGTAGAAGGGGTTAATTTGGCGCCAGGACTACTCTTTGATGATGGAACGACAATTTTGATGTGGGAATATATATATATATATATATATATATATATATATATATATATATATATATATATAGAAGGAAGAGAGAGGAAGCAATTCCTTTTATCTCAACTTCCTCAATACTTTCATTTTTCCTTTTGTTACGTAGGGTCTGCCATGTAATAACATGGGAATAGAATTAAAAACCAAAACGAGGCCAAAACCTCGTTTTCGATTTTATTCTGTTTGTTTTCTGTTTTTTATATCACGTAATAAAGTCCGAAATAAAATTAAAAAAATATTATGAATAAATGACGTTTTAAAAAATAATAAATATCAACAATCGTATTATTATTATTATTATTATTATTATTTGTGTATATTATGTTTTCTGCTTTGTATTCTGTAGAGCCGAGTCCAAACTATGATCCTTAAACCCTATAAGGAGAATTTTCATTTAACTGATTGCACTTTCCTAGTAGGGCGATCTTCCGAGCAACCTGTATGTTGATGTTACCTGGGACTCTGTTAGAAAAATTGTCCATTCCTTTTCTCACGATGCCCAGAGCTCCGATTACTACTGGTACAGTCTCAGTCTTCATTCCCCACATCCTGTTAATCTCGATCTCCAGGTCCTTTGGTTTTTCGATTTTGAACAATTTCTCGATAATTTTCATGGAGGTATTTCTCTCAGATGGTGCTGCTATGTCAATAAGCATACACTTCCTGAATTTCTTTTATGATAATATCAGTTCTGTTGGCTTTCCCTGTCAGTTTGAACTAGCGTGTCCCAGAGGATAGTTACAGCGATATTTTGGGTAATTATGTCTTGTTGGTGCTCATACCATCTCTCAGTGGTTTCGATTTTGTGCTTCTTGCATATCTTCCAGTGCACATATGTTGCTACCTTGTTATATCCGTGTGTATATTCATCTTTTGCTAGTTCCGAACATCCTGAGATAATATAGTCGACATTTTCAGCATAATTTCCGCAGATTCTACATTTCGGGTTAGCCCCATCCTTGATTATGTGACAGTGATAAGATCTGGTTGCGAGTACTTGGTCCTGAGTTGCAATAATTAGGCCTTCTGTCTCAGCTTTCAACTCTGTGCTCCTCAGCTACTGATGTGATTTCTGCTGGTCACATCTTTTTCTTTCGTTCTTTTTAGGTATTCGCCATGCAGCGCCTTGTCCTTGCAATTATTATTATTATTATTATTATTATTATTATTATTATTTTGCTTGTAATTTCATTTGGCCATGTTGTTTTGCTTTCTGTTTTACTCGTTTGGTGTAGATGGTATTAACTTCGTTTTTAGTTGGTAGGATTTCAGGCATATTAAGCTGTTTCTTGAAGAGTGCAGCTTCTTTGTTGATGGAGTGGATTTGGCGTTTTACTATTTGTAGGAGAGGGTCATTGGTTTTTGTGAAATATGCTTCCAATCCGATTGTTGGAGTTAGTTCAATTTGGTTTCGACATCGGCCTCCTAAAGCTCCTTGGTAAGTACAGCCTATCAACATCTGGTGGCGATCCTCATTTGGGTAAGCATTTTTCTGGTCTTGGCGTCCAATCTTTTAATATCATTCAACTTCCATTTAATAATATTGAAGCTGTATCTTACTACGGGTGTTTGCTAAGGTGTTAATAGCCTTCATTTTATTGGCCCCATTAAATTCAATTTCTCGTATCAAACACACTCTCTCCTATATTATTCTTTTCGGATCTTTTCCTTCATAACTGAATATTGTATTTCGTCTTCTTCATTAATTCCTAAGTATATGCATGTACCATCTTGGTTTAGTTCCTTAATATTGTTGTTGATATCAAGGTCTAAATCTGTAGTTTACATTAGTTTATTACCCTTGAAGCTAGCTTTGGCACATTTGTCGATTCCGAGCTCCAACCCAATGTCATCGCTGAAGATTTTGACAATGGTGAGTAGGTTTTTCTGCTGGTTGTCATCTTTGGTAAACGTTTTAAGATCATCAATATAGAATAGGTGATTCAATTTGCCATTCTGTGACTTGTATCCATAGTTACTGTTGTTCAGTGCACAGCTGAGTGGCGCTAATACAATTCAGAAGAGTAGTGGTGACAATGAATCTCCTTGAAAGATCCCGCTTTTGATGTTGATTGGTATCGATGTTAATGACCCTTTTGTATGGTTTAGGTCTAGTGTTGTCTTCTAGTTTCTTATGCTCTCCGTTATGAATTTGACCGTCGTGAGGCATATCTTTTAGGCTCTTCTCTATCCATGAGTCTGGTCCACTGTCGAACACCTTTCTGGAGTCGAAATATGCTATTTTCTTTTCCTTGTTTTCACCTCTTCTAATATCGCTTTATTGATAATCAGTTGGTCCTTGCACTCGTAACTTCCTCTTTTACACCCCTTCTGTTCTGCTGGGAGTAAATTGTTTTTCTCAAGGAAATTGTTTATCCTTTCAGTTATTTTTGGTAGGCAGGTTCTGCGTCTCTTCTGTTTTGGAGAATAGCTATGTTACTACCCACATGAGCCAAATGGGTCATTTTACTGGGTTTATATTACTGTATTCCCGTGCAAGGTTTTGATGGGTGATAGGTATGGTTTTTTAATCCAAAAATTGGCCATTCGGTCTATTTCTGGTACTTTCCGGTTTTTGGTTTTGCATGTGGCAGCGGTTGTTTCAGTAATATTGATATCCGTCCTTTTCTGCTCCTCTGCATGTGTTCACCAGTTCTCGGTATAGTTTCTTGGCATCTTCTTTGAAGATCTTGTCTTGCCTGGAGAATCTGTTACTTTTTTTCATAACTTCTGATTCTCTGGGCCTTCAATTAAATTTATTGTTTCAGCTTCCCTTTAACTTTTGGTACGTCAGTCTTATTTTTTTATGTCAAGAATACGTTTCAGTTGTCTTCTTTTTCTTTCTTTCATTTTGGAGTCCTTGACTACTTCACTTAGAAGTGGCAATTTCCTCGTAGTTTATTTCAGTTTTCTATTTTCTAGCATTTTTCTTTTTCGTTTACGTTGTGTTGTTACTTTTTCACCTATTTTTTCTGACGATCTTTGCCGTGACCGCTTATATAAGATGATTAATTTCTGTCAGGTTCATCGGCCTTTCCATTTCGTCCCTTATTTTTCTAATTGCTTGGCTAGCAAGATTGATAGTTTCCTTCACTTGACGGTTCTTTTTTTACTTTTGGAATTGTTGGCTTTTCCTCGAAAGGCATGTTCTTTATTATTATTATTATATGCGCTTGCATGCTCATAGATATTTAGTGTTTATCATGAGAGACTGAGTGACTGCAAGTCTCCTCAAATCTTTAGCACCTTTCTCTGTATCTCTGCAAGTCCCATCAATACCACGATGGTTCTTTTAAACGTGGTTTTTCGTCTTTGTTAAAAGGTTATGAGCCCGTCAACTATTTCAGACACGAACTTAATATTCATTATCCACTCTTACCCAAGTTATCGGAAAAGGTCCTTGTATTTATAATTTTAACTTGCTTTTTTTCTAACTTGCGCTCCTTTCGCACAGTTTTATCTACGGTATCTGGCAAGTCTTTTTCTTACAACAATCAGATCTGGTTTTTATGCTTACATAGAACGGTCAGTCGGGATCTCAGGAAAGTATTGTGTTCAACGGCCTTTATTTGTTTGTGAAGCTCTTCGTAGCCTAGCGGTTAAAGTACGCCGATGAATAGAGGATGGTTTCTCATGTAAATGGGGGCTCACATTTGAAACTTACCGGGGGGGGGGCACATTTTCTTTAAGGTATTTTCTCTAGTCAACAGGCAGGTAGACGAAATAAATACTGTTTAAAATAAAAAAAACAGCCTCTACTCAAATATGGGTATCCTGTAAAAAGAACAGTTGAAGTAATAAAAAATGTGTCAGATTAAAAAATAAAGTTCATTATTTCTTTAAAAATATACATATATATATATATATATATATATATATATATATGTGTGTGTGTGTGTGTGTGTGTGTGTGTGTGTGTGTGTGTGTGTGTAATTGCCGTTTACTCGATTTCTGAGCAACTGCTATGCTATGACGACTAGCCAATCCCAAATTGCAGACACCCGCTGAGGCACATTCGTGTTTGTTCAGTACCAACAGAGCCCCCCGTAGTTTATTCTGCAAATATGACGAGCGGGCCGAAGTTACAGAGGGCATAATCTCTCATGATCAGAATTTTAAACAACAGCAGTACGCTCAAACGCTCGGTCATGATGACTTGTGATGCGTGGCCGATTTGTTACGACGTTCGCTTTCCG